>AP025043.1:3410735-3931536 GCA_036186865.1 Eustoma russellianum
GTCACAGAACCTTTCTCTAGCCAAGAATCCCATTATTGATCAAATCGGGGCGGACCCCAGCAAATGAAAAATCTATCGTTTTAACACTCAGACAAAAACCTAGGGGAAAAAAGAGTCACTAAGACGAGTTTTTTGTATCATAGCTCTCTACAATTTGTGGGAAAATTACTTTTTCCTCTTTTTCATTTTTCTGTATCAAGAACTTTTCCCTTCAACATTTCAAGTGACTATTTGTTGCTTAAATTGTATGGCATCTGAATCCTTTGGTGACTAACACCTGTATGAGATTGAATAACATCTCAGATGGTATTTTAAAGTTTTTCTCTCAATCAAGTTTCTGTCGCCTTTTACTAAAAAAGTTTCTGTCTAATGTTCTTCACCCTAGGTTTATCCTTGCATTTCCTTTATTTCCAGAAATGTGATCCCTTTTCAGCTGAGCTATATAGAATCAGTTCCGGTCCTCGACAAGCTCCCGTGCTTTGCAACTCTACAACTTCAGCTAACTCATCGCAAAGTAAACAAGCAGCTAGTAGTTTTTGCTCACAAGTATGGGGGGCATGCAAAAATGTATCCGTGGTGAATTCACTCTTCACTCCATCACAAGGACCCGGAGATCAAGCCAAGTTGGCTGATGTTTGGAAGTCAGACACTGTTTTTTGTGATGCTTTTGGTGCAGCTTCTGGTGATGATTTGGTGTGTTTTGATGGCGGACCTGTAACTATGAACAATACTGAGACTCCAATATCTCCAAGTGGAATGTGCCTGGAGAAAATAGGAAATGATTCTTACCTTAGCATGGCTCCCCATCCGGATGGTTCCGCTCGTGCTTTCTTCGCTAACCAGCCAGGCGTAATCTGGTTGGCTACTGTTCCCTCAGAGGAATCTGGGGGAACACTTGGGCTTGATGAATCCAATCCCTTCTTAGATCTGACTGATCAAGTTACATATGAAACTGAATTTGGGTTGATGGCTATTGCTGCACACCCGCAGTTCTCTGCGAATGGTCGTTTCTTTGTTTCATACAACTGTGATAAGACAAAGGCACCTGGATGTGGAGGAAGGTGTTCCTGTAACTCAGAAGTGAATTGTGATCCAACAAAACTACCAAATGATTCAGGTTCTTTCCCATGCCAATATCAAAGTGTGGTGGCAGAGTATACGGTTAATGGTACCGCATCGCAGCCTTCCTTGGTAAACATCATCCCATAAAATGATTTCTCCCATTACACCTGTTTTCGGTAATTATTCACTAGATTGTTATCTTGTCATAGGCGATAAATGCTCAACCAGCTGAAGTAAGAAGAATTTTTACCATGGGGTTGCCTTTTACATCACATCATGCAGGCCAGATTCTTTTTGGACCGGCAGATGGATACTTATACTTTATCACAGGGGACGGTGGAGGTTCAGGTGATCCATACAATTTTGCTCAAAACAAGAAGTCTCTTCTTGGAAAAATTTTGAGGCTTGATGTTGATAACATGCCAAGTAAGTAAACTCCAGCAACTGAATTACTTTGATCTTAATTACAAAAAATGATGTTCATCTCTAAGGACATGCATCTTACAATCTTGTGTATAACCAATACAACCTCAAACTGTACAATAATGGGAACTATGTGAGATCTATCATATCTTATGTCCAACAAGGTGCACGGTGTGCTTGTAGTAAGATCCTCCCTGTCTCTCATCTTTTCAGTAGCGTACTTAGTGGATTTAGTTGATCAGTATATCTAACCCTGTAGTTAATTACCTCTTTAAGCTTTAGTTTAAGCTCGCTGTAAGGCTTGCCTGCATGACATACGTATGAAATATCCTCCAGGATTCAAAAGACAATTTATCTTCAAAATGATGTTTCTTGGGAGACACATATCTTCGGCTTTTTAGATCTACAGAAGTTGTACTTCTTCATTTTCTGGTAAACTATAGAAAGAGGGGGACAATATATTTGCTGGTTTGGTTCTTGAGTGATGAAACCTATAATCCTTCAAGAATAAAAAGTCCAAAAGCATTTCCTTTAGAACTTTTCTCTCCATGTTCCCATTTATTACTTTTTACCTTCTCTTAATCCAATCTTGAAACATTTAACTACAGGTGCATCAGAAATCACTCAGCTTGGTCTATGGGGAAATTATTCCATTCCCAGGGATAATCCATATACTGAAGACAGAGACTTGCAGCCGGAAATATGGGCCATGGGCTTAAGAAACCCATGGCGTTGCAGCTTCGATTCCGCTAGACCCTCTTATTTCATGTGTGCAGATCCTGGCCAGGTAATTTTAGTGGAAGTATTGTGATTTGGTACAAAAGAAAATGAAAGTCATACGTCTAGATCTTTGGCCTTCATCAGATTCTGAAAAGCTTGTAGATTCATGGCTAGACCAAATACTCCAAGAGTAGTGTCCACATAGAGTTTAATTTCACAATGCATATTTTAACACGTTAGTTTTTTATCTTCTTTTCGGCCTTTTGGCTCCAGTGGATAGTATTTGGAAAAATGATGACGAGAAAATACTCACACTAAATTCACCTCAAAGAAAGAGCATCTAATCAAGTGGAGTAGAATTTATTTGATTATCTTGGAAGATAACAAAAATCCTTGCTTGTTATGTTCTTTCTAATCCTATTCGATTTCTATTCTTATGCAAATCTGAAAAGAACTGAGGTAGGGAGCCAAGACTCCAAATTTGGTTTTGTATACTTTCAAGAAATAATTACTGCTCTTGTTAGCCAAAAGTCCAGGTCCAGTCCTTACAATCATTTTCCTTTTTCTCCTAGGATCTATATGAAAGTGTCGACATTATTACAAAGGGTGGAAACTACGGCTGGCGAACTTATGAGGGGCCTTACCCATTTAACCCTCCAAATTCATCAGGAGGAAACACTTCAGTAAATTCTACAGAACACATTTTACCTGTAATGGGTTATAATCACTCTGCTGTAAACAAGAATGAAGGTTCAGCATCAATCACCGGAGGATATTTCTATCGATCCATGACTGATCCTTGTTTAAATGGACGGTTAGTTTTTTCATTTTTGTATAAGCATCGTCAGATTGAGATAATTCCACAATTCCTTTAGACCATCGTGGCTTTGGCCTATCAATTTTAAGGTCACAAATGACCAAGTGATCTATCATGACCAGACATAACAACAACAAGAACAACACATACCCAGTATATTCCAACGACAACAAAAGTCATCGCTAGGGTCTTGAGAGAGTAAGAGACAGAAGTATAGAGAGTTTGATTCCAGTGAGAAGTGATGCAAATAAATGATAGAGAACTTTTGAATAATGAAAATGCTCCATTATCATCATCATCATCTGTACCCAGTATATCTCAATGACAGCAAAAGCTATCGCTAGGGTCTGGGGAGGGTAAGTGGTAGGCAAACAATACCTCTGTCCCAAGAGATAGAGAGTCTGCTTCCAGTGAGACCCCCGGCTCTATATGTACTTGCATAAATAACATAATAATAGAGATATGATGTGCCTGTGTGTTAGTGAGGGAATTCATGAACTACCAATAGGAGGCTTTCGATATTAAAATACACATAACGTGTATATGTATATGTATATGTAATGCAAAACAACGGTAAAACATAAACAAACAAGTGCAAAGTCAACCTAAAGCGTAGATATTGTCTATGCCTATCTATGTCCCTAAATATACTCTAAGGTGCCCCTATATATGACATATACCTCGTTAAACTTAATCTTACGTCTCCATCAACTCCTGTCCTGGTCTATGTTCTCAGAGAGGTGCAAATCTAATAGGTCGTGCCTAATCTGCTCATCCCAAGTCAGTTTGGGTCTGCCTTTACTCCTGTTCCTCTTTACAATGAGGCTTTCAATGTCATCCTTTATCTTTCTTTCTAGAATATAGTGGTAAAGCTATTAATCTACATTTTCATGACCTACTACATTGCAGGTACCTATTTATGGATCTCTATGCAGGAGGTTTATGGGCTGGAATTGAAAACCCTGAGAGCAGTGGCAACTTTACCACAAACGAGATTCCTTTTGCTTGTGCACATGATTCTCCAATAAGTTGTTCATTTATGCCTGGAGCTTCAGTACCTTCTCTGGGATACATTTTCTCGTTTGGAGAGGATAACAACAAGGACGTCTACCTCCTAACAAGCAGCGGTGTTTACAGGGTCGTCCGTCCTAGCCGTTGTAAATATACTTGCTCAAAAGAGACTAGTTCTCCTGGAGTGACTCCTTCCCCTACTTCACAGCCTCCTTCAGAAGCAAATACATTGATTCACAAACGCCTCTATTTTGTGCTCATGCTTTTTTCAGTTTGGTTCCTTCTGAATTTCAGGGGTTAGTATGCTGAAAATTGTTTGTGAAATACAGAAGGATGCTTTTCTCTTCTCCTCTTTTCCCCCCACTTTTTGTTGGAAATAGGTTTTTCTTCTTTGACTTTATGGATCCTTCATATTGTGTACCTGATTTTCGCGAGCAATACTGCATCCAGCCTGATCTGTATGTTAATCTTGGTGCAACTGAGGTAAAAAAAGAAGATTATGAACCCCTCTTAAATTTGAGGAAGTGAATTAGTGGGCAGAAATCTTTCTTTTGCATCTCACCTGATGCTCCCATCCCTCTTTCTCTAGCCGATCGATATCCTTCAAATTCCTTTGCAACAAAGTTCAGGACCAGAAGATACTACTAAACAACCAGCACAATATACAAACGACATCAAAAACTATCGATACGATCTGGAGAGGATGATAGGTAGGCAAACAATACCTATTTCCCAATAGATATAGAGTTTTGATTCCAGTGATACCTTCGGCTCTATATGTATCTGAATAGATGACACAATAATAGGAATATGATGTGTTAATGTGCTAGTGAAGGAATTTAGTAAACACAAATAAAAATGTTTTCGATATTAAAATAGTCGTAACTGTTGAGGAAAATTTGTAAATGGGTTTATTGTTTTTATCCTTTCTTTGCTATATTCTACCTTATTTAAATAATAAATATTTAGTGTCTCAAATACTTATCACGAGTAATTACCATATATCAAATCTACAACGGTGTTTTCATTTCCAATGGAGTCAATGACACATTCTTTCTTGATTTTGGAATATGATAGAATAAATCAAAATGACATGCGCTTCTTAAATTATGAAGTAGCAGTTGATCGACACACCTTGACACAATTTTCATTATGTGTCATCATAAAACAACCTCTGTGTGTTTCTAACACATGAGTATAGTTGCGTACATCCGACCCTCCGCCATAGACGGGACCCTCTAAAAAAATGTGGTAATGTTGTTGTAAATCTACAACGGGTTCATGTACTACATACTACATAGTTTGTATGTGATATAAGTTGTAGGATTCATGCACCGCGACGTTGCTTCGTGTGACTACGTTTTTAGTTATAGTTCCTTTTATGGATGATAAATTACTCGTGATTTCAACAACTAATACTATAATATTTATTTCCGTAATATCAATTGAGAAATTAATTTTCTTTAATGAAATGTGTACAAACCCTATAAATCATGAATCCAGAGGCATCATGCTTGAATCGATTAGTACTGGATATTTTGGAGTTTCAAGTGATTGAATTTATGGTTTTTTTTTAGGTTGCCGTTGAAGCTTTTCAGTGCCCTTAGGTCGTGGTTAACAATTAAATGCACAAACTTTTAATTAGGATGTGAAAGTAAGGAAATACAAATGTTAGAGTGCAATTTAGTGGAAAATTATAATTTGAGGGTGATATTATGACACAGGAATCAATAAAAGAAAAAAAGAGAGCATGCATCAGACAACTATTCACGGATCTTTTTTCTGATAGATGGTCAGAACTTCATCTGGGTTCGAATCTTACTGAGAGGTTCAGTAGAGATCGAAAGAAAAAAAAGACAGATTTGTCGATAGGTTCAGAATCTATTTCTCATTCAGAAGTGGAAAGACTTTTTTTATATCATAAGCTTCTCTTATACTTGTTAGTTTACACCATTTCTATAACCATTTCAAAATTATAATTTTACAGTACAAAATATTGTTCTTAGAGAAAATTTTGCGCTTAACGTCAACTAAAATTATTATTTTTCTTTCAAAAGTCAGTAGTTTATTTACCTATTTAATATTAAAACTTTTTTTTTTTGCTTTAGTCAAAAAATCATGCACGTCCTGTATATGTGACTACAATACAATGCCTTCTGAAATGGATCATAGAACATGGATAGACTATGCTATATGGAAACAAAAATATTTGATTCACACGTTACTAAATTTTTTGGTCCTAAAAAAGTTTACGGATCACTCCAGAGTATAGTACATCTTAAAATACGATCCACGAGTATAATATTCTGCATTTTGAGATGGACTATAGATAGACTATGATAGATAGGAGGATAATATTTGGTTCACATCAGTTACACATTAATTTCAAGCTACAAGTTTATACAATAAAATGTTATTTCTTGTGAAATGGTTTGCATTCTTAAATGGATCATAAAACATGGATAGACTATGATATGTGGGACAATAATATTTGGTTTACACGTTACTAAATCTTTTAGTCCTAAAAAATTTACGGTCCATGTAGGACCCACAAGCATAATATGCTGCATTTTGAGATGGACAATAAATAGACTATGATATCTAAGAAGATGATATTTGGTTCACATCAATTACACATTGCATTTTAGTGTATAAGTTCACACAATAAATATTATTACTCTTGGAGGAAAATATTTTGTTTTAGTGTAAAAATCAATTAATGTTAAGTCTGGTGAAAGTTTAACAGTTTGTTCATGAACTCAATCAACCTGGTTTTGATGTTTTCATTAATAAACATATAAACATGATATTAAGATCATCTCGTCAAAATAAAAAAATGGTAGGTCAACCTCTTTCTCCTCATTCAAAGACATATATATGTAATGAAAAAATATAAAATTGGATGCGCTTCTTATATTGCGAAGTAGCAGTTGATCGACATTATGGGTCATCAAGAAACAATCTTTGTGTGTTTCTAACATATTATGATTGCGTACATCCGACCTTCCTATATCCTGCCATAGACGAGAGCATCTAAGACAATGAAGTAATGTTGTTGTAGTATAACGTTTGTGACTTTATTTGTTCAATACACAATTTTATATGTAGCTAGAAATTTTTTTGGATAATTTTTGAACAATGACTCGGCCGCACCTGTTTCACAAACCGACCACATTACGTCATCGGTTGACAGCTTACGTCAGCCGACTTCATTCCTCTCCTCTTCGTCTTTCCTTATTTTCTTGATATCTTTCCTGAATTCTCATACTGAAGATCCAAAACGAGGCCCCCAATAATTAATAAACTCCACTTAAACCCCCTAACTTCCCGAATATAATCAGAGCGGCCTACAAAATCTCAGTTTCCTAACAAATTTACCCTTCATTCTGACCGTGGGTTCATTCCTATTCCAAAACCCCAACTTTTACCACCTTCAATTTTCCCCCTTCCCGTAGTCTACTCTTTCTTCCCACGCCTCTACTCTTTTCCAATTCATCGCATTCTTTGACCCCAGTTACCTTCTTTGCCGAACGTCGTGTCCCAAGAATGACAGTATTATAAATTCAACCCTATTACTCTGCTGAATTTTACTCCGGCGGTGCTTTTCTGCTCCTCCTTCTCATTCTTCTTCTTCTTCTTCTTCTGAGGTTTTCTTTTATTTCCTCTTTTTGCAAACCCTGCTTATTTCTGTATGCAAGTCCATGATCTTCCATATACCCACGCGTTAGAGGATTTCCTGCCCGATCTTTCTTTCTCCACCGTTATGTCTGACCCTCGTCCCTCTTCTTCATCCGGGAATTCCCAAAGCAATAGCTCCCAAGATAAAGAGAACCCACCAAGGATTGATGCAAATCATGTCGAAGCTAATGATAAAAATGGTAACTTTGGTAGTAAGAGTGACCATGTTAGTGAGGATGGTGATAAGAAATTAATTAGGAGGGAGAGGCCTTCAAGGGCGTGCACTCAAAGGGCTGCTGCTAAGATGCAGGCGGCAGCAGTGGCGGAGGCTGCTACAGCTGCTACTGAGAAGAAGAAACATAGAAAGAAGGGAGCTTTGAGGAAGGAGAGGTTGGCGTCTAGGTTATTAAAGGAGGAGGTGGAGGAGGAGGAGGAGGAGATGGGGGAAGAGGGTGAGGAGGAGGGTTCTCCTAGTGGGGGGCTGTGTAATCAGCATTGTAGTAGAATAGTGACCCCTTTAGTGGCAGAACCTGAGCCATCACAGCTGCCCCGGTGGAAGCTTCGTGGAATGTCGGAGCTGGCTTCTGTATTGGATTTCTTGAATGTAAGAAATGATCATGAATTTCTTTTACTTGGTTGTACCATGCTGTAATGATTGAGCCATTTCTTTTACCTTTTTATTCTGGCAGATGAAAATAGTTCTTTCATTTGTTGTGGACTGCTTTTGATGTTCTTCTGTTTTTGTAAATAATTAATATGGTTTCTTTCTTCAGGTTTTTAGGCCATTGTTGAATGTTAAAGTGGAATTCTCAGTTGAGGAACTGGAAACTGCTCTAATCACACCAAACAAAACGTTAGCCGAGATTCATATGCCGTTGTTGAAGGTTATTTCCTTCTGTTCTCTGCAAAGGAGTTTGATTCTATTTTGCTTAATTATGCCTATGTCATTGTCAAATACTAGTGCACCTTGTTTATTAAGTGAAACGTTATATGCCCTTGATTTGAGCGCTTCCATTCACTCTTTGATCTTTCTGTGACATATGAGCAGAAGTATCTTCCACCCTAAACAAACGCCCCGCCCCCCCCCCCCCCCCAAACAAAAAAAAAGGGGGAAAAAAAGAAAAAAGAGTACTCTTTCCTCCTTGTCTTATTAAGGCAAGGGTGACATTTAGATGCTCCATGCTTCAACTTTATAGGTTTTGGTTTATGGATTAATTTTGTCGGAAAATATGGTGAAGGGGGTTCATAATGAAAAAGGAGGATTATGGACGGTGAATGTATTACTGCCAACTCCGTAATCAAATGTAGTGCTTAAAGCAATTTATTTCCTTTCCTACTAGGGTAAACTTACTGTGTACTGGAGGTATATTCACAAATTAATCTGAGATTCCTTTTCTGGTTGATGTTACGTGTGGAATAAGTAAAGGATCTAAGCTGCATCCTGTTGATTTCCTTTGACCTCAAGGGTTCCTTATATAGAAGAGCTTGTATCAGTAACTTTAAGGTTAATCATCTAATTTTGAAAAAAAGAAAAAAGAAGGTTGAATCATCTTGCTAGAACCCGAACAAGTCAATGAGGAGGTCTTGGGCTGGAAAGTATGTCAGTAAACTATCTGATCTTGCATTCTATTTAATTCAAATTGCATGTCTTAAAGAGATTCATTTAATTTGAGTACTTTATGTATCATAGTTGACATAAGTAGTTAAATATCAATGCTGCGGCGCTGGAGTTTGTCCTTCCATGTTGACTTGTGTCAGAAACCTGATAATGTCGGTTGCGATCCTTCTAATTGGATTAACTGGCGTTCAGCCAATAGGCAGTTGCATTTGTTCCTTTGGGAATTCATTTCCTATTTTAATGTTGAAGCTGTCAATCACTTAATATCCATCTTTCTCTCATGTTTAGAGTATCACTGGACACTCTTATCAGAAATAATCCATGGTTCAATTCTGGCAACAGCTAGCCTTTGGTTGACACCGTTGTTTGAATAGCATTCATCATATTAATTATAGGATGAAAGAGGGAAGTAAGAATGTCTCTTCAAATGGAAAATATGAATTTTCCACACTAGCTCTTCAGCTTTCGGTTTTATATAGTAACCAGTGTAGCTCCAGAGTGGCAATTTTAAGTGCTGCCTGAAGCATAGCATCCTCCTCTTGTTTTGTTGGAAGAGTTGGATAATTGACTCTGATAATCAGTCATTGATATGCATTCATTATAGATCTACATAGGAATCAGCTTGCAAGAAATTGGCTTTAGTGTCAATCATATTTTGACAGTGTTGAGATTCAAGAAGAGAATCTCAGTCTTCGAGAATTGTAAAAAAGTTCATTTAGGATGTGTGAAGATCTTATGGAAGGAGAGTATAAGAGAAATATGAAATACTGCCTCTTCATGCAATCCTTGGGTTATTTGGAAAGAAACACATGGCCGACTGTTTAAGGATACGTGAATCAACTAAAGAACGAAGCGTTCTTTTTTGGTTATGGTATGGAAAACTGGATATATTTTTTTCCCTAAATCATTGCACACCTGCCCATAGTATGAAAGGTATAAGAGGGGCGATATCTTAGTGTGTGTCTCAAAAGATGGTATTTTACTGGTATATGAGCTAACATTTATGTCATATCCAGACATAAGGTATTAAAAGCTTTCATGTCGGAAAACTATTATTTGGATGATGAGCATCTGGCCACTATGATTTGTACTGGCTTTGGAAAAACTATGGGCTTGTTTAACGGACCCTGCCGTGTGGTTAGGTGCATTAATCAACAAATTTTGATTTTATAACTGTCTAACTGATATGGGACCAATGTTTTCAACAAGTTTGGACGGATAAGGTTGGAGGAGATGAATAGGTAAATGGTTTAATCTAAATTTTGAGCCTTTTATGTTTTTCTGAGGTTAATAAGCATTAATAGGAAATTGACTAAGGATGACCACTTGGATGAAAAAGGCTCACGGAAAAGAATAAATTTGTATAGATTGAAATGGAAGGGAACAAAAGAGATAAGTGGTTTTGTCAGAAGAGTCATAGTGTCTCATGGTAATGGTTACCGCTTTGAGCAAAAATGGATCTAAATAGTAGTTGACTAGTTGTCTAAATATCCACCTTGGTAGTTTCAATATATATTAGTGTAATTGATGAAAATAAATATGTTACCCTAACCAATGTGGTATATTTAGACAACTATTATTTACATCCTAGCTACCGCCAACTTAGTAACTATGGCATACAGTTCAGCAAATGTATGCTAAATCTTCCTTTCCCATTCCAGTGTTAACACATTACAATCTCTGCATGCTGAGATCGATAAAGCCTTCTGAGCCTTACTTCTGCGAGCAAATATTTCAACACTTAAATTTCCTTTATGCTTAATAGGGCCTTGTTCTGTTTCTTTCAACTATATTTGCTTTTATGCTACTTTCTTTGATAAATGGAAAATTTTCATTTGACCCCCTTGTAAGCATAGATCTTTAGTTCTCTTGATGGTAAGATGTGCATAGGCACCCATAAATGTTTTAATAGCATCAAGAAGGGGGAAAAAAATCATAGTTATGCTGAAAGAATCAAGAAGAAATCATAGTGAGCATGCTTTGAAAAAACAACGGTGACCTACATTTTTATAGTTATGCCTCTAGGTAGTTTTTTTATAAGCACGAGTAATGTATGCAATATTGAGTTCCCGTGGGAAGTAAAAGAGTTGACTTAATGTTAATTGTCACCAACATAGAAGACTTCCTGACGACTTCGCATGGGATACTAGACAACCCCTTTAAGAAAAGTTAATACCTTGCCGGTACTTGCACTCTGTGGAAGTTCCTTTTTTTTCCTTTTCTTTGTAAGTACACTCTATGGAAGTTGCCGTCTTGCTATTGGGAAATATGGTAGTACCTATAAAGAGTAAGAAGCCTTTGGTGTGATTCTGCAAAAGGATTTTTGCCCTTTTTAGGCGTCAAATTGCTTAAGTTGGCACCCAACTAAAGTAATTTTTGAAGTATTAGGTTGAGCATGCAAAATAATCATCTATGCATGAATCAGGTGTCTGTAACTGTTACATGATGAGAACACGTTCTTTTTTTTTTTTCTCCATATGCTATTTATTTTCCTTCCTGTGAAGTGGCCCAATGTTTTCCATTGCTTTAATGTGATGTCTGTCTTCTAAGCCATAAATTTTAGGATGTTGTTGCAGAGTAGTTCTGAGTCAAATGTGGGGCCAAAATGTGAGAGGAATATTCTATTTTGCCTTTAAGTGAAGACCTCAATTTGTTTCCATCATTGTACAAAACTAAATTTGCTTAACAAGTTCATCTCCTTATGCTTTTCTTAATTACTTTTTAATTCGAGAAATTAAATTATGGTGTTCCAATTGCCAAATGCTTGATGTGTATCCTTTATCATTTCATGGATATTTTCTACAGTCAATCCCTCCTACTTCGCGAATAGCACTCGGGCACTCAACCTGGATTACTGTTCTGTGTAGAAAACTACGGAATTGGTGGCACTTGGTAATCTGAATTTGTCCCTTATGAAAATTTGGATACTTAAAGTTCATGAACATTACAAGTTCGTCCTTACTAACTTGCTTTTTTTTTCCCGCAGGTTGCTGAAGGTGAAATACCAATAATAGCATCACAAGGGTAAGTTAATTATGCATTTTCCACAATTTTTTTTTCTTTGGTAATTAGTTTCCCGGAGATGTTATTACACAATGACTAATGTTTCGTGTTTTTCCCATTTTTCCTAGGGCTGAAATCGAGGCATATAGCGCACTTGATCCAGCTGTTCGCGTGTTGATTTTGAAAGCTTTGTGTGAGATTCGTGTTGGGGTATGCCATTCTCCTGTTTTCTTTTCTCTCCTGTTATCTTTCTTTAGAACATCTCTATGGTGGTCTATCTGCTGAAGTTTCCAGATTAAGTGTCATTGTTCCAAAAGCAGTCATGTACAGCACTGCATCGCCTTTGCCCCTGAAAGGGATGGTTGGTTTTTAGTTCTGCTCGTTCATCCCATGTGCTTTGATCATGTAATCTTTAGTGTGTTAGTGTTTATCTGTTCCTGATACTCAAAAATTGAATGGTTTTATGCGTGAGCTCTTTTGTTGAAGAGAATAAATCTAGACGCTAAGCTTGAGTTTTCATAGGCTTCCATTTCCTTTCAAGCCTAGCTAAATAGTCTAGTAGCAGAAGATTCCATGGCTTTTAGGCTTAGCGTAAGAGATTGTTCCAACTTCTCATTCATGTTGATTCTTGGTAGGAATTTAGTGACAGATTGTTTCTTTTTGCAGCTGGATGATATACGAAATTATATAGACCACTCAATAAAGCAGGGGGTCCATCTTTCATCTTTTCGCAAAGAACGTATTGGGGGTGATTCTCATGGCATCTCTTATTGGTATTCAATTTCTAGAAATCCTGTCTGTCCTGTTTGTGTTCTTCAAACCGGTTCCCCTTCATTGTTGTGCCTCATTGACTGTCTTCTGCCCAGAGTCTAAGCAGTTTGTTTTTTAATTCTTGTTTGTAGGTATGAAGATGATCCTGTTATAGGACATCGTCTATATCGTGAAATTAGACAAGTGGATGTGAAGAAAGGAAAGGGGAAGAATGTACCTTCCATTCCTAACTCGTGTTACCAATGGACTACAGTTGCAACTAATTTGGATGAATTCCAGGATGTTTGTGTGAGTTGCTTCAAACTTCTCCTTCTTGTTGTGCTTTTCATATATTTGTGATTTGTCATGTGTATGAAAAATTAGACAAGTGTTCCCGACTGCCCACAAAAATGGGTGGACTTGTTCTTTGACATTTTGGTTATCTCTTCCACTGTTCCTGTTTTCAGTAATGTCTAACATATGTGAGTTTTGGAAAAAGAAAAGAAGAACATTTAGATCTAGTGGTTGAGTAGCATTTCTTCTGCCCAGGACCTTTTTTTTTAAAAAAAAAAAGTTAGGGAGTTTCAGATATTAGAAACTGTTTTTGGACATTAATTGCTTTCTTATTCATTTGTAAAATTTGGAAGGATGGGGTGCAAATGTTATTTTCTCAATTTGATTCCTTGAGGAATACGCTTGGTTTTCTGTTTGAAACTTCTTATACAAACTATACCTTCAGGATTTGTTTAACTGGATTTGGATGGGTTAGGGGCGGTCCTTAAATTTTCTTTTACCATTCCTCTGTAGGATATTTAGTGGTTGACTGAAGAAGGTGGTTCTAGCAGAAATGGAAGAACTTTTTTTCAGTTTGGTCTTGAATTTGAGGGCTAGGATTCTGTGTGTTATAGCTTGGTACTTTGACAATAAGTACTTGATTGTGCTTTCTTGGTTAAAATGCAAAACGAAGTACAAGAAAATTTCAAAGCACCCCTTAAAAGAACAATTCTTATTGTTGGTTCTTAAACTTTTATGTTTGTTCTATTTTGGTGTGAGCTTGACAAATTTATTTAATCCCTTTGACAACCTTAAGTAAGCCTATTCATTTATTGTGAAGCAATATTGGCAGGCTCAAAAAGTATATCTGGAAGAGATGGTGTCTAATAACCTACTGGAAATTGAAATATGAAAATGGAGTCGTTTGTTTATGAAATGTAGAAAGGACCATTTTAGCTGTGGATCATATGTTGTTCCTTTAACTTTGAACGTAGTCCAACCTAAGAACCTGTATTGTCCAGGGGCCTTTTCTTTTTCTCCCGAAGTTAATCTGATTTGGCTGCGCCCTTGCCCAACACTCCTATAATTAAAGTTATATTAAGCTGAATCAAGAAGCTGAGTCCATGAAGATATTGCTATGTTCAATTGCATCATTATATGCAAATCATCTTTACTGATTATTATTCGTAGATGATAGACTGCAGTCTTGGCAGCAATGCATCAGTAGATGACCGAAACTTGGACACAATTTGCTAAGTTGTTCTAAGCTTTCTTTGGCAAATTCTGAGTTGCCTTCTTGCATCACATGGTGAATCACTGTTTGGATTTATTCTAATGGTGAATCAATGTTTGGTTGAAATACAATAACCTGGGCAAACAAGTGTTAGTATAATTTGCCTTCTCCTCTCCTTGATCTTTTTAGGTGAATAGAAAACTCTCTGGAATGCATTATTTAATCCTCCCTTGCTTTTAGGTAAGGTTACACAGAATTTAGCAGCATTTTTCTGGGTGACAGTCGGCTTTCCCCTTTCTTTTTCTGTCCTATTTTAGGCGGGCAGGCTGGGGGGTGGAGGGAAGGTAGAGTGGATTGATGGTATTGGAGGAGATTTAGATCCATGAACTTCACCTACATGCTAAGCGTCGTGGAGTCAAATAATGAGAGTTGCTTTTCTAATTCAGCTGTGACTGTGTGTTTGTTGTTTCGGGGGGGGGGGGGGGGGGGGGACGAAAAACCGGCTGTCTACTCAATGAAGCTGGAAGGCTATGGGCGATAATGCATAATTAGTCCGAAGATATAGTGGGGGAAATTAATGTTTTGTGATGGACTTTCTTTTTGGGCATCTACTTAACCAATTCATCCACATAATCATTCGGCCTAAAATTTTTTGAATTATCAGAGCTCTGTTGGTGGGTTGTAGCCCAATAAGTTAAAGTTATCATTTCTTGTTTTTTACTTTCCGGTTGATTTCAAACCACAGAAATCCTTAAATATAGTTCCGTTTCTTCTTTTTCACTTTCTAACTTATTTCAAAGTATAAAATCCTTGATATAGTTCTTAATTTTGTGACCTGTTTTCTTTTGCAGGAGAAGCTCTTTGCAAGTAAAAATAAAACAGAAGTAGCTGTGGGGAAAAAGTTGAAAAACGACATGCTTCCAGAGATTGAGAAGGTCCACAAGGTGAAACTCTTTCTTGCTCATAAGTGTGTAGCCTATTTTTGATTTTGTACAATAATGAATAAATAGTGAAACCAGATAGCGCACCTGTTTCTTATGGAAGTACGTACTCTCTTTACTGTGGGATTGACCTAAAAGTTAATTTTTGCTCAGAGGAAAGAGAAGCTGTTAAAGAAACAACATAGACAAGCTCTTATGCTGGATAACATGATTAATGTGGATGGCCTTTTAAAAGGGCGCTCCCTCCGTGACAGGAAGCAGGTCACCTACACCTTTGGTAAGATGGCTTCCCTGGCTCCCCCCACCCCCAACCCAAAAGCACCGAAAGGATGGCTTCCCTGGCTCCCCCCACCCCTAACCCAAAAGCACCGAAAGGAATTACAGACCAAGTTCAACAGTCAACTTTTGTGGCTTTTGATTCTCCTCAATTGTGTTTGATGATTGAATTGAAATAGTACTTGTGTTCCTTGTTGATTAATTTAGAATGGCATGTAAATCACGACTATTCTCTCGTGTGGATGTCAGCAGGAATTTGTTGCTGGTTACTATTGTTAACGAACCTTTTTGGTTGTATCGTCAGATGCTGCGTGAATGATATCTTTCAGGCCATGCGTTTTGCACTTAAAAGGACTTCCGATGATTTTTATCATGTGCTTGTGCTGTGCAGTTGTTATTTAATTTTTAGCAGAAATATGCTTCTGTTATTGCTAATTTTGCTCTGTCGGGATGTACTGAACGAGCAATAGTTGAAATGTGTCTGATGCTGTTGTTGCCTACCTCTTGCATCTTCATCTATAAAAGATGCCTAATTTGGCTTTTTAAATGAAATTTGCTCACAAAAAAGTGTCTGATGCTGTCGGTTTGATTTTTCGCATTATAGTGTACTTGGTCAGTTGAATACCCTTTTAGGCAGTCTTAAGATGATCACTTATTAGTAGTGTTGATATTGAATTAGTTGATGTATGTGTAATTTCTGCTGGAACTTTCATAATAGTACTTATTCTCTAGTTTTGAATCATGTTGGCAAGGAAAACACCACACAATTTGTTGTCCTGCCAGGTAGGATCATACATCATGACAAAAGACTGACATATGCTTGTCATCATTTATTATATTTCCTTAATTTTTGTTTTCCAATTTTGGTGCTTGAATTCTCTGAACTCTCCACATCAGGTGACAAAATCTTGTTAATGTTACTGGTCTGTCTTCGTGTGTGTTTCTTGCTTTGAGTTCAGATTAGCAGCAGAGAGCATCTTGGGACATTACGTGGCCTAATAATGTACTCTGGTTTTGCAGATGATTATGATAAATCGATCAATGAGGCTATCAAGATCACCAAGTATTTCCCCGTTTTACAACCCTATAATTGCAACGAACTTGTTTCCTTTTTGTCTTTTCATTTGCTCTGAGTAAACTGTAATTTACTTTCTCTCTCCTCATAATAGAAAGAAACACCCGTCGCCAGAGCCAACTGGCAGGAGAGATCCAAGTGCGAGGAGAGAAAGAGATAACAGAGTCCAGCTCGTGACAAATGGTGGATGGGATGCTCCTTCACATTCAGTGGACGGGCTGTCTCCAAAATCATCTGATCTTGATGGATTTTATGATGAAAATGGAGAAGAATCATTGGATCGCAGGTAGTTTTTGCTGCTTTTGTTGGGTTTGGTTCTTCATATTTATTCACATAACCTGAATTCCTGTGTGTTTACAGCAATCGTCGTAGACAGAGGCCTCAATGGTATGCTGCAGGAGACTATGTTGAAGGGGTATCAGATTTTGAAGCGAATATTGACAGTGATGACGACATAGAGGGGGAAGCAATCTATGATGAAGAATATTTAAGACGGAAAAAGAGAAGCAGACATTCAAGCAGCTCGGAAGGAAGTGAGGAGTATCGTTGGGATGGTGAAGAAGTTCCTGAAGATGAAGAGGATGAAGATGAAGATGATGATTTTTCAAATCCAAGTGAGGACAGCGACCAGCCCAGAAAGCTCAGGAAACTTCCCGGCCGCACTAGGAGGCAAACTAAACTGAGGTCGGCCGGGGCACCTCAATCAGGTTTAAGGCGCAGTGAAAGGGCAACAAGAAACCGAATTGATTACAAACAATATGAACTCTCTGATTCAGACACTGAGTTGCCTAAACCTCGCAAGTTCAGTACCCCTGATGAGCACTCGAATGCGAGTGAGAATGAAGATGTTTCAATGGACAGTGAAGAAACTGAGGAAGAGGCTGATAACCAGGATATGAAGGTGGATCAACTTGTGGAAGAAGAAGAGGAGCAGCATGATACAGAAGAGAAAGAGGTAGCTAATCCGCCGGAAAAGTCCAGCAGCCCACATGAAGATGAAGGTGAAGCTGGTGGAAAAATGCGTTTTCTTGATCTGAATGAGCTAGCCCCTGGTTCTGGATTGGATGATGGACCAACTGAAGACGACGATACAGATGACTTATAGGCCCCTGCCTCACCCCCCACCTCCCTGCCCCGGTGCCTTTCTCTTCAACTGATTGAAGGGTTTTCGTTCTCCATTGAAGAAACAGATTGTACTATAAGGTAACACCAGAAATTTTGTGGCGAGTCCACCCCTCTGAGGAAGTTGCATTGAGTGAGACATCCATTGATGGGAGTCTTTTAGTTCACTGCTACCTGAACACAGTGATTTATGCATTCCTGCTGGGAGCTGAGAAAGTAATGTAGTAGTCATTCTTAGAACGTATGCGTTCGACATATGTGGATGATACGTGGACAAGAAACCTTGTAGCTGGGAGTATTCCTTACTGTTCCTTGTCCAGTGTACAATAACCTGTTCAACTTGTGTCTGAAATGCAAGGGATCTGTAGCTTTGGTCAATCTGGACCTCCCTCTGTTGTTGAAAATGGGCTGGATGTATGAGTTTTAGTTGCTTCTTTTCCATTTGTAGAAAACTTCCATGTCTTGTCCTCTAGAGTTTCTTGCTAGCTGTATCGCGTCGTAGACAGGAGCTTTCTTCTGCTATGGTTGGAGTACATTTTCCCACCTTTTCAGGGTTCAATTATATCACTTAAGTAGGGGCTGTATGAGGATGCAAAATGTGTGTTTAGTTGTTTCCACATGAGGTTTCAAATTACCATGTTTTTATCCTCCCCTCTTTTACTTTTCCTCACTGTTGAATTTCAACATGGGGAACCTAAGAAAATGTGGAATCTAGAGTCATACTAACATTGTGACTAGTACTCTTTTGGATGTGGTCATTTTAGAAATATTATATATATATATATATATATATATATATATATATATATATATATATATAGTTTTTAAAATTAATCTCCTACTCAGGTGGGTTTCCATTGTTTTAACGTGTATCATAGATTATGATCCATATCAATGTTTTCCTTTCAGCAAGCACACAGGAAAAAAGCAGAAATGAAAAGGGAATGCTTCCATCAATTATTCCATTTTTTTAAGGAAAAAAGAGCTGTTGCTACAGGCTAGCTACTTCATGGTTGTGTTTGTTTTCTGATGTTGTGCTTTGTCATGTTTTTGCATGTGGTTTTAAATGAAATAAAAGTTTAGCAAAGAGAGTTGAACGACCATTATTTGGTGGGGAAAAAAATAAACACATAGTATTTGAATGATAAATGATGTATTAAATGTACATATGCACGTTATGTGTATTTTAATATCGAAAGCTTCTCCTTTGTATTTCTGGGATTTCCTCACTAACATTCTAGCACATCATATATATATTATTATTGTCATTTATACAAATACATATAGAGCGGGGGGCCTCACTGGAATCAGACTCTCTATCCCTTGGGACAGAGGTATTGTTTGCCTACCACTTACCCTCTCCAAATCCTAGCAATAGCGTTTGCTGTCGTTGAGATATACTGGGTACGGATTATGTTGACGATGATTTGAATGATAAATGGTGCGTGGAAATTCCAGTTTTCTCAAAGGGAAAAAAAAATAACCAATTAGGCGAAATGGATTGCTTCAGGAAAGAAGCACCTACGTAGCTTGACGGTGGGCAAAATTGAAAATGCGATGAGACAAACGTAAAGATTTTTTTTTTCCTTTTTTTCTTTTTGAAAAAAAAAAGTGTGACAAACAATAACGCAGAGGGAACAGGTTGACATTTGGACAATAAGAATTAGCCTATGGTAAAGTTATGATTCTTTTTATTACTATTATCGTTGTTATTTAAGTTGGTATATGTTTATGTTAGTGTTTTATATTTTACTTTGGGTAGGCAATATGTTATTTCGAATTGATAATGAATAATGAGTTATGTTAGTTTAACTTGTTAGTAGTTCAATGGCTAATTTTAAATTCATGTGCTTATTGTAAATACTTATAGTTTAATTGCTAAATTTAACTTTATATGCTAATTGTAAGGGATTGGTAGTTTAATTGCTAATTTAATGTTATATGCTAATTTTAAATAGTATTTATGTTCTTGTTCTGTATAACGTCATATGTCAATTAAATAGATAGGTTTTAATTGTTCTGTATAACGTCACATTAACATTTTAGAGCATATCATGCTCAGACGGCATTAGTTTTTAAAGGATTGGTATTTCTTCCCGGTAATGCAAAAGGCATTAGTTTTTCAATTATTAATTTTTGACCCATTCCAAAATGCCGATTATTCAACTAGCGGCACAATTTTTTTTAATTCATTTTCATACTTGCCGTCTCACAGGGTTAAAAAAAAATTAGTATAAAATACTGCCGTCCACTACGAAATCGAAGTTCCCCAAAAAAAAAAAAAAAACCAAGAAATCCGCAATCTCCTAGAGGAACATATGAATGTTACATGTTTTACACATTAATTATATGATTTTCTATTATAATATACAATATAATAACAAAATATCATAAAGTTATGCTAAACATACAAGATCCAAAATATCCCTTTATAGACTCACTTTTCCCCTTTAGTTCACTAGGTATAAGGCTCAACCACAGTGCTATTGAACCTGCCTACCTACCCACCTAGTGATTTGGAAGGGATAGGATCAACTCAACGCAGACGGTGCGGTGACGCGTGACCGCGCGACACGTGGCAGCAAGAGGGGGTGGTGAGGCTAGATGAAGGTCACTCTCATCTAGCCTCATCACCCCCCTTGCTGCCACGTGTCGTGTGGTCACAAAGGGGTGAGGAAAGTTGGGGTGAGGAGATCCCAATCCGATTTGGAAACTACCCCAACTATCATAACTAAAATATGAACTTCTATGTGTATTTATTTTTTATTGGCGAACAACAACAATTTATCCCAACAACATCAAAATGTATTGCTAGGGTCTGGAGAGGTGAGAGACAGACAAACAATACATTCATTCCAAGGGACAGAGATCTTGATTCTACTGAAACTCCGTCTTTATACGTACCTGCATAGATGACAGAATAATAGAGATGTGTTGTGCTAATATATTAGTGAACAAACATAGGAAACCTCAAGAGCGTCCATGAGAACCTAATCTCCATTAACGATTTTGATCCTTTTGTTAAAAATTCATAATCTCCTCGTAAGATTACTCTCACTAGCCGTTAGTTTGAAAATTGCGTAGTTGTTGAATGCATAACGGGTGGAAAAGGGAAGTATTGAACGGTCTGTTATAGAAAGGTCCAGACTTCAGATATTGTTGTTTTTTCTATAAATGTTGAGTTTATCATAGTTCCTGTACATTTCTAAATTACATATCATATATATGATAAAGTGATCCATAAATCACATCATAGTGCAATTGTAAATTGTGCTACTGCACTTTGTTTCCATAATATACTACTACTGCTTTATAAAAAAAACGTTAAATTAGTTTTAACTCATATTATGAGATCGGACATTGAAACATACCGGACATTGAAGCAACTGGTAAGGTTGCTTTTTTGTGACCTTGAAGTCACAGGTCCAAACCGCAGAAACAACATTTTACACAATGTGTTCCAGATCCTAAAAAGCCTAGTGTATCGGGAACCCTCTTTTAGTTTTAACTCATATTGTGCCATTTTAAAATGCAAAGGCCTTCTTCACCTCACCTTATCCTTTTTTTTTTTTCATCAATCATCCAATAATTCCAACTGCCTCATGAACATAATCAATATTTTAGTCATATCTTGTTCGAACAACTCAATCATCTAACAATCTTAACCTATTTGAGAAATCCTTA
This sequence comes from Eustoma russellianum, assembly GCA_036186865.1. Taxonomy (NCBI): domain Eukaryota; kingdom Viridiplantae; phylum Streptophyta; class Magnoliopsida; order Gentianales; family Gentianaceae; genus Eustoma; species Eustoma russellianum. The sequence goes on from AP025043.1 coordinate 3,432,423, forward strand.
AACAACCCCAAAGGAATGAAGTCAAACTATACTTAATTCATATACCAAGTTCAGTTCTACTTCATTTTTTATGCAAACAACATTCCCCCAACCACCACTAAAAAAGTCGAGCAAGAAACCACCTGAATAAACAAAAATCACAAGCAGCAAGAATGTAACACCACAACAACTATGAGAGAGGAGGCTTTACCCAAAAGGGCCAAGAGATTCTTCATATGATGATAAAAAAAAAAAAAAAAAAAAAGCTTTCTTCTACTCATATAACTCTATATAAAATTACACGATAAAGGTGTTATAACTAGATATCGACCAGCCTGCTTCCTTCTCTTCTCTCCCCTCCTCCAGATAGAAACCATGGGAGAAGAAAAGAGAAGGAAACATAGAGCAAAAGGTGTCATTAACAAATCAATGAATCTCCAGGCTGCGATATGCGGCCCCGGCGTTTCTAAACCAGCCCCCCTCAGAATATACAGAAGATCATGATCTCTATGCCTGCAAAACTTAGCCCACGATTGTCCTTCTAAAGAGACTTACGATTAGCTATGATGTTGTTTAAGTTGACAAGTGTCATCTCACGTTGCAGCATTGGGCCTTTCCATGCATCTGCAACTTGTTCCACAAACAGATCATCTGCCTAGGAGACTGATAGTGAGCTGTATAATATTCTTCGATGCATCCATGCTGACAGAATTTCAAGCTGTGTACATATTCTACTGGCTTTAACACGTTAAATTTTTCGACCCACATTCCCATGCTCACATCCTCCATCTTGAACAACTGCATGAACAGGTGTAGATTACATGCTGATTAAACTAACACGAGAGAAAACTTTGTTTTTTTTATTAGATAATGTCTAGTGTTACATACAAATATACTAGAGTTTTCCAAAGATTGTGTGCTCAAGCACATGAGAGCCAGAGAGAGCTACTTACCCTTAGCCTGTGTTCTTCGAATTCAGATACAACATACTTTGCAATGTCAGATGAAATAATGTAGCCAGGACCATTAGCATAAGGTGGGTACTCTTCTTCAGGCCATTCCTGGGGAAACAAAGAAACACAAATTGTTTAACCCACTGGCTTCAACTATTATATTCACGCCGATACGTGCAACGAGAGATGCCAAAGAACAAATAGAAAGAAGAAAAAATGCACATACAGCAGCACAATGGACTGGGATCTATACTAGAGATCCTGTTCCTCACGAACTTGAAAAAGGAGGTTACACTTTTCAATACAACAATACTCGAGCCTTATTCCCACTAGGTAGGGTCATCTATATGGATCGCCAATCCCCATTACTTTCTATAAATGAAAAAAAAAAACAATGGATGTTTGATGTTTTTTGCCCCTTAACAAAAGAATTAAGATCAGAATCTGGAACTGATATACCTACAATCTATCCAGAAAGCAAGTAACCATCCCAGCCAATAGCGGTAAATATCCCATTCAAATTGTGGTTATCCTATTAATAACAACTGCACAACACACTAGACAATTCACCATATAAGTGAACTCAGAAAATCCAGGGAATTTTCTCTCTCGTAACAGGAAACTCGCATGATGAGGCCACACAAAACAGCAGAACTCTTGATTTAACTATCAATAAATTCCAGGATAACATAGTAGCAGTTCAGATTTTCAAGTTATATCCATTTACTAGTTATATAATTGCACAGCACAGAAATGCAGAATGAAGTCAAAGACAAGAAGTTCAATGAGCACCTCATAGGTCACCGCCCATTTGCCACTACGCAGAGGCTTATGGTAGTAATTAATATTTCCTACGTAAAAGCTTCTATTCTCAGGGATCTTTTTTGCTTCTTTAAGAATTGTCTCCACTCTCACAAAGGTGTCATCATCACACTTCATGATGTACTTTGCAGCCACTCGGCGGACCTAAAAATAGCTGCATATATGATGAATTTGCAGAAGAAAGAATTAGAATTTAAGATATTCTAATCCAGATGTGTGACGTACCCCATATTCAGCGATTGCAACAGTCTTCAAGACAACAAGATCATAATTGTCCATATAGGGTACTATGACTATATCACCAAAATAGTCTGCTTCTTTCTTCAACTCTAGATTCGTGTCTTTCCTTGGATGCTGCGGAAACATCATGACCATATGAAATTCAATCACTGCAATTCAAGAAAAATGAGACAACCAAAATTTCAAGACAAGAAACTGCTATCCTATTACATACAAGTGCCACGAAGAAACGGGCCACAACTTTTGAAGCTTTGATTAGCCCAGTCTGCATCCAGGACTTTCTAACAGCCATCCTTTCAGCAAAATGGTTGCCTGCCGAGAGAACACCAATAAACATTTCAACGGATCCAGTAGGAAGTGGCGGTGCCTTCCAGCTGGGAGACATATCAAGATGTCTTTGTGGAGCATAGCTGGGGTGTGATGTAGGTAAGGAAGCAGCCAACACAGAGTGAACATCAATATCCCCATTTATTGTCAACCCAGTTGCATCCTCCAGTGCAAAACCCTGCCATAGATTGTTAAGATGTTCTTGGTAATCCGATTTAGAAAAGAAGGAAGCTTTGGGGGAATTTTGCGTTTAAGGAGGTGAGGGAAATGCTTCAACAACACTACTCACAGTGCGATATGGAAATGAGGTCACATGTCTTCCATCAATATTTACATGATAACCCTCCAACCCAGAACTCAGAGTTAAGACGAACAATTTGTCTTCAGAAAAGGGGAAAGGCCAATTGAAAGACACCTTCTTTGTTCGGCCTATCAAGCGGTTCAACCACCAAGATGCCTTTGTTTCCTCTGAGTAATCCTCATCATCTCGAATCCACTTCTCACACTTCACTTGACCGTCAACTACAAAAAGTTCAAGCAATACACCATATGGAACAATATCACTCAGACAAGTTTAATCAATAAGCGGCCCGGAACAATATGATTGAGATGCTAATATACGCATCATATTCTTATCACAATCACTAGCTCCAACGACTCCGACACTATTAACTTTAGGAAGATCAATTGTGTCATATGCCACGTAATAGGAATACATGATGCCAAGTGCTGATTTTGTTCTCCTAACCACCCATTCAGAGTAGCCAAAAGGGAAGGCACGCATAATATAGAAAAAGTATCGCGAAAGCAGTAGGATTGCTATGAAATAATGGACATTCAGTACCAATAAGCTTAGACAATCCAATGAATTCATCTTGAACTACTCCATCAGAATAAAACAGAACTTTTTCAAATAGAAGAGCAGTTAAAATACCAAATACTGCACATGCAAAGACACAAAAGAACGTGGCAAAAGAAAAACAAAACTCAAATTTGTTTAATTATCTCACCAGTCTCCTCCTCAGGTCTTGACTTCCACCCATCACACCTATGTGCAGTCCCCCATTGCATTCTATAACAGGTGTTCTGCTCAATCACAGGCTTCCCACTCCAATCCCCTTTCAACCTTGGATTGTAATGCAAAATCCTAGGAGGGTCTTCTCCATCTACGGTCTTTAACCCTTGCAATTCCATCATAAATTGTGATACCATCACATATTGACCCTCCTTCAACAGAGAAATCTTGGTTTCACGCTCCGGATGAGCTGGTTTGGGCTTTGCTATAACTGTAATATGCGATCCCAACGTCAATCCACATGGCAAAACCATCAAACCCTTGTTTTTATCTCTAAATTCAGCCCCAGACATGACAATTGAAGGCAGGCAAGCTTCCTCTGCAGCAGTCTTATTCCTTGAATCCTCCAGGGGATTTTTTTGTTTTTCAATTTCCATGGATTTAAGCTTTTCCCAGAGCTTCCCCCCAACCTCATGGGCCTCTCTAGCCAACTTCAAAATCCCATCTTTATGAGTGGAGTTCACAGCTATTGTATCAAATTTCAAGCTTGATAAAGGGAGAAAAAACTCTTTGATACTTCTCTCAGGCTTGGAATCATTAGAAACCCGGAAAGCGACATCCAAAGGGCGACTAGGAGCATCTTTTTCTTGCAAATTTTCTTCACTTTCAAGTATAAAAGACTTGGAATTCAAGAACCCACCATCGGTTCCGTTAAATCCCTCTAGAGAAACAGTTCTAAAAACAAAAGGGACTTCCAAACTCACTAAAAGAATGTACAAGAACGCCACGAAAATCAAAACTTGCACCGATTTTTGCCGACTCAGTGACATGAACAAGTCCAACTTCGTTGCTCCTCTCTTCATCCCTTCCAAAAAAAACTGAGCCGCCCTTCTTTCTTTAAAAAAATTCAACAAAATCAAACCCCTTTTTCCGAAAAAGAGATCATCAATGAAAGTAGAACCCAACAAAAAACCTCTGCAGATGGTTTTCCGTTGAGAATTTTGAAGTTAACATAAGAAAAAGAACTTGAATACGAAACGGGGTAGGTTAGCAACTCAAAATTACAAGGCGCATTAAGAAAGAGAGAGAAGCAATTGTTCTGTTGGAAGCTTTCAAAGCGGTGGTGCTGCTGGAAGTCTCAACTCTTATTACTAGAATCAAAAACCTTTTTCTCTTTTGTAGATTTCAAAAAATGGGAAATTGCTTTGGAAAAGTTGGATTTTTGGAATATGATTTGTTCTTCCTTCCTTTTTTTTAATTCTCTCGCTACAGTGAATATGGTAACTTCCAAACACAATCTATTCAAATGCCCACGCGGATGTATTTAGTAATTACTTTGAAACAAATTTATAGAGTTAATCACTTATTAACGTTTGTTACCAATTTTATACATACAGTATGTATCAAACAGTTATTCATACATGTGCAGTTATAAAACTGTAACGTTTAACGAAAAAAATCTATCTTTAAGTCAAGTGATATAAAATGCTATAATCCTATAATGGAAGTGTAAAAATATGGATAATCAATGGTAATATGCAAGATAGGGACAATATTTACGATAAACAAACAATATATAGATATAAAATATGATTCATTGCAAAGTTGTATGTATGTTTCAAGTTAACTATAAATTAGAAAACTCAAAATTTGAATGAAAAACAATATATGATTCAAAAGTTTATGTTGCTTATCGAGTAATGAAATAACTATTGTTTTTGTAGTGTGTTAGTCTCTTATTATAAGTTTCTGTTAATCATGATTTATAGAACCATGTTGCTTATCTTTCTAAACATGTTTCTATAGGCTGGTGCACATAATCATCATATATGCTATAACTAATTTGAAAATGTGACGCGATAAAGATTGGTGAGTTGTCATTACATGGTGGTGTAAATGTTTTATGTATTTTATTAGTTAAACATGACAAAATATTTTATATCATGTTACGTGTAATACCGAATGAGATTATGTTATACATATTGAACATTTGTAAATAATATACTTAGCACTTGAGTAGGTTCAGATGTAAAGAGTCTAAAAGTAAGGTAAAATATGAGGTTTCCAACACGCATCGCCACGTGTACAAAAGCAGTTTTTTAAAGAAGGGGGTGCTGCACTTTCTTTTAAACGCGTTATTAGAAACCTCATAATTTGCCTCGTTTTTAGCATCTTTAGATCTAAAGTCCATTTGAGTGGGCAAATAACGGGAAAGAGAATGTGATTGATATAACATCTTCCTTTATGGGCTCGGAAAGTAATACACGCATGCATGATTCAATACTTTTTGAAACCAATGACATATTTTTTTCTTATCACCGCTCACATCTTCACCTTATTGCTTACCGTCCGACACATGACAGTAAAAGAGATGGTGACATTCATTTAGTTTCACCACCCCTCTTGTTGCCACGTACCGGACGTTAGACAATAAAGTGAAGATGGAGTCGGTGAGGAGATCCGGTCTCTATTTTTCCCTGTTAAATGGATGGAGACATTTAATTCATGAAAAGATGGCACAGAATGCTTATTCTTGATTTGAAATCTGGTTGTTTAATTGCAATGAATATTACTTATAGCAATAGATTAGGGTAAATAAGGCTACGAGATTAGAGTTGTGTTACATCAGTGATTATATTAATCCTAGTTCAATGTGTGGCCATGTTTATAGTTTGTTTAAGATGTTATGATATCGTATTTGTTATTTTTATCGTCATAGGGCAAGTTAATTATCTGTTTCTTCTTTAAAAAAAGAATATTCATTTGCAAATTAAACGAAAACATTAAAAATGTTGCAAAACCATTGGGGAAAAAAGAATTCATTTACGATGGATAAAAGAGTACATCTATTTGCTAAATGAATGATTTTATTACGATTTTGTTATAAATAACATCGTACTTTTTAGATATATTTTTTAACCGAGTAAATCCCTTATACTTGTTAAGTATTCAACTTAGGCATGTAAATGTAAAATGATGTAGTTTTGATAGTTTTATACTTGAACAATTGACTTAGATACCTAAGATGACTAACAGATTTGATCTCTTTATTCTGGAGCAAAAGTCCAATACCTCTGGCTTCATAGACTTCCACCGCTTCAGCTCTAAAAACTTCGCGAAATATGTAAATTAGAAACTCAGGAACCTCATAAGTTGACTTAGATACCGGTAGGAAGTAACGGGTTTCGTCTCTTTAAAAAAAATGATCACATCGAAACGTTTATGAAGTTGATGGTTTCAGAATATGACTCGAAGCCTTACTACGAGTAGTCCTCATCACAAACCAACCGAAATAAGCAGCTCCCCCCCCCCTCTCCTCTCTAAATCTAAAAGTTAATTGAATTGCCCACATAACATAGTCCAGTTGGTACTCAGTTTTAGATTTGTTTTAAGAGATCAAGAGTTCGAATCTAGGGATACGCACAGTGTGGGTGTTCCTCTGCTGCTAGGACAAAGGCCTGTGGGAGACACATTGTCTAAGTAACTGCGTAAGATTTTACTCAATCTAGGTAATTACTAGACTCTTGATTTACATTCTATACGCAGCTCTTTGAGCCTGGAGCCATAGGGGTTTCATTTTATCTTAGGCTCCAAAAGTGAATTAGTTGGCTTTTCTAATAGTTGCCGCTGTTTTTGGTTTTTTGTTTCTCGGTCAACGAAGTTGATTTGGACAAAGGAGTAGTACTGGTAACTTGCTAGAGAAGGAAATATTAAAAAAAATTGAAAATGTAGTGCAATATTTTTTATGCAGCGGTTTATATTTTCTAGTAAACAAAATAAGCTACATTACAACAATGTTGTAGCATACGACTCATTAACAAGAAGGCCTATCTCCAACTGTATCATTAACTTATTGAAATAAACTAAATAAATCAAGAGTTTATGAAATTAAAAAAAATGAATTAAAAAGTTGATGGACTTCTTACGATATAATTAATTAATAATTCACATAAAATTTCGCTTTTGTTTTCCGACATTTCTTAATAAAAAAATTTCTGTAAATATTCAGAGCTCGCCTGAACTTTCAGCTAAATTTCGAAACAATATCTTGATTCTATATAAAACAAAACAAAACAAAAACGACGATATAAGTAATGAATATTAGGCGAGTTACCCAATGTAATTAATAAGGAAATAATTCAGTAAATTCGAATTTATTAGCCAAGATCCTCCATGGTTATGCAATCAATTATAAGATTCTTAGTCTCTTGCAAACATAAAAAATTTATTTTTTTCTTTATTATCCTGTCTACTATCTCTTTTGTATTTTATGTTATAGTATCAATATTCTATATTCCTTGTCTAATACTCATACTTTTCTCACTTAGTATTTAATTTACGACTTAAGGACTTTTTCTTTTTTTTCACTGCATCTGATTCTATAGCAGATGCAACGACCCTAACTCAATTATCGCCGTATTCGAAACATACGACAGCGACTCTTGCTTATTTGACAATATATCCAAGCCTTTCAGATACAATTCTCTTTGCCGAGCCACTAAATTGTATTGTAATTTGATACGATGACATCACATTGGTTGTGGCCTTGTGGGTATGTACTTGTAATATAGGTGGTGTGTCCAACTTAAATATATTTGTTACATATGTAAGATGTGCAAGCGAGTTGATGGGTAGGATCCCCTCACCGCAAAGGGGTGCGGTGACGCGTGACCGCGCGACACGTGGCAGCAAGGAGGATGGTGAGGCTAGATGCATGTGACATTCATCTAGCCTCACCACTTCCTTGCTGCCACGTGTTGCGTGGTCACAAAGGGGTGAGGAAATCCCAGTATAGCTTGTCATCACACTCAGTTTATGATTACACTACGACCTATTAGAAGTGCTATTACGTTGATAAATAAATAAATAAATAGAATAGAATATAAGACAAACGATGAAGTGGTAGTATATTTTAAAGTTAAAACATACAATGTTTAAAATAATGCTCAAAAGTTTGAGATTTATTTTTCCGTAATGTCATTCAACCGCAATTATTTTATAATTTTTAACTGATTAAGATGCGGCATACATACATTTAAGCAATTTTTTTTAAAAAAATGTTAAAATACCAGTTTTTTTTCTCAAAAAAAAAACCACACTCGTCTCATTTTCCAAAAATTATTTGGGCACGTCACGATTTGGAGTATATATATGTGTGAGCATGGGTCGTATTTGGCTGTTTGACAATTTGTTTTTCTATATTAAGAAAATAAGGATATACATTTGTCACATGTTGTTTACTAAATCCTTTTAATAATACATGATCACACCATATTCTTATTATTGTGTCATCTATACAAGTACATATAGAACTGGAGATCTCACTGGAAGCAAACTCTTTATTCCTTGTGATGGAGGTATTATCTGTATGACTCTGACTTTTCACAAACCCTAAAGATAGCTTTAGGTTATGTTGAATATGGTTGTTGTTTTATTTGACACATGGAAAGCTGTATATCAATATATGTGCTATATTTGTGTATTCATTATCTAAAAAGTGAACAAAAAGCTTCCTCAAATAATTACGTGAGGTAATGATTATTCAATCAACTTTTGCTTCTGTATAATTGGCTCTATGAAAAGGCCTTCAGAAAGTACCTTTGTAAGTAAGTTTTATAATCATGACAATTTTGAGAATGACTTTGGTGGATAACACAAGAAAACAAATGACAATGTGTGTGTGTCTATATATATATATATATATATATATATATATATATATCTGTGTGTGTAGTCAAACAGAATAATTTCAGCATTTTCTCTTCCTTATTTTTATCTCATTTTTTTTGTCACCCTCGATAAATTCGATGACATACCTAATGTCCGTCTTCGTTTTCTTTTAGAAAATTATAATGTGGTAAACTTTTTCTAGATGTTGTTAGCTTAATTTGTTGTAACCAGCATTCTTCATTCCATTTTATTTATGTTCTTAATTATTTATGAATTTAAGACTAGTAATTTATTCGAGTCAAAATATCTCATATGATGAATTCGCAGAGCATCTAAAGTTGTTCAATATAAAAAGATTAACAAATTCGTATAGAATTCCGTGACGTGGGAGTAATGTAATTTTTCTCTTAAGGAAGAGCAGTTGCTAATATTCCTCCCAATTAACTTATGCACAATATTCCTCCGAGTTAAATAAAAGATAAATGTGTTGTCTTTGAAGCTCAATGATTGAAATTTGAAACACTACTTGAGGGAGGCGGGGTAATAAGATGCTATGCATGTGATATAAACACATACACACTATATAGATACATACATATATGTGTGTGTAAGCATATACATAAAATAGAGTTTATGATTCAATTTTGATTGTCCGAAAGTTTACCTACAACAACAACACATAGCAAGTATATCTCAACAGCATCAAAAGTTATCGTTAGGGTCTGGAGAGGGTGAGAGGCGATCAATCAAAAAATAGTCCATCCCAAAGGATAGAGAATTTGCTTCCGATGAGACCTCCGACTCTATATGTACCTGCATATATGACACAATAATATGGGTTGTGTTAGTCTGTGAGTGAAAGAATATCAGAATTTCAAATTATCTGCACTACGACTTCAGCGGCGTAGCCGACAGTGAGAATAGTCAACTCACCATCGATGGTCAAGTGGTACCACAGGTAAGTAAGTTTAAGTACCTAGGATCATTTGTGCAGCAGAATGAGGACATAGATAGTGATGTAGCACATCGAGTTCAGGCAGACTGGTGTAGATGGAGGGTGGCCTCAGTGGTGCTATGTGACAAGAATTTCTCAGCTAAATTAAAGGAAAAAATTTATAAGGTGGCAGTGCGACCGGCAATGCTATACGGGACAAACTGCTGGGTATCAAAAGGTCACAATTGCAGAAGATGGAAGTGGCAGAGATGAAGATGTTGAGGTGGATGTGTGGGCATACAAGGCTAGACTGAATCAGAAATGAGGTGTTTCGAGAAAGGTTAGGTGTGGCTAGTATAACAAATAAGATAAGGGAGGGAAGAATGAGATGGTTTGGACATGTCAAGCAGAGACAGACAACGGCGTCAGTCAGATCAATTGAAAGCCTCATTGTAGAGGGAAGCAGGAGTAAAGGCAGACACAAACTGACTTGGGATTAGCAGATTAAGCACGACCTACTAGATTTGCACCCCTCTGAGGACATGGTCTAAGATAGGAATTCATGGAGACATAAGATTAAGGTTAACAAGGTACCGTGCACCTGCAATGAACACCACTAGAGGGGGGGTGAATAGTGGTTAGCGGAAATTACACTACAACCCTTTGTTAAAATCCCCTTGAAAACAGAATCTGAGACCAACTCAGATTCAGAACCCGTTTTTCAAAAATTCACAAATAATTGTACACAACTCCAAAAATTATGAAACTTTCCAGAATTAAACTTCAATGAGTTAACAAGACTCTGTCCAAAAATCAGACAAAAATAAGATCGATTGACCCTTCAAACAAATTAAAAGATTTAGATGGTCAATCTGGACAGAATTGGACAGAATGTTGCTGATTTTGAAAATAGTGTTTCTCTTTGAATACTCAACCAAAAAGGTTGATCTTTATATCAAAACACTCCTTAGGATGTGTAGATGAAGTTTCCAAAAGGCCCTGACCTCAAACAATTCTTGAAAAATACAGAATTTAACTTTTCTCAAAACTGGTCAGATTGCAGCCAGATTGGAGCAGTTATCTTGCAAAGACTGAAAGACTAACTTTTACTTGCTCAAATCAAGTGATTCTTGTTGCAAATGAAAGCTAACAGTCTAAAGTATAACTCCACCAAAAATCACGAATTTTGAAAATGTTTAGCTATTTTTTCAAATTGTGTGAAGTTGGATGAAAACTGCAGTCAAAAACGGACAGAAAACAGAAATAAAGAAACAAGAGAAGAACACCGAGGATTTATCCTGGTTCGGTCAATGTGACCTACTCCAGTCCCAAGGAACACCTTTCCTTGGATTTCACTATGATATGAACACCTTACAACAAGAGCCAAGCTTGATCCTTGGGTTATACACCAACCCTACTCAAGACTTGGATAATCACCTTCTAAACAACACTTAGTTGCAATACCTCCAACACCTATTGATGTAGCCTTATAAAGATGGCTAATCAATCTTACAAATGAAGCTCAAGAGGCTTGTAGCTCACCAAAATATTAAGAACAACTTTGCTACAACAAAATACAACAACAAGAACAAGAAGATGAATATGAAAGCTATAGAATGTTTGTGAGCTTCAAGTGTGTTTCATCTTCTTCACCAATGCCTCTATTTATAGTGTGATTTGAGCCTTGAAGATAAGAATGCCAATGTGTCATCATCTTCATCATCAACTCCAAATGTCTTATCATCATTGGTTGGCTTTGTACACTTGGCAAAATAAAACACAATGATTGGTCCACCTTGGCAACTTTATGTGGCTGAAATTTTCAACTAAAAAATGACTTAGAATTATCTTGAAAATGTGAAGATAATAGCACCATAACAACTCCATCATCTTCTCAACTCTTTGGCAAGATAATAGGCATGTGAGCTTGACCATTTTAAAATCAAAAATCTGCTCCAAAGTGAATGCAGTAGCCGTTGGCTACTTAGCCAACATTTCAAATATATTTTGATTTTTTTCCTTAATAAAATAAGAAAAGATAATACCACCAAATTATCCCCAACTTCAAGCATCATAATAGGACATGTGAAGTCTTTATTTGACTTCAAAAATATGCTGAAAACACCCAAGAAAAACAATATAGCCGTTGGCTATTTTTAGTAAACTCCAAGTTGGCAATTTTGCCAACTAGCTCCTTTTTGGTTGGTCCACTTGTCTCCAACTCATAAAATGAACTCCACATCATATCCACCTTAACAATCACGTTTTTCCACATATATATAAGTGTAGCAACTCAGATTTTTGAAGAAGAAATAAATAGATAACACTTGACAAGATTATGTCAACGTGTAACACCGAAATTCTCCAATATTTCTTCTTATATATCAAGAAAATTTCCACACCTTTGACACCTTTAATATCTCTGAATAATGATGATAAACATCCTCTTATAACATATACAAGAGGGTCTTCAAGAAAAAATAGAATGTGACATCTCAAATCGTCACATATCCAGCTATAGTCAATAATATCATCGGTTGAGAGAATAAGATATAAGATCACCATATTATTTTCAAAATAACAATAACACAGCTCCATAATGAAGATAATAATATGCTCAAGAGATTCCTTGAGTGAAAATACCAAAAATACCCTTGGGGGTAAAATGACCAAAATACCCCTGGTGTGAGAAAACTCCAGAAATGTCCCGGATGGTCATAAATAATCATGATATCAACTTTTTCATGATAAATAGTATAAGAATATGCTCTTGAAATATTTCCACCATATCATGTTCCTACAAAACTCAAAATACCAATTTTGCCCTTTTTGGTAAGTTGTAGAAACTTCCAAGGCACGTTAGTCACAAGACATTTAAAATCACCAAAAACACATAATATTCACATAATGAACATGTATAAATCATATACAAATGAAAACAACCAATTCATCACATTTTAGAAAAAAATTCACTTATTCATCTTTTTCATTTATAACACCATATGTGACATGTAACACTTAAAATCATGACTTTGAAAATTATCCAAACATATTTCTCAACATTCTCCCCCTTTTGGATGATTTTCAAAATAACCTAACATGATTTTAATGTCACAACTTATAATTAAAAATTTAACCAAATGTTTTCAACTTTTAAATAGTATGTTGCTCCCCCTCAACTCATACTCTCCCCCTTAACCTATACTTAACTCATAACTAATTGAAACTTATCATTTCATATCAAATGATGACTTACCAACTAAAATCTAAAATCATGTGCTTATTCTATCTCCCCCTTTATTTTGCAAATCATGCAAAAGATAGAACTATATAATGGTATCGTAAGTCATCATACCTAACTTGGCACGCAAGTTTTCAAACGTAGCTTGATTAAGGGGTTTGGTAAAGATATCAGCAATTTGGTGATCAGTTCTTATATGGTTTATCACTATGTCCTTATTTTGAACATGATCGCGAAGAAAGTGGTATCGCACCTCAATGTGTTTGGCCTTAGAATGAAGCACCGGATTCCGTGAAAGATTGATTGCACTGGTGCTATCGCAGAAAATTGGAATCTTTTTCATTTTAATGCCAAAATCACTAAGTTGCTGTTTAAGCCAAAGTATTTGGGTTGTACATAAACTCAAAGCGATATACTCGGCTTCAGTGGTAGAAAGAGCTACACTAGCTTGCTTTTTAGAAAACCAAGAAATCAAGTTGGTTCCTATGAATTGACAAGTACCGCTAGTGGATTTTCTATCTAACTTACAACCACCATAATCAGCATCACTATATGCGTGTAATTCCAACTTAGCGTTTCTGTCATACCACAGTCCTAAGTGAGGTGTATGCTTAAGATATCTAAAGATCTTTTTCACGGCATTGTAATGTGATACCTTAGGACAAGATTGAAACCTAGCACACATACATACACTAAACATGATGTCAGGTCTTGATGCAGTTAAGTATAACAGTGATCCAATCATAGACCTATAGAGTGTGTCATCAAAAGGTTTACCATTTTCATCCTTATCAAGTTTGGTACTAACACTCATGGGGGTAGTTGTAGGTTTCAACTCTTCAAAACCAAGCTTCTTAATCATATCATTGACATACTTAAGTTGGCTAATATGAATTCCTTGAGGGGTTTATTAACAAATCATTACCTTTTCTTTTTAGGAATAATGTGTTGTCTATAGTTCCCCTTTGATAATTATTTGCAATAAGAAAGTTTGCAAATCTATCATACCAAGCTCTTGGAGCTTGTTTCAAACCATATAAAGCTTTCTTAAGCTTGTAAACATGGTTAGGATTCTTTGATCTTCGAATCCAGGGGGTTGTTTGACAAACACCTCTTCTTGGATGTATCCATTCAAGAAAGCACTCTTGACATCCATTTGGAAGAGTTTAATGTTACTTAGACTTGCAATCGCAAGTAATAATCTAGTTGCTTCTAGTCGTGCAACAGGTGCAAAGGTTTCTTCATAATCTATACCTTCTTGTTGATTATAACCTTGTGCGACTAGTCTAGCCTTATTTCTTGTAATGTTTCCTTGTTCGTCCATCTTATTCCTAAACACCCATTTAGTTCCTATGATAGACTTATCTTCAGGTTTAAGTACTAAGTCCCACACATTATTCCTTGTGAATTGGTTCAATTCCTCATGCATAGCTTCTATCCATGTTATGTCACCTAAGGCTTCCTTTACATTCTTAGGTTCTAATTGTGAGATTAAGCTATGTCCTTCAAGTTGACTTATATTTCTACGTGTTCTAACCCCAACACTTGGATCCCCAATGATTAATTCTCTAGGGTGCCACCAATTCCTAGATCGACTAGGTTTACCCTCATTTTGTTCAAATGTTTCATTAGTGTGAACATTATCATATGTAACTGGATCATTAGTTACATTATCTTCCAACTGCAAAGTTTCTTCATTTATATCACCTAAGGGTTCATGCATATCTTGTTCAGGGGGGGTTGGTTCTAGATGATCAAGTACAGGCTCAAGTATTACATCTTCATCAAACATATTTTCAACATTTGTTTCTTGTTTATGTTGATGTTTATCACTAACTTCGAAGCATGCATTTTCATTGAATTTTACATGTATAGATTCAATTATTTTTCTAGATGCAGGATTATAACACCTATATGCTCTTGAGTTAGTTAAATACCCAACAAATATGCATTCAATAGACTTTTGTTCAAATTTATCTAGATTATCTTTAGTGTTTAGCACAAAACATTTACATCCAAATACTTTAAGATAATCTATTTTAGGTTGTCTATTGTTTAGCAATTCATAAGGCGTTTTATTTAATTTCTTTCTAATAGTTAGCCTATTTATAATATAGCATGCACAACTAACAGCTTCAGCCCATAAATATTTAGGTAGTTTATTTTCACAAAGCATTGTCCTAGCAACTTCTTGAATCGTTCTATTTTTACGTTCAACAACTCCATTGAGTTGTGGTGTTCTAGGTGGTGAGAATTCATGTTTAATTCCATATAATTCACAAAATTTGATTATATCTTTGTTTTTAAATTCTCCACCTCTATCACTTCTAATTCTTTTGACATTTTCTTCATAAATGTTTTCAAGTTGCTTGATAAGGGTTTCGATTGCTAATGGAGCATCGTCTTTGTGTGTTAAGAACAATGTCCATGTGTAGCATGAGTAATCATCTACTATGACACACACATAGTAGTGTCCACCTAGACTTCTTGTCCTACTTGGACCAAATAAGTCTAAGTGAAGCAATTCTAGTACATGACTAGTACTCACTTCATGTTTCGGTTTTAAGGTTTCTTTAATGTGTTTTCCCTTAATACATGTTTCGCACATTTGAAAATTATCTAAGTTTAACTTAGGCATTCCTCTAATTAAATTCTTTTTAGATAATTTCCTAATGGTTGAAATTCCTATATGGCCTAATCTTCTATGCCATAAATTCACATCTAAGTCATGTGATATTAGACACTTAACCTTAGCATTTAACATGTTATCTAAGGTAAGGGTATAAATATTTCCATCTCTATTTCCTTTTAAAACCGTTTCTCCTTTTTCATTTATTATATCACAAGAATTGGGAAGAAAGGAGACATTATAACCACAATCTATAAGTTGAGAAATACTAAGTAAATTATAAGAGAGATTGCTTACTAGCAACACATTTCGTATTTGAAATGTGTTTGGGTCCCCGATTGTTCCTTTTCCAACAACTTTTCCTTTGTTGTTGTCACCGAATGTTACCTTTCCACCATCAATATGTTCAAGTTCGGTGAATAGATTGGGGTTGCCCGTCATATGCCTCGAACATCCACTATCTAAAAACCATTTGGTTTTTAGATTCTTTGACTTTGCCTCTTTCTTGCATTCCTTGCATTTTTCCTACAATGGAGACAAAGTTTTAGGTACCCTTTATTTGGGTCCTTGAATGTTAGGGGCATTATTCTTGTTTAGATAACCCTTAGGTATCCAAACTTGAATATACTTTCTAGGCACATTTTTAGCATGGTTAAAGTAAGAAGGATAAGCATATAGATGATTATTCCACATAAGTGAGGATGCATTGTTATACATGTTGCGCCATGGTTGATAATCATTATAGGATGACCGAATCTTATAATGTGTATAAGGCATGCGATTTTGTTTCTTATATGGTGCTCTATATGTATATTCATGTGTATTTCTATAAGACTTGTATGAGAGTTGCTTATGCTTAGGTTCATAAAAAGTTGGATGCATTTTATTTGGTCTAGTTGCATTTGTATACATGTAGGCATGATTTCTAGGTTGTCTAGATGCAAAATTTGGCCTAGATGTATGTTTATGCGTGTGCATATTGGTGGGTTTGTGTTGTATTTTTGTCTTGATATGAGTAGAAGAAGGTGTAGAAGAAGATGTAGCAGGCAAAGTTGATTTTGTATTATATGGCAACTTTGTACTAGATGAAACAAACTTAGTCTTTTCATTTACTTTTTCGTTTTCTTCTTTATAGCCTAGGCCGGTTTTATCATTGCCATACTTTTGTGATGAGATAAGTGTATCTAACATATTTGCACCCGATTTAAATTGTTCTATCATTTTTTCTAAGGTAAATTTAGAAGACTTAAGTTGCACTATTTCATTTTCACAATTTTCTAACTTGGATTTCAACATTTTATTTTCCATTTGTAACTTTTGTTCATCTTTCCTATATGATTCAATTTTGTTCTCTAAAGAATCAAGAGTATTAGTAGACTCTTGTTTAAGAGATTCTAGTTGATCGGAAAATTCCAAGTTGGACGTCTTCAACTTGTCATTTTCTTCAACTAGTTTCTTCTTTTCTTTAGAGAGCCTCTTACAGTGAGCATGCATTCGTAGGAATTCTTCATACATTTCATCAAATGTCATGTCACTATCAGAATCACTATCAGAAGAAGAACATACCTCGTTGGATACGAAGCACACTTGAGCTTCCTCAGTTTCGGATTCTGAGTCGGATGAGTCGCTCCATGTGCTCACCTTCATTGCTCGTTTCCCTTTTCTTGCCTTAGACTCCTTTGTCTTTGACGTTTGAGCTTCCTTGTCCTTGGCTTGTTTATTATTGTTGTTTTTATTATTATTTTTCTTTGTTGGACAATCGTATGAAATATGTCCTTTTTGACCGCATTCATAACACTTTAATTCTTTATTATACCATTTGTTTGTGTTATTTTTCTTAGATTGAGAAAAAGAAGAAGAAGAAGAATTATGTTGTCTATTCCTATTTGGGCGTTTGAAAAACTTTCTAAGTTTTCTAGCAATCAATATCAAGTCATCGTCTAATTCAGTATCACTATTACTATCATCGTTATTAGCATGTGTTTCAGTTGTTTTGAAGGCTATTGACTTACTGGATGACTTAGACGATTCAGACTTTCGTTGGTTCAGTTTTACCTCATAGACTTTAAGAGACCCGATCAATTCATCCATCTTGGTGATTGACTTTGTCTCCTCGATTGCAGTCACCTTTGGATCCCATTCAGCAGGGAGACTTCGTAGCACCTTTTGAACCTTTTCATTGTTCGAAAATGACTTCCCTAAAGCTTCAAGGGCATTGAAAATATTAGTAATCCTCAAATCCATAGATGTTATGGATTCGTTTGGCAACATTTTGAAAGTCTCTAATTCAGTCATAAGCATGTTTATTTTTGACTCTTTAACACCACTAGTACCTTCATGCTTTAATACAAGTGATTTCCACATGTCGTGTGCACTTGTGCAATTTGACACATATCCTGCTTCAGAAGTTGTAAGTCCATTCAAAAGTAATTGCATAGCTTTAGCATTCATGGACATTTTCTTTTTATCATCTGATGACCATTCACTTTTGTATTTTTCAACCTCTTGAGTTACTCCACTAACTTGTACAACTTTCATTGGAATGTACGGCCCATCTTCAACTATAGACCATAAGTCGATGTCTATAGCCATTAAGAATAGCCTCATTCTTAGTTTCCAATGAACAAAATTATTGCCATCAAAAAGAGGAGGGCGTTGTGTGGACATACCTTCCAACTCACCTTTGTGAGAAACAATAGCCATAGTATGTACCTTTGATTTGAGACAAGCAGTATATTATGAATTGTTGTTTCTTGGCCTTGTATTGTTCGTACGGTGTTGAATCTTGCTTCTTTTGAGTGGTGTTGGTCTGGCTCTGATACCAAATGTTGGACCGTGCACCTGCAATGAACACCACTAGAGGGGGGGTGAATAGTGGTTAGCGGAAATTACACTACAACCCTTTGTTAAAATCCCCTTGAAAACAGAATCTGAGACCAACTCAGATTCAGAACCCGTTTTTCAAAAATTCACAAATAATTGTACACAACTCCAAAAATTATGAAACTTTCCAGAATTAAACTTCAATGAGTTAACAAGACTCTGTCCAAAAATCAGACAAAAATAAGATCGATTGACCCTTCAAACAAATTAAAAGATTTAGATGGTCAATCTGGACAGAATTGGACAGAATGTTGCTGATTTTGAAAATAGTGTTTCTCTTTGAATACTCAACCAAAAAGGTTGATCTTTATATCAAAACACTCCTTAGGATGTGTAGATGAAGTTTCCAAAAGGCCCTGACCTCAAACAATTCTTGAAAAATACAGAATTTAACTTTTCTCAAAACTGGTCAGATTGCAGCCAGATTGGAGCAGTTATCTTGCAAAGACTGAAAGACTAACTTTTACTTGCTCAAATCAAGTGATTCTTGTTGCAAATGAAAGCTAACAGTCTAAAGTATAACTCCACCAAAAATCACGAATTTTGAAAATGTTTAGCTATTTTTTCAAATTGTGTGAAGTTGGATGAAAACTGCAGTCAAAAACGGACAGAAAACAGAAATAAAGAAACAAGAGAAGAACACCGAGGATTTATCCTGGTTCGGTCAATGTGACCTACTCCAGTCCCAAGGAACACCTTTCCTTGGATTTCACTATGATATGAACACCTTACAACAAGAGCCAAGCTTGATCCTTGGGTTATACACCAACCCTACTCAAGACTTGGATAATCACCTTCTAAACAACACTTAGTTGCAATACCTCCAACACCTATTGATGTAGCCTTATAAAGATGGCTAATCAATCTTACAAATGAAGCTCAAGAGGCTTGTAGCTCACCAAAATATTAAGAACAACTTTGCTACAACAAAATACAACAACAAGAACAAGAAGATGAATATGAAAGCTATAGAATGTTTGTGAGCTTCAAGTGTGTTTCATCTTCTTCACCAATGCCTCTATTTATAGTGTGATTTGAGCCTTGAAGATAAGAATGCCAATGTGTCATCATCTTCATCATCAACTCCAAATGTCTTATCATCATTGGTTGGCTTTGTACACTTGGCAAAATAAAACACAATGATTGGTCCACCTTGGCAACTTTATGTGGCTGAAATTTTCAACTAAAAAATGACTTAGAATTATCTTGAAAATGTGAAGATAATAGCACCATAACAACTCCATCATCTTCTCAACTCTTTGGCAAGATAATAGGCATGTGAGCTTGACCATTTTAAAATCAAAAATCTGCTCCAAAGTGAATGCAGTAGCCGTTGGCTACTTAGCCAACATTTCAAATATATTTTGATTTTTTTCCTTAATAAAATAAGAAAAGATAATACCACCAAATTATCCCCAACTTCAAGCATCATAATAGGACATGTGAAGTCTTTATTTGACTTCAAAAATATGCTGAAAACACCCAAGAAAAACAATATAGCCGTTGGCTATTTTTAGTAAACTCCAAGTTGGCAATTTTGCCAACTAGCTCCTTTTTGGTTGGTCCACTTGTCTCCAACTCATAAAATGAACTCCACATCATATCCACCTTAACAATCACGTTTTTCCACATATATATAAGTGTAGCAACTCAGATTTTTGAAGAAGAAATAAATAGATAACACTTGACAAGATTATGTCAACGTGTAACACCGAAATTCTCCAATATTTCTTCTTATATATCAAGAAAATTTCCACACCTTTGACACCTTTAATATCTCTGAATAATGATGATAAACATCCTCTTATAACATATACAAGAGGGTCTTCAAGAAAAAATAGAATGTGACATCTCAAATCGTCACATATCCAGCTATAGTCAATAATATCATCGGTTGAGAGAATAAGATATAAGATCACCATATTATTTTCAAAATAACAATAACACAGCTCCATAATGAAGATAATAATATGTTCAAGAGATTCCTTGAGTGAAAATACCAAAAATACCCTTGGGGGTAAAATGACCAAAATACCCCTGGTGTGAGAAAACTCCAGAAATGTCCCGGATGGTCATAAATAATCATGATATCAACTTTTTCATGATAAATAGTATAAGAATATGCTCTTGAAATATTTCCACCATATCATGTTCCTACAAAACTCAAAATACCAATTTTGCCCTTTTTGGTAAGTTGTAGAAACTTCCAAGGCACGTTAGTCACAAGACATTTAAAATCACCAAAAACACATAATATTCACATAATGAACATGTATAAATCATATACAAATGAAAACAACCAATTCATCACATTTTAGAAAAAAATTCACTTATTCATCTTTTTCATTTATAACACCATATGTGACATGTAACACTTAAAATCATGACTTTGAAAATTATCCAAACATATTTCTCAACATATGTCATATACAGGGACACCTTAGAATATATTTAGGAACATAGATAGGCGTAAACACTATCTACGCTTTAGGTTGACATTGTACTTGTTTGATTATGTTTTACTGCTGTTTTGCATTAACATGTACATATACACGTTATGTGTATTTTAATATCGAAATCCTCTTCTTTATATTTCCTGAATTCCCTCACTAACACACTAGCACATCATATCTCTATACACACTAGCACATTATATCTTTATTATTATGTCATTTATGCAGGTACATATAGAGCCGGTGGTCTCACTGGAAGCAGACTATCTATCTATTAGGATAGATGTATTGTCTGCATACCACTTACCCTCCCAGACCCTAACGATAACTTTTGCTGTTGTTGGGATATACTGAGTATGGATGATGATGATGATGAATGTTTTATTTCAATTATTAAAATTAAAATGTTAGGACGAAAATATCTCGAATGTGAAATTTATCTAATTGGATATAACAATGTAGATATTCTCATTTTCAATTGCCAATGGTTTAGCTTTATAAGGCGTAACCAGCCGGCAAAGCGTCTGGTCTCCACCGGATCGTGGCCAAATGGAGTCTTCAGCAAGAGGTATCATAAAAATTGAATCTACATGTTTCAACTTTTGTTTTTTTGGTTAAAATGTAAAAATTTCATTTGATTAACGATCAAAAATAGGATCAGTATAGTTTCACTGGACATACCTAGAATGTAGAGCATACAATCACTAAAAATCTACTATAAGTATCATTCACTTGTATTGTCGTATATGCATGAATAGCAACTCTATGGACCACATCACGATCAATAGATATTTGATTATCAAAAAGTCTAAGATTTCTGACTTACAATAAGAAGTAAATGGTAGCTACAAAAGATGTCTTGATGAACTTGGTTGTGCCGCTTTTCCGCCTTGCATGTTTCAAACCACAACGTAACAAAGCATTTAGAGAAAAGAATTTTCTAGAAATGCATAGCCAGTTTGATACTTGCTTCCAAACTTGCCTCGCTAATGGGGATCTGGATCTCCTGACCCCCCTTTAAGGAGGGTATTGAATGACCCTTTGACACGTGGCACACAGGGGTGGTGAAGCTAGATGAGGGTCACCCGCACCTAATCTCACCATCCACCTGTGTGCCACGTGACGGGCGGTCCAAAAGGGGATGAGAGGGAGGGGGGTTAGAGGATCTCGTTCATGCTAATGGATAGACAAACAACAAGTGATCATACGTCTCAATAAATACACCACGAACACGTCAAATCAACTAATCACAAAATCAACTTTTGTTTGTTATGATTCTCCGTACTTTTATTTTTACTTGAAATGTACTATATATTAACATCATGCCTGATCTCATAAAAGAAAAGGAAGTCTCCATGATATAGTTCAATTGGTAACCAGATTGAAATTTGCTCCAATAGATCAAGAGTTCGATTTTAGGGACACGCACAATGTGAGTGTTCCTCTGATGCTAGTCCGAATGTCTGCTTTGCGGAGGATACCTTGTGTGGTCACTGCGTAAGATGTCACTCAATCTAGGAGTCCGATTGGCTCCTGATTTGTATTCTTCATACATGCTCCTTGGAGCTGGGACGATGGAGGTCCCCGGAATGAAGGATTTTACACCTTAATGCTCGAAGAAAAAGAAAAAGAAAAAGAAAAAATCATGCCTACTTTTCTTGGACAACTTGATCAAGAAATGGGTTGGTATCTCCTAACTCCATTTTTCTCACTCCTTTTGTGACCACGCGACACGTGGCGGTAAAGGGTGGTGGTGAGGCTAGATGCGGGTAACTCTCATCCAGTCTCACCACCCCTCCTTGCTGCCACGTGTCGCGCGGTTACGCGTCACCGAACCTCCTTTGCGGTGAGGGGATCCTATCCCGAAAGAAAGGTGCATGCTAGTACACTTGTGTTTGGTAACTTTGTGACGCATTTCTACACATTTTAATTGCAATT
Source organism: Eustoma russellianum (assembly GCA_036186865.1). NCBI lineage: Eukaryota > Viridiplantae > Streptophyta > Magnoliopsida > Gentianales > Gentianaceae > Eustoma > Eustoma russellianum. Next base: position 3,455,507 of record AP025043.1, read on the forward strand.
GAATTCCATTTAAGGGTTACATCCTTTTGTGGCCAAATTGAAGTTAGCCCTCCCTATCTTGTTATAAATATTGTTCATTAATTCCCTCGGGTTGTTAATTTCTGGAAGTTGAAGTTTTCCATTCACCTTTCTGTACTCAAAAAAAAAAAAGAGAGAGAAAAGAATAGAAAGACTAAGGTGACGTTTGGTTGGGGAAATGGGTAAGAAGAAATGGGTTTGGAGGAATCCAAACCTATTCCGGCTGTTTATTTAGGGTAAATGAGGGAATGAATTTCATTTTGATATCCAACTATTTGGTAATGGATATCGTTTTTTGATACACTATGCCCCTTATCTATCAAAATATGGGAATGGGGAGCCGCTGGTCAACGCCGGCCACCGCCTGTCTGCCGCCGGCGACCACTATTCCGACCGGTCACTATTTCCATTTCCACTTTAATATCAAACAACTATCACTTTTAACCCCAAACCTATCCCCTATCATACCTATTCCGATTCTAATTCCGATTTCCAAGTGTCAACCAAACGCCACCTAAAAAAATATCCAATGATGGCAAAATGAACACACAAGCCCCTGCACACACAATGATACATATACACACACATATATATACATATATGCGGTAAAACCTCTTTAAACTAATCCTCCATAATTTAATAATCTTTTTCAGATAATAGTTTTTTTGGGTCCCGACTTGAGATCAATGTATAAATTAATAATTTTTATAAAATAACAAGACAATAATTTTTTCGAAGACTCTTACATATATCCATAATCCCATCCATATCATAAATTAATAATTTCTTAAAAATTATAATTAACACTAGGATAATTTAGTAAAATATAAACTTATTATTATTTGTTTTTCAATTGATTAGAACATTTATATGTTGATAAACAGGAGGATGCAAAATATATCATGCACCAATTTAGGCTGATTTCTAATTAACTGATAAAACAGAAAAGGAACCTTCCTTATATACAAGATGCTACGATAATTATAAAAAAATACAATGATACAAAATTATTTATAGATAAATGAAAATAAAATGAAAATATGCCACGAATATTCTAACAAATTCATTAAATAGAGAAGATCTCTTGTAATTAATAAGTTATTAATCTATTGACTAATTGATTCTCTCTAAATTAATAAAATTTTACAGTTTCAACAGTGTTAACTTATAGAGATTCTACCATATGTATATTTATATATACATGTATATACATACACAAATATACATTAACATATGCATAAGCTGCATATAAAGACTCATCTCATTAAAAAGATTGTCTTTATTAAAAGAGTCCGTAGACCGGTGGCGGGAGAGTTGTTGTGGGGGAGGGGGGGGAGTAATAATTGAAAGACCTGATCATCGTTGTTTGCCATATGTGGCATTCCTTTCAAAATGTCTACCAACTTCAACCGTATACAATAACTCCATCCAAAATGATAGAGAATTTGTTTGCAGTAATACGTTTCATTCTATATGTATCTATATAAATGATACAATAATAAGAATACAGTATGGTAGTGTACTAGTAAAAGAATTTAGTAAACAAAAAATAAAAAGCTTCTGATATTAAAATAACTATAACCATGTATATGCACAAATAATGAAACTCAAAGACAAAAACAAAAAAGTACAAAGTCAACCTAAATTGTAGATAGTATTCAACATGTACGTATCTTTAGAAGATGAATATAATTATGAGTTAAATAATTACTCACGTCATTTTAGATTATATTCCTTTTAAATAATCTATCTTCATAAATTTAAAACCTTTTAAGTTATACGAATAACATTTTGTATGATTAGTTAGACTCATAGAACGGGTTAAAACCGTTAGCCTGCTGCTGGCTTGCTTGAAATATTATGGTAAGCGAAAAAGTTGGTTACATTTCCATTGGTATTATCGGGTCAAACCCGTATTGTCCGTCAATCTTCATCGTCTTTCAATTTTTTTCTTCTCAAAAATGGTTTGATTTTGTTTTAACGTATAAACAAACTGTCAACGTACATGCAAATAAAAACTAATCACATTGTTTTTTTTCTCTATATTATCATATCCCCTGTTTTGATAAACCGTCCGTAGCAAATGAAAACGCCAAAGAAGACACTTTTGCAATTTGATAAAAAAATGATCAATGACAAAAAAAAATAGGTGGAGTTTGGTTGGGGATATGGGAATGAGGAAATGGGTTTGGAGGAATTCAAACCCATTCCGGCTGTTTGTTTGGGGTGGATGGGGGAATGAATTTCATTTTGATATCCAACTATTTGGAAATTGATATCGTTTTTCGATATACTAGGCCCCCTATCTATCAAAATGTGAGAATGAGGAATGGAGAGCCGCCGGTCAACACCGCCGGTCAACGACGCCGGCCGCCGGCGACCACTACTCTGACCGTTCACTATTCTCATTCCCATTTTAATACCAAACAACTATCACTTTTAACCTCAAACTCATATCCTCCAAACTCATTCTCTATCATACCCATTCCGATTTTTTTTTCGATTCCCAAATGCCAACCAAACGCCACCTTAAAAAGTAGCTTGCGTAACTTATTATACACATAATATACATGTGCATAGTTCCAGTCAAAAGTTTTTCAAAGTTAATACGTTACCTTGTAATTTTGTTTTTAAGCAAAAAAAAAAGGGGGGGTTGTTGCATAATATAGCAAAATTAATTTGACAAAACTAGTGAGTCAAAGTTAAGGAGGATATTTTGTAGCTTAGCTTAAGTATCATATAAGATACACTTTTCAGATCCATAGGTACATTGAAATACATGTAAAATTAGATTGATTATCAATTTTTTTGACAGCTCAAACAAATATCAATTTTTTCACAAAATTTATATCCAAAATTTTGCCACAGGCTATACAAATTAGACCTTGTCTCATCATATGTTCGTCTTAGGATGCATTTATAAAAACTATAAAGAAAGGCAAGACTTGTATAGAAAAGAAAAGAAAAAAAAGGAACACTTGTATCAGCAAAAAAAAAAAGAAAGAAAGGAAAGGAACACGTTCTATATTAACAGAAACAACAACAATTACATCATTGTTTTAGGGTTAATTACCTTTAGCACCCCTCATGTTTAGCGTAATCTCCCTTTGCCCCCTTAATGTTTAGAAATACACTCTTACCTCCCCTGATGTTTGAAAAATATACTCTTATATCCCTTGATTTAATTAAAAAATGTTATGTAAATATATATAATATGAATTTCCGATTTTGCCCATGACTGCTTCATCTTCTTCCTCTGCTATTAATGATCAACAATTTTCTCTGGTGAATCCTATATTTTTTTGTTACAGTAAGCACATTGGAGTTCCAGATAAAACCTTAGTTTGCTCCCAATCAAGTGCAATACGTTAGTGAAGCATATTATTGATGAAAAAGAGGAAGTTATGCTATTGAATTCAGGTTTGTCAATCAAGATGTTCAAGAAGCGGCTTAAAACACCAGACACATTCGACATAGGGAGACAGACCTCTGCATTCAAGATTGTCAATCTGTCCTACAAACCCCTTGACAACGGTTTAAATCCTCCAACCAGTAACTTCAATGCGCCAGCAGCATTTATCTTTCGCCTTTTGAATTCCAGGTCTAAACGTCTTGATGATGAAGAAGATGCCACTGAAGGTTCAGAAAAGATTGATGAAGCCTTGATTAATGCTCGTTTATCTATCCTATTCCGGTCAAACTTAGAAGCAAACTTAACCCGTCCAGCGGCGGCGGCATCTTCTTCTGAGGAGGGAAGAAGCCTTATGCCAAGCCCCATCTTCCTCGAAGTAGCTTCTTCTTCTGCTACCCTTCTCTTCTGACTCTGAAATAAAAGAAAGAGTAAATATCACAAGTGTGGAATGGAAAGGAGGGGGATGCGAAGGAAAAATTCGACATAGGGAGACAGACCTCTGCATTCAAGATTGTCATTCTGTCCTACATGAAGAAGATGGCAGGGCACAGAGGAAGAAGATGAAGCAGTCAGGGGCAAAATCGGAAATTCATATTATATATATTTATATAACATTTTTAATTAAATCAATGGATATAAGGGTATATTTTTCAAACATCAGGGGAGGTAAGAATGTATTTTTAAACATCAAGGGGGCAAAAGTAGATTACGCCAAACATGAGGGGTGTTAAAGGTAATTAACCCTTGTTTTAGAGTCTGCAGCTTATAACGAAGTATGGAAAGTTAGATACACGTATCCATGTGTTAGAAACACATGTGTTAAAGAAACACCGTCTAAAAAAGAACACTATTAGATAAATCAAAGATTCTGAATACGTCAGGGAGCCAAGATGGAAACCAAAACAAACGAAATATGAAGTGTTGTTGCTCTTTAGACCTTACTATTGTATCAAATATAATATTTGTTAATACGAAATTTTAATTTATGTGTCGATTCATGTGTACTGCTGTTAATACTTTAGTAATATATAAATGGCTATTCTAGCCATTATATATGTTTATAGTGTTGAATTTAATTTAATAAATCCCTGAATAAGACTGTTTAATCGAATCAATGGATAAAGTAACAAAATACAGAAATTATACCTTCTGAACACGTATGATGCAACTGCTCTGATGAAGAATCTGATGTGATCCAAGGATTCACGACCTCCCATCAATTGTTGATGCACCCCTTGACCGGTTTCAACAATTCACTGCTTCTCTGATGAAGAATCTGACGTGATCCAAGGATTCACGACCTCCCACCAATTGTTGATGTACCCCTTGACCGGTTTCAACAATTCACTAATTTAAATTCACTATTCACTGTTTTGTCCCACCAATTGTTGATGTACCCCTTGACCGGTTTCAACAATTCACTAGTTGAAATTCACTATTCATTGTTTTGCCCGATTGTTGATGTACCCCTTGACCGGTTTCAACAATTCACTAGTTGAAATTCACTATTCACTGTTTTGCCCGATGGAGAGGCTAGGCAGTGTGGGGTTTATAGAACAAATGTTGGCACACTCTTACTGGCACCTTCTATGGCCGATTTTCAAGTGTGTGAGGAGGTGTAACCCCACCTCCTATATAGAGAAAGGAAGAATCTTGATAAGTATAGAATTCAAATTTAAATTTGAAACCAAACCTATCTTCCTTTATGGATAGAGATTTCTTTATCCCAGATACCTGGAATATACTTGATATTATCATCAAGTTATCTTTATCCATTATCAAATATTATCTAATATTTAATAATAGATATTATTATTTAATATTTAATTATTGTACCAACAATTATCTAGTAGCCACATGTGGGTTGTCGTCCCTCGGGGATCAGACGTCGTACACTTTATGGTCGTTGCACTTTGAGCCCATCCATCGCGGTCTCTGACCGAGGATTCCATTTTAGACCACACTATACATCCACGAGTATACCCGATGATCACTTAACGTGTGGATGTTATACGTAATAACTAATATTATTACGTGACATATGTGACATATAATATTAGCATACATAACGTCCACCTTATGATTAATTCGGTATAAATTTTATCAACGTGCCGCACATTGCACGTATCTCGAATTAATCTCAACATATGTGTGCGGTATAGATAGGAGTTTAGAGATGATATAAACCAATTAATTGTAACACACAGTCCTCCCTTTACATATAACTATGTTAAAGTCATGACAAATAAGTTACACGGCTCATATATAAATACAGACAAATATACAGTAATTGCTTAAAATCTGAGAATATTGATAAAATAAAAAAATAAGTCAAATATAACAAGGATGTGAAAGTTACATGTAAACTTGACATCTAAATAAAAAAAATTATGTTAGTTAGAATATTATGTGATGATGTAGACTTAGTACACTTGTACATTCCCATTCACATTGGATACATTCTTGTTCCTTGGCTTAGTTAGTATCATCCATGATGTGATACATCATCTTGTAAAACTAATTATATTATATTGAAGAATATGTTATCAATTATCATGATTAATAAATACAACATTAAATATTTCAGATTATTAAAAACTTTTGACGTGGAATATATTAATCCAACTCTAATTTAAGTAAAAAATCATAATGCATTACTATAATAGCAAAAATTATAATCACGTTTGTAACGTAGGCATGTAGCAGACCTCAGTTTTATGTGTGGCAACTCACTAGTGTTAAAAGTGATGCTTTTTTTTTTTTTCGGAGAAAATTAAAAATAATACTTAAACCATGAAAATGTGAATAGTACGAGGGTGTCTTCAGTATTTATGGGTAATAATTTAATACTGTTACTTGTCTTTTGCCATCAGGCGGACTTTAAAACAATTGGTAAGGTTGCTGTTTTGTAGTCTAAAAGTCATAAATTCAAACCGCGGAAACAGCTTCTTGCACAAGGTCTAAGATAAGGCTGCGTACATTAGATCGCGAAGCGATTCGGCCCATCCTCAAATCATATGCAAATGCAGAAGCGATTCAGCCCCTCTTCAAACCTTATGCAAACACAGGAGCCTTATACCCCCAACAACTTTACTCTTTTGCTTTCTTTCTCCTTTTTTAAGCAACATTGCTGGTAGCTTGAAAAAAAAAATAAGGGAAAAGCAACTGCTACGTCTAAATGAAATTTTGTATGAAGAATATATTACGTCATCGTACACATAATACCTTTCTTTCTCTCTCTTTATTTTATTTCATTTCCTTTTCCTTGTACGGCTTCTCGGTTTTTCTGTTGTCTATTTTAGGTCATCAACAACATAGAAGACTGAATGAACAACTTCTATACCAAATGTTACTATTTATGTCGTTTTAACAATGAATGGGTCATGTGTTATGTTAGCTAAAATATTTTCAAATATTAACTAACTGGTATTACAAATCTTTTTATCTAAATAATTACGCTAATTCAACATGTTGCGTAATATAACTGTTACACAAAAAATTTTTCTTAAAAGTTGGTTTCTGACTCAAAAAAAAAAAGTTGCTTTAAAGTTTCAACCAACCGAAACTTTTCCTTAAGGGATTAACATTTCTGGCCCAGAAGCATTTCTAACATGAAATAATTGGGATCAGATCCAGATAAGGGCCCGATTCGTAGGAGTAAAAGGCCCACTTAAGAAGCTAAGCTCTTGGTTCACGTTTAGTATTATCAGTTGGATGTCCAGACCGTAGTCCGGTTAATACTCAAATTGAGAATTGCTACCAAGATCCAAGAAAGCAAGAGTTCGAAGACAGAAACACGCACAATGCGGGTGATTCACTTCTGCTAGTCTGTAAGGGTGTCTCGATAAGGGTATTCCTCTTCTGCTAATTTGTAGAGACAACTTGTATGTGTCATTGAGTGGTCCTCACCAACCTAGGAGGCCGATGGATACCTATTTGCATCATCCATAAATCTTCATGGGATTGAGGCAGTGGAGACCAGGACGAGGGATTTTGCCTTGCTACCAAGTATTATCGGTTGGATATAAGAAAACGGAATCAAAATAAATATAAAACATATCTTTTTTGAAAGTTTGGTATTTAGGTAACAATTAAATTTTATACTGTTCCAGTTTAGGAAATAAAAATGATGCTAAATGGTAATAAGGATGGATAGAAGAGTCGTTACATATTTTAATTTTCACCTTTTTATTTTATCTGCTTTTTATTTGAAGGATCCAACTGTAACTTTGATTTTTCATACAATTTTTTCCAATATTTTTTCCAAAAATTACCTATTCTTCTATGGTCATTTAAACATATACAATTCCAGCCACTAAGTATCATCTGCAAGAAACAAAGGCATTTCCTTTCTCATGACTAACAAAATTGAACACTGATACAGATACAGATAATGTAGATTTAAAATGTGAAAAATTGAACACGAGTACGAATGTAAAACATACTCTATGTGTGTTACAGCCAACAAAAAAAAAATAATAATGATAATAATACTAAATAAAAATAATAATAAAATAAAAATATAGATAAGTACAAACTAAATGGTGATTAGAGTTACATTAGGAAACCTAAACCAAAATCAAATAGGAAAACCTAAAATCTACCCTAACTCTCCCTCACTATATATGTATACACGCATAACACAACAAGAAAATAAAACCCCAGGCCACAAAATCGGCTGCACACCCACGCACAAAAAAAAAAAGAGAGGAAAAAAAAAAGAGAAAAAAAAGGGAGAGAAGGCTAACGCAGTCTCCAAATCCGAGTTTCAATCCGTCTAAATTGTTGTTTTAGCGTCAATCAGGTAGGTGCCTCTTCCCCCCTCAAACGAGTATAATACATGCATGTTTTGCTGATATATTTATGTGATTCGTTCTTTTTATTTGTTTAATATGTGAATTTTGTCTTGTTTTATATGAGAAAGCATGAGATGTGTTGTATATGACTTTATGTGTATGTGCGTGTGTATTGAAATTGATGGTTGTTGTGATTCGGATTGGAAACACCCTTGAATCCAATCAAAAGGTTGAATATTTTCACACTTAGAGTTCTTTAAAATTGCGTTTTAGCCTTAGAATAAATTCATCTAGCCCATAATAGGTTGGGATTGGGTTAAAAGTCAAAAAATAGGTCTGACGGACAAGTTTCAGGGGGTGACGCGTGGGGCCCACGCGCGGCGCCTGACGGCGCATCCGGACACGTGATGACGTGTCCACCTTCAAAAGTTGCGTCTCGTTATAAAGAGTTCAACGCAACTGGGTTGAGGTCAATCGGAGTTAAAATGAAGATTTTATGGAGGTTACAAGGAAATAGAAAAAAAAAGAAAATGCTGTTGGACCGGCCAGGCTGCCGGACCGGACCGGATGGCCAGCGGACCGGACCAGGTAGCAGACCGGCCCAAACCGAAAAAATAAAAAAAATCTGGAAATTAATTTCTGAAATGAATAAATAATAAATAATTAATTAAAATTAGTTTAAAGTTCAAAAAAATATATTTAATTATCAGAAAATTCTAAATAAATTTCAAAAAATATAAAAGGTTAAAATTAAATTATTTTCACTTAATTTCTGAATTTTTGTAAATGTAAATAATTAAAAACAATTAGTAGTAAATGGAATTAATTAAGGAAAAGTCAGTAGAAAATTCTAGAAAATTAATACAAGCTAAGAAAAAAATAAGGGGATGTTAAATAACAACTTTCCAATATTCAAAAATTTTACGAAGCCAAATATTGAGTGCCGGAGATGGTGAGGATGGGCGTACGAGTCCCAGGCGACTTTGTTGCTGCATTCATGGCACGTGCATTTGCATGAGGTATACTACGTCTATAGGGCATGGGTATCGGGATGACTTACCGTGTCTATAGGGCACCGGGGTCATGAGACATACTGCGTCTATAGGGCGTGAGTGTCCAAACGGCAAGTGGTGGCTAGAGACCACGACGCTGGATTTAGGACCCGGGAGCATGCATTGCATATAGGTCTAGGGGCATATTGCATGACATGATTCTCGTTGCTTGTGACACGTTGATTGAGCATGCATCACGTATTTGCACATTTTTATGTGGAGTACTCTAATTATCGCACTTACTTTATCTTATGTGGTTTTATCTTATATTTATGTGCTATGTGGTTTTATCTTATATTTATGTGCTATGTGGTTATATCATATCTATGTGCTATGTGGCTATATCATTTTGGTATGTACGTTTTGTATTTGTTTGAGGCGGGCATCTACTGGGTGATTTCTGTCACTCACCCCTACTTCCCAGGTGAGCCGGATGAGGACTACGAGCGCATCTTCGTTGAGGACGGGAAGGGCATAGTAGAGTGGGCCGGTTGATAGCTGCATCTAGGATACGATGGGACTCTGCAGCTGATTGTTCTTAGTTATCTTTGGAGATTTTCACAGACTTCCTTTTATTTAGTGATGTAATAACAATTATTCGAGTTTAATTTAAGTTATGATTTATGTTTCCGCGAAAAAAATTTCCACGTCATTTCTGACAAGTAAGAGATTGATTCAACGCTTTGTATTCTCCTTAGTGAGATACGGCAGATGCACTGTTCTCGATGTTAGGGCTCGGGAGCGGTGCGCTACAGGTGGTATCAGAGCCCATGCTTCAGATCCGCCTCTGAAACGCAGATTTAACTAGATCACTAGACATAAGTTATGATCTTTTGCGAAATGACAATTTTTGTCCCTAATAAACAAAGTAGACTTAAGAGATGATTTTAGACTTAAGTTATGATCTGGTTATGGGAGGTGTGTGCCGATGGTGAGCTTTCCTTACTTAATTACCATTTATAAGCGTCCAATCCTTCAACTTACTCTGGATTAATCTGCATTCGTCTCATGAATTCAAATTCTGGATAATGCCTCCACGACGCGAGCCGCCAGCTAGAAACGGAGGACACGATGCCGATGATCAGTAGGGTCGGGGGACCATTTCTCAGGTCCTTGCAGATACCCTGGCCACGCTGACTACATTGGTGGCCCAACAGCAGATACAGATGGCTCACCTGCAGCAACAACAACAGTCACCACCAGCACCACCACCCTAGGGGGCTTCGATTTTTCTACCGAGAGATGCAGAACTACCAGATACCTATGTTCAGGTGTACCACACGACCAGAGGAGCGGAGATCTGGCTCAAGAATGTGTCTGAGCAGTTGCGGTTGATGCAAGTTCTGGATGGTCTGAAGGTTGCTGTGGTTGTACCATTCTTAGAGGGTGATGCCGAGCAATGGTGTCAGGACGTGGCACGCAGGCTGACTCCACCGCCGACATGGACCCGGTTCAGAGAGGAGTATCAGAAGTACTATGTTCCTGAAAGTGTCATTCAGAGGAGTATAACGGAGTTTCAGCTTCTGACACAGGGGTCCATGATTGGGGACCAGTATTTTGAGAGGTTCTATGCAATTGCGAGATACATGCCTGTCATCGTGGATAACGAGAAAGCGAAGATGCTGAAGTTCAAGACTGGCTTGAGCTCTCGCATTCAGTCATTGATCATCTGCATCCAGCCTACCACTTTTGAAGAGTTGTTGGATGTGTGTCTTGAGGTCGAGGGTGATCTCGAGAGGGTTGCAGCGGTCAACAGGACTAAGAGACCGCGAGAGGAGTTCCGTCCTGGGAGATTAGAGAGATGACTGAAGATTCCCCGCCGCCATCTGACCGGGAAATCTTTCAGACCACCACAGCAGGGGCAGGGATCGGCGTCTCGACCATTGACGATTGAGAGTACCATAGCGACGGCGGCACAACCACTTAAGGCAGTTGGACCGCCACCCCCAGTATGTACACATTGTGGTTATTCGCACATAGTTCATTGCTAGGGAGCTCAAAAAGGTTTGCTGCAACTGTGGCAACCAAGGACATTACGCTAGAGAGTGTCCTACACCGGCACAAGCCCCCCCACCACAGGGTCAGAAGTAGCAGAAAGCAAAGGGGAAGACATTCCGGTGGTATGAGAAACTAAGGATGGCTTCTCTGATGAGCTACCAGTTTCACCACCGAGCAGTGAAGCAGAGTTCGAGATTGATCTTATATCCGAAGGTGAACCGATCTCGAATGCGCCATACAGGATGGCACCAGCAGAGTTAAAAAAAACTCAAGGAACAGTTACAGGAGTTGCTGGACCGAAAGTTCATCAGACCTAGTGTTTCGCCCTGGGGACACTGGTATTATTTGTGAAGAAAAAGGACGGTAGTCTGAGGCTATGCATCGACTATCGTGAGCTTAATAAGATCACGATAAAGAATAAATACATACTACTGATGATCAACGAGTTATTTGATCAGTTGAAGAGTGCCATGGTATTATCGAAGATTGACCTCCGATCAGACTACCATCAGTTGAGGATTAAGGCGGAAAACATAACAAAGACTGCGTTCTGCACTCGATATGAGCACTACGAGTTTCTTGTGATGCCTTTTGGACTGACGAATGCACTTGCGGCCTTCATGGACTTGATGAACACAGTATTCAGGAAGCAGTATGACCATTGTGTGGTAGTGTTCATCGATAACGTCTTGGTGTATTCACCTGATGAGGAGACGCATATTGAATACTGGCAGGAGGTATTTGAGACTCTTAGGAAGAAAAAGCTGTATGTAAAGTTCAGCGAGTGCGAGTTCTGGTTAGAGAGTGTGACTTTCTTAGGCCGCGTGATTTCTAAGGAGTGCATTTCTGTTGACCCAAAGAAGATAGATACAGAATGGCTCCGACCTACTAATATCACTGAGGTACGTAGTTTTCATGGCCTTGTCGGTTATCATCGCAAATTCATGGAGGGATTTTCGAGGATTGCAGTACCACTGAGCCGATTGACCCAGAAAAAAGACTAAGTTTATATGGACCTCCGAGTGTGAGGTAAGCTTTGCAAAGTTGAAGGGGAGGTTGACGACCGCACCAGTATTGGCATAGCCTCAGGCACTAAAGGGTTTGTCATCTACAGTGACGCCTCGAAGAATGGGCTAGGGTGCGTGTTAATGCAGAGAGATAAGGTAGTGCATGCGCTTCAAGGCAGTTGAAGCAATATGAACAAAATTCCCCTACTCATGATCTGGAGCTGGCAGCAGTGATGTTTGCGTTAAAGATTTGGCGCCATTACTTATACAGTGTGAAGCGCGAAGTCTTTATCGATCATAAGAACTTGAAGTATTTATTCACACAGAAAGAGTCGAATATGTGTCAGAGGAGATAGCTTGAGCTACTGAAAGGCTGTGACCTGATTGGGCGGATTAAGGAGGCACAGAAGGAAGATGTGACACTTAGAGATATCCAAGAGAGGAGGTTGACCAGTCTGATTTAAGGCTTCCAGATACATGATGATGGCAGTATTTAGTACCAAAGAAGGTTGTGTGTGCCTGATGATGAGTACCTGAGGAAGGAATCGTTGAAGGAGGCACTCAATTTGAAGTTGTCGATTCATCCAGGTGCTACGAAGATGTATAATGACTTAAAGAAATATTATTGGTGGAATGGGATGAAGAGACACATCGCGGAGTTCATTGAGAGATGCCTCGTTTGTCAGCAGGTTAAGACAGAGCATCAGAGGCGTGAGGTTTAATGTTGCCATTGGAGATATCGGATTGGAAGCGAGAGCATATGACGATGGATTTTGTTGTAGGGCTTCCTAAAACAAGAAGCAACAATGACATAATCTAGGTAATTGTTGACTAATTGACGAAGTCTGCTCACATTTTACCTGTGCCGAGTGACGTGACCCTGGAGAGACTGGTGACGCTGTACATTGATGTTATTGTCTGCCTTTATGGGGTTCCAGTTAGTATTGTTTCAGACCGTGACCCGAGATTCACCTTCCGATTCTGGTTAATTGGTCAGAGAAGGTTGGGAACAGAGCTACGTATGAGCAATGCGTTCATCCTCAGACCGACGGACAGTCGGAGAGGACCATTTAGACTTTAAAGGATATGTTGAGAGCGTGCGCATTGGACTTCAAGGGGAACTGGGACAGTATGATCAAGTTAATTGAGTTATCCTACAACAATAGTCACCTCAGTGCCATCGGCATGGCACCCTTTGAGGCGCTCTATGGACGTAAGTGCAGGTCCTCTGCTCATTGGAACGAGGTTGGAGAGTGTACTATTACCGATCTTAAGTTGGTGGAACAGACTAGAAAAAAAGTAAAGTTGATACCTGATAAACTCAAGGTTGCTCAAGACAGGAGCAAGAGTTGGACAGATCCAAAGAGACGTCCTCTAAAGTTCGCTGTGGGCGAGAAGGTTTACTTGAGGGTGTCGCCTACAAAGAGGGTTACACGATTTGGTACGAAGGGTAAGCTGAAGCCTAACTACATTGGTCCATACGAGGTGCTCGAGAGGGTTGATATCTTGGCCTCTCAATTAAGGAGATATGTTACGGATTCGAGCCATGTTCTAGATGCACTATCGTTGAGGATTCGACCAGAACTCCTATCAGGATCGTAGATCGCAAAGACCAGGTATTGAGACATTGGGTCATCCCTTACGTTAAAGTTCAGTGGACCAATCACACCGAGTGCGAGGCGACTTGGGAGCTTGATGAGCATATGCGGGAGAGATATCCACAGCTTTTCGAATAAGGTACGTCAAGTTTCGAGGACGAAACTTTTGTAAGGAGGGTAGGATGTTACAGCCAACAAAAAAATAATAATGATAATAATACTAAATAAAAATAATAATAAAATAAAAATATAGATAAGTACAAACTAAATGGTGATTAGAGTTACATTAGGAAACCTAAACCAAAATCAAATGGGAAAACCTAAAATCTACCCTAACTCTCCCTCACTATATATGTATACACGCATAACACAACAAGAAAATAAAACCCCAGGCCACAAAATTGGCTGCACACCCACACACAAAAAAAAAGAGAGGAAAAAAAAGAGAAAAAAATGGAGAGAAGAAGAAGGCTAACGCAGTCTCCAAATCCGAGTTTCAATCCGTATAAATTGTTGTTTTAGCGTCAATCAGGTAGGTGCCTCTTCCCCCTCAAACGAGTATAATACATGCATGCTTTGATGATATATTTATGTGATTCGTTGTTTTTATTTGTTTAATATGTGAATTTTGTCTTGTTTTATATGAGAAAGCATGAGATGTGTTGTATATGGCTTTATGTGTATGTGCGTGTGTATTGAAATTGATGGTTGTTGTGATTTGGATTGGAAACACCCTTGAATCAAATCAAAAGGTTGAATATTTTCACACTTAGGGTTCTTTAAAATTGCGTTTTGACCTTAGAATAAGTTCATCTAGCCCAGAATATGTTGGGATTGGGTTGAAAGTCAAAAAATGGGTCTGACGGACAAGTTTCAGGGGGTGACACGTGGGGCCCACGCGCGGCGCCTGACTGCGTGCCCGGACACGTGATGACGTGTCCACCTTCAAAGGTTGAGTCTCGTTATAAAGAGTTCAACACAACTGGTTTGAAGTCAATCGGAGTTAAAATGAAGATTTTATGGAGGTTAGAAGGAAATAGAAAAAAAATAAAAAAAAAGAAAATGTTGTTGGACCGGCCAGGCTGCCGGACCGGACCAGGTAGCAGAACGGCCCAAACCGAAAAAATAAAAAAATCTGGAAATTAATTTCTGAAATGAATAAATAATAAATAATTAATTAAAATTAGTTTAAAGTTCCAGAAAATATATTTAATTATCAGAAAATTCTAAATAAATTTCAGAAAATATAAAAGGTTAAAATTAAATTATTTTCACTTAATTTCTGAATTTTTGTAAATGTAAATAATTAAAAATAATTAGTAGTGAATATAATTAATTAAGAAAAAATCAGTAGAAAATTCTAGAAAATTAATGCAAGCTAAGAAAAAAATAAGGGGATGTTAAATAACAACTTTCCAATATTCAAAAATTTTACGAAGCGAAATATTGAGTGCCGGAGATGGTGAGGATGGGCGTACGGGTCCCAGACGACTTTGTTGCTGCATTCATGGCACGTGCATTTGCATGAGGTATACTGTGTCTATAGGGCGTGGGTATCGGGATGACTTACCGTGTCTATAGGGCACCGAGGTCATGAGACATACTGCGTCTATAGGGCGTGGGTGTCCAAACGGCAAGTGGTGGCTAGAGACCACGACGCTGGATTTAGGACCCGGGAGCATGCATTGCATATAGGTCTAGGGGCATATTGCATGACATGATTCTCGTTGCTTGTGACACGTTGATTGAGCATGCATCACGTACTTGCGCATTTTTATGTGGAGTACTCTAATTATCGCACTTACTTTATCTTCTGTGGTTTTATCTTATATTTATGTGCTATGTGGTTTTATCTTATATTCGTGTGCTATGTGGTTATATCATATCTATGTGCTATGTGGCTATATCATTTTGGTATGTACGTTTTGTATTTGTTTGAGGCGGGCATCTACTGGGTGATTTCTGTCACTCACTCCTACTTCCCAGGTGAGCCGGATGAGGACTACGAGCGCATCTTCGTTGAGGACGGGAAGGGCATAGTAGAGTGGGCCGGTTGATAGCTGCATCTAGGATACGATGGGACTCTGCAGCTGATTGTTCTAGTTATCTTTGGAGATTTTCACAGACTTCCTTTTATTTAGTGATGTAATAACAATTATTCGAGTTTAATTTAAGTTATGATTTACGTTTCCGCGAAAAAAATTTCCACGTCATTTCTGACAAGTAAGAGATTGATTCAACGCTTTATATTCTTCTTAGTGAGATACGGCGGGTGCACTGTTCCCGATGTTAGGGCTCGGGAGAGGGCGCTACAATGTGAACAATGATGCAGTTATAATCAATCAATCATTACCCAATATATCCCAACAACAGTAAAGACTATCGTTAAGGTATGGGGAGGATAAGCGGCAGACAAACAATACCTCTATCTCAATGAAAAGAGAGTTTGGTTCCAGTAAGACCACAATCTCTATATGTATCTGCATAAATAACACAAAAATAGATATATAATGTGCTAGTGTGTTAGTGAAAGAACAAAATAAAAAAAATTGGGAGAAGAAATAACAAAAGACAGATGAGATTTACAGATTTACTTTCTACGTTGGATGACTAAATATAAAATTAGGTATAGTTGTTACAAAAACAAACACCAAACACCACGCGCCATTTCTTTTGGCACCTATTTAGAGATTGTCTCAATCATCATCATCCGAACCCAGTATATTCCAACGACAGCAAAGCTATCGTTAGGATTTGGGGAGGGTAACAAAAATAGGTTGACGTGGATCTCTTCAACAACAGATAACTGAGGGGTTAACACAAGAATCATGGGCCATCATTAAGTCCCCAAACTCTGTACACATAACAATTTATTTTTCATATGATAATATGGATGAGAAAAGAGCAAGCGGAGACTGAACCAATATTAAGATACGTAGGAGATTTTTCATATGATAATATAGATGAGAAAGGAGCAAGTGGAGATTGAATCAACATTAAGCTACGTATGAGGATGAAAAAAGAAGATTTTTCATATGGTAGTATAGATGAGAAAGGAGCAAGTGGAGATTGAATCAACAGTAAGATACGTAGGAGGATAAAAAAGGAAACAAGTTGAGTAGAAACGAGTACGGAATAGGCAAAATGGTTAACCACTTTTTAACCGTGAGAGGGAAGTTATTAGTTTAAATAGACAAGTTCATTGCTATTGCTCTTATTTATTTTGTTGAAGTAGATTAATTATGCTTTGTTGGTTTTAAGCTGATGACAGTTTTGTATTCTTATCTTTTGTTGCTGATTAAAGTAAAATAAACCATCGTGCTTTGCTTGGTAGTGTTTAAATTTGGGTTTAGATAAGGTGATGTTCGTATATACTTAAAACTTTAAGGCAATGAGTAGTTATAATCAATGTATTTTTTCTAAATTTATCTAATGTGGGATAATATTCTAAACATCCATCCTCACGTGAAAACGTGGCTTGACATACACACGTGCCTTACAACTTGCCTTCAATCGCAAACCACAAGTCAGTCATGAACATCTGTACTTGGGTGAGAAGACACATTAAATGGCCAACCATGACCAACTAAGGTATGAGTTCCTTTTTTAAACTGGATCTGATACCATATTGAAACTTGAGATTACATAAGTTGAGACATATATCTACTCAAAATCTTAAGACAATGAGTGGTTGTATCTTATCTTTATATAACCTATGCATTTTTTCTCAAATTAACTAATGCGGAATAATATTTTCGACAGGTAGACTGAGCACGGTCGGCTTGATTATAGACAAATTTGTCCAAGTTTAGACAAATTTGTCCAAGTTCTGAGCAAAATGATTCAGAGGTAGATGGGTTTTATGTCCTAAAAAGTATATGGGACTTGTTATCTGAACGCTCATATAATTCCGGACTTAGTTATTAACACTATGTATTTTTAATTCTGTTTTTTTTTTTTGAAATTCAACATGTTTAATACATTGATTTTTTTTTTTGTTTGCATACCTATAGTTATGAATGCGGCGAGTGAGATGCATGAAGTTCGGGATT
The DNA here is from genome assembly GCA_036186865.1 of Eustoma russellianum. Lineage (NCBI taxonomy): Eukaryota > Viridiplantae > Streptophyta > Magnoliopsida > Gentianales > Gentianaceae > Eustoma > Eustoma russellianum. The sequence goes on from AP025043.1 coordinate 3,473,440, forward strand.
GCCCGTGGACGAAAAAGGTATGTATTCTGGTGCTTGATAAGAACAAATGTAGAAGTTATTTTGGTTATAATTCTCTTGGTGAGTGGGTGGATGCGAATATCCAGGGGAACTGGGGTAGTGCGGGAAATGAATATGAATGGAAATATTTATTTCAGGGAAATCGTTTTTGGGTATGGCATTGCAGACTAAAAGCAAGACATGAGGGTGTTTGGAAGAGCACTTCTCCATTTCATTTTGTTCGGATCATGAAGCAACGTTGTCGTGTCCTGTTGCAGGCCTGTGGAATTTATGTTGATAGAACTATGACGTAGCTTAGTTTATATTCACACGAATTAATTTTTCTCATGTGCATATATTTTTGTCATCAATGAAAAGGATCAATTTATCCCAAAAAAAATTTGATCATATGCTTCCAGAGTTCGATGACAATTTGATCATATCCTCCAAGAGTGAGATGTTTTTTTTCCTAGACTGCAGGGTTTGATGAAGGACCAGATCGTTTCGCGCTCTGATATACACAGCTTTATTCTATACTTTGTGTAAGAAGTTATTTTCACGGTTCGAACTCGTAACATCAAACTCACAAAGAAACAACCTTACCAGATGCTCTAAAGAAAAAATGGCCACATAACTTCTCTAGCAAAAATGATCATGTTTTCTTTAGATAGCTATATAACCCATTTCGTGAGCATATTTGCAAAAATTTAATGCATGTCATGGTACACCAAATTAAACCCAATTAAACTATTTATGTACATTGATGAGTAGGATTATTCCAACATAAAAACTTGAACAAGTAACCAGATACCAAGAACGCAAATTTAACTGCACAAATTGAATCAATTATTAACCAATAAAACAAATAACAGAGAAACAATTAACTAGCAATATTTAAGGTTAAATAATAGATTAAAACAATCCTCCCTAGTAAAGTCTTCACATTTTTCTTAGTTGGTTCATAGATCAGTTATTTTCTCAAATAGTTAGAGACGAAAACCACATACTCAATTTCAAGACAAAAAATAATCAATTTTAATGACGATAAAATTGTCTTTTTCCAAAATACAAAAAATAGATATAACCTTACACCCTTCGGATATATCAATTAGCTGCTAGATTGCATTAATCATTTCCTGATCGTGTAAGTTCAAAGTCGATCTCATATCTATTTTCTTACGGTGATGTTAACGAACCGAACTGAGTCTAATATTATTTTGAATTTAGATCCTTTTAGTTTAATGAACATTCAAGTTGGCTCATTTAATATGTCGAGCCTAAAAATATGTTTAATTTTGACTTGATAACGTATAACTCTTTAAACAAATTGAATTATTTGAGTTTGACTCTACTCGTTTATATAAACAAATCCAATTATATATTCAAACTCGCTCATTTAATTAGAATTAACGAACAACCGCAAATTAAACACACGCCAAACTTGAATTATTTGCAAATAGTTTGATTCGTTAAACACCTCCGTCTTTCACTCAGTTTCGCCATTCTTGTCGCCACGTATCATACGATAAATTTATCATCATCTCCTGCATTGAACGAATCCAACCCTGTTCATACATAAAACGTGGATCTCATATATTTTAATGTACTCTATTACTTTATAAGTTTTTGAGCTATATATATTTGATCTTATAATATAAAAAAGAAGAAAACATTACAAATCTATCTACGCTGATCATTTTTGTTTTGGCGAAAAATACGCTGATCAATCTTGACAAATGCCATAAGCATCCAACAAACCGACGATTATAAAATTAATGATTACCAAATCCATAATTTGCGAAGATAAGTACGTGAGAAGCAAAACAATCAGAATAACAGATCAAAGTATGGTGGCGATAGCTCTATACAAAGGTTATCTCCGGCGACTCCCCGACGTTCCCCGGAAATGGACGATGCCAACTCGCCAGATTTCCCTCAAGGACTTCAAGAACCTCCAGCGCCGTCGTTCGAAGGCCCTCACCCGTCTCACCACCTTCACTGCTACCACATCTGTTAACCCTAGCCTCAATCAGGACGCGGAACCTGAGATTTCTGTGTCGAAGGATGTCAGGGGTGAGATTGGAGGAGAGGAATTAGGAAGGAGGTTGGAGAATGGAGCAGCTGTAATTGCTACTTGTCCTGTGGCGGTTGAGGGAAATAATACGGCGGTTGAGGGTCAAATTGATGATGTTGTAACGGAGGAGAATTTGGTTGTGGCTGATTCGGTCGTCAAGGTTGTTGATGACCAGAAGGAAATGGAGATGGAGGGGAATGTTGTCGCTGTGGATCCTTCTCCTGAGGTAGTATGAACAATTAAATTTTTTTTTATTTGCTTCTTTGCCCTTGATTAATTTCTGTTCTTTCACAAGTAAATCTTGGTTAGTTTTGATAAATCCAAGTATCTCAATGACTATATGTATATTGCGTGGAGTTGCTCATGATTGTACCGCAGAATGTCTGTTATGTTTGAGGGATTAGAAATGGGAAGTTAGTAAGAGGATTTGAAATAACATACGGCTTAGAGTAGTTATGGGGTAAGATCTTCTATCCATTTGGTGTCTCATCTTCTGACCCATTTATTGGGATCATGCCACATACATCCATCCATTACACATGGCATTCCTCGTTTTGTAGATTAGAAGATGGGTACCATCTTTTCCCGACTAAGTATAACAAAATGCCTATCTTACTGAGGCTTGATGTGCTGCAGATGCAAAGTTCACTGGAAACAATGACAGTGAATTAAAATTGTGGCTTTTTAGGGAGTGCATTTGAGATGATGCGGACGTTTTGCATAGTTGACTTTTGAATTCGCATATTGGGTGTTGCCAAATTTAACAAGAGAATGGATAGGAGGGTGTCAATTACCAAAAAAAAAAAAAAAGAAAGAAAAAGAAAAAAAAGGATAGGAGGGTGTCAAAAAATATGTAGGGGGTAAACATTAAAAAAAAAAGAGAGAGAGAGAAACTGCAGTGGGTTGATATTAGATAGAATGTATGGAAAGAAAAATGATTTATGTAAGCAATGTGGTGAAGACAAGGCTTCGGTGTTATTGTGGCAAATCCTCAACCCACATCCCATGTTTCGAATTGCCATGTAGCTTTGCTACTATCTTGGTTCTGTTTTCTCTGTCCACTCCAGAATTTGCCTGGCTACTTATATGCCGAACCTGCTGTCCTTTTCCTATGTACATCATTTAACCTTCTAGCTTACTAGCAAAGAGTTGCATTACTTTAGTGGTAATCCAGTTTCAGCCTTGGGAAGAAAGCCATGGTTTACTTAACTTTGTATTGTTGTGAATCTGATATGATATTTTACATGTAGTTCTTGATTCTAAGTGAACTACCAGCTGGTTGATTATCTTCACTGCAGGCAGAGGCTGTTGGATTTGGGTATAGCAGTATGCAGTGGATAGGATTAGGAAAGACTAAAGAAAGCCTGAGGTTGAAGTTTGAGTGAGAAGACTAGGAAAAAAGATTAGGAGACGAGATTGAGAAGAGTTTGGAGCAGGAATTCCTAGTAGCCTGTTAGACAGAAACAGGAAGAAATTTGTATCTGCTATTTGGGGAGAGGATGAGACTAGGCGAGTTCGTACAGCAAGATTTTATTTTCTTAAGTGAAAATTTTCTGACTAGGTACCATTAGTTTCTGCATGATATACACATTTCAGGAGACCTAGGAGACTCCTGTTTCATTGGACTCAGAACAAGAGAGGTAGATGTTACTTCGAGTAAAAACTTATTATGTATGATTGCTCTACATGAGCTTCATGTACTTGTTTTGGCCTCTTATAGGTATCTTAGCATAGTTATTATTTTAACAGAAAAAAAAACTATTACCGTATTGCTTGCACATTTGTAGCTGCAACAAAGAAGAAAAAGGCAGATAAAGATACTGCTAACTTTTCTTTTTGCTGGCACCTTCTTCTATATTTGTGGAGCTTTAGCTTCATGTTGGGCACCTCGTTTTGTTTGTTGTAATTTGTTTGAAATTGAGCATGTCTGACTCTTGTATTGCATTCAAATCAGCGTGTAAGATGTTTCTTTCATAAAATATACTTGCTTCTTCTGCTATTAACTCGATTAATGTATTTCAAAATCTTCTCATTATGGTGCCACCAATCTATCCTGCAATCTTGCAATATTTCTTCTTCTTCATCATCCCTCTCTCTGAGGGGATATCCTGATGGGTGATGGCTTTGTGATAGCCTGCTGAAAATGTGAGCAGATAAAAGAGGGTTTTGTTACATGAGAAATACACACACACACACACATACACACACACACACACATATACACACATACACATATATATATATAATATTTAATAAGAAACCTCATTCTTTATCACAGGTTTGGAAGAAAATCCAAAACTATACTCCGCGGTTCTGTCAAAACTGCGGTGCGCCGTTTTTACTTTTGGCACTCCGCGGTTCTGTTTTGAAAGAACCTCGGAGTGCATGCCCTTCCAAAAACAATATCAAGAATATCTATGGATAGATAATGTTTACCAAAAAAGTTTATGGAATATTATTAAAATATATTATGTTCAATAACATAATTATTTTTTATAATTATATCACTATTTATGCAAAAGTTATTTTTTACATGGTGGATAAGTGTAAAAAATGAAAAAATGTATTGAGAAACATGCAAGGTTAGAAATATAAAAATGAGAATAATAACACAAACATTTTACTTTATCTATAAACTAATTTGATTCTATTAAATTTATTTATCATAATTATCATTACAAATTATGAAAAAGATACTGCATCTCGGAGAAAAGAGGTAGTAAAAAAACCCAAACAAAGGGCATTTTGGTAACAGAGAAAATAACTCTAAGGAACCCTGGCCATTATGATGCAACCCCTATAAAAAAAGCATCGCGGATCATTTTACTCATGTATTTTTTCCGTGTTGCTGCCTCTCACTTCTCATCATAAGTGATTTCTCCTTCCGAATAGTCCGCATCTCATCTCAAGAATATTTTTTTGGTAAATATTATCTATCTATAGAATATTTTTGAGATTTTCTTTTAAAAAAGTCAGACACAATTATCATTAACTGTGAAGATTTTTTAATATTGATGTGAATCCTATAATTTAGGAACATAGATTTTAATAATACTCTATAAACTTTCTTTTGGTAAGCATTATCTATCATAGATTTTTTTGTTAGATTTTTTTTTAAAAAAAAGGTGTGCACAATGCTACACCGTGGTTTTAACAGAACCGCCACAAATCAAAATGGCACACCGTGGTTCTGTCAAAACCACGGTCCATTGTACACCGCAGTTTTGACAAAAGCTCGTTGCATAGTTTTGAGTTTTCTTCCAAACATGTGATAAAAGTGGGTTTTTTAATATTAAAACTAATATATTCTTTTTCTCTTTGTTACATTGTTCCTGATCTCTGTTTGGATGTAAATTGTAGTTACCGTATTGGTAGTTTTACTATTGTTTATTATGTTTACCGAGTATGAATGGGTTACTGTCGGTTTGGAGTATGGCATTTACACAATTACTCTATGCATATATTTCCTTCAAAAATATTTTGAGGACAGGTAATATCTGTATACTAACTTAAGTTTGTATCTGTTTATTTTTTCTCTTATTTGCCTAACCTTTCCCGCGAATGTTTGGCAGACAAAAAAGAACGATGATTCTATTACTGATGAGGGGAAAAGGAAAAAAGAGCTAGAGGAGAAACTGCACATGTTAAAAGAAAAAAAGCATGGGTTGGTCCAAGCACTAAAACAGGTATGGACGGGCTCTTACTTTCGGTCAGTAATCTGTTCTTTTTCTGAAGCTACTTCTTTTCCAGTGGCTGAAGGGTTCTCTGATTGACCGATGCGTCATGATGCTTAACAGATACTGAATGCAGAAGAAGAACTAAAGAGGCGAAACTCTGCCCAGGGAACTGCAGGTCGCACGTCTGCTCCACTTCATCTGGATATACCAAAAGACAGTGTCTCGATAACTAGACTTAACACTCCTAGAACTGGCTCAGATGGAATTCTCACAAGTGAGGTTGAAGGAGCCGAACCTGAGGGCTCATTTAACCAAAATGCAGATACTCGCCCTTTTTTTCGTACAAGCAGTGCGTCTCCTTCATCAGATTCTCAGAATAAGAAGTTATCAGGCAATGTGGTAAGTTCCAGTTTATTTATTTTCTGTTCTCAACATTCATATATTCTGAGGCAGATCAAGTTATGAAGTAGTTAACTGATACATGCTTTATGTAGTCACCTCTAGTGCATCTTTGTTGCTGATCTATTTTTGACCTTGAGGTGGGAATTGTACTTCTTGTTGTTTGCATGGAAAATTTCCTAATGTAGGTCTCCACCGAGCCATTGGGTTGTTGAAACCTTTCCACCAATTGTTTTGAACTTCACTATAAAAATGATATTTCTTAATGCTTCCAAGCTACCCATATAATTACTGTACTTGAAGAATGATGCAAAAGTTTCTGCTCATCTGTTTCCATTTATTAGTGTTGTTGGTATGTTGTGTATTTTATTAGAGGTCATGTCTTGTAGCATTTCTGTTGCTGTCAAACTTGTGTTTCCTGTGGCAGTTCAACAATTTGGCAGTTCTCATTTGTGTTTAGTTGGTTCTACCCGAACACATTGCTACTTCTGCTTGTTGGGGACTAACATTGCAATAAGTTGTTCTATAGGATTGAATATTGACATCCCATCTTTCTGATGTGGAAGTTGATGATCAAGATCCATATAAATAAAAAAGTTTAAATCCATGTCAGTCAGTTCAGCTTTTAATTGAGACTCTTAAATCTAAGTGTGAAAGAAGCATCCGATTTTCTTCCTTGAATTGGTTATCAGGTTTGTACTAGTAGGAATGAAATCAGAAACCTGCATTATGTCCACAATCTCGTCATTCAAACATCCTTAGTTTTATATCCATGAAAAGCTACTGCATGATCTATTAGTTTCTTGCTGATGTATCGTGGTTCTTAAAGCAGATCCCACATCTAGCCCGAACGGTTTCAGCGGTTTCAGGCAGTCCATCGCGCTTTGCACCATCTGGTCATCAAGGAAATCCTTCTGTTTCTGTATCTGGAACAAATTACGTTGTCTCCTCCCCGTCTCCTGCAGCATCAGGTGGCACTTCAGCTTTTAGGGATAGTAATTGGACTTGAAATGCGTGGAGCTGAAGTGATATCTCATATTTTTAAGTTCTCTTAGTGTCAAGCCTCTGTTTCAACCTGCAGATTTAGTATCTTGCAGTATTCGTTGAAAAGAAAAACAAGGAAAAAAGAAAGACAAATAATGAAGCCCTGTAGTTGACTAGTGGCTATGTTGTTGACTGAGGAACCGTATTCCATCTTAGGATAGGTTGTAAATAGACTCAGGTTAATGTCACCTCATGTATATATACACTCGTATATATGTGTGTGTGCACGCGTATGTGTGAAACTGCAATTCCAAAGCTTCGGAGTTAGAGCGTTTTGAGTTTTTAAAACTAAAACCTTGAGTTCTAGTTCTGTAGTTATGATTATGGAATTCTTGAAAAAAAAAATTTTGAATTTCAGAAGCGTGTGTGCTTTCCCTTTAAAATTTTTGACCATTTAGATGAAGCCATGTTGAAGCATATTATTATCAATCTTTAATGACCCATTCTAGCGGTCTAAGGAAACAATCAAAGGAGACCGGAGAAGCACACGCTGCTCCTATTGTCTGATTCCCCATCTCCAACTGGCACAGCCAACCCCCCAACCCCCACTCCCGCTCCAATATATTTTTTAGCATGTACCATTTTTCTTTAGCAAAAATCTAAATTCTTGGCTCCGGAGCATCTAATGCTCCAGTCTCATAGTACTGATGTAAATCAGAAATCTAATGGTCTCCTAAATTGATAAGATTTTACTAAACAATCTTCACAAGAAGCCTACTGTTAATTAAGTATGTAACCAATATCCAATTAGATCGGATTTAAGCTTACGGCCTTCAGTCTCAAGTAACATTATTACTTTCACGTTTTGCTTGTTTCGATTCAAACATGTATCTTTTGGTCGAGCAATTTCTCGAGCTTGTGTATATGTGTGTGGACAAACGAACATTGAAGAGAAAACAAAAAAAATGGAAGCCTAGTAATTGTTGATGGAACTCCATGATCTATACATCTTTTCTTAACGCCTGTCAGCATAACATAGCCACGTAGAAAAGATTTTGTAATGACAATCCGTTAGAGATGTTTAAATCAATCCATTAGGTAGATGTTTCTTTTCAGTAGTTTGAATTTATATTTTTTTTATATTTATTGTGTAAAACATTATGAGAAAATTTTACTAAATACATTTCTCAGTTAACGTAACATTAGTGAAGAAAAAGGGTTTTTGGGTTGGAATTCAGCCTTTTCTTTAAGGTCTTGCTTGCGTCTGAAAAAGAGTAACGATTAAGGATATTAGATGTTTTGTTTAGTGGCGTTAGGAGCGTGTTACGAATTGCAACATTTTACAACTTGTAAAAAAAATTATAATTTTGAATTTAACAAAGAAAGACACCTACTCCATGTAACTCATAGGCCTATCACGGTACCTGCAAAAAAAGAACTCCGCCTCATATCTCTAAATGACAGTTCCTCTCAAGGCTCTAAATGGATTCTTTCAAGGCTGAAATAGACAAGGAGACCCTATATCTCCTTTTCATTTGTAATTAGCATGGAGTACCTCTCAAGTCTCCTTAGACGACTGCATGTCAAAGGGTTCCATTTTCATGCTGGTTGTGGTGAGCAGCATATAACCCACCTCTGCTTTGCGGATGACCTCATCCTTTTTTTCAGAGGTGATGCCTGCTTAGTACAAAAAGTTATGGAAATGCTAGCATCTTTTGGTGATTGTTCAGAGCTCAGGGCTAACCTGGCCAAATCCCAGTTCTTTCATGCAGGCATTGGAGAGGCGACTAACTGCTTGCAGGTCAGCACATGTTTCTCAACAGGCATCATACCCTTCAGATATCTGGGCATTCCCATCGCAGGTCACAAACTGCAAAGCTCACACTATGCCCTTTTCATCAAGAAACTGATGGATAAGGTAGCATTATGGAAGGTATCTTGCCTCTCATTTGTATGCTGATCAAATCAGTGATGTAGGGAGTAAACTGTTTTTAGTTAAGTATTTTGCATATGCTAGAAAAAGGTAAGACTCTTGTGAACAGAATCTGTCTACACTTCCTATAAGGCAATTCTTCATTCGGGTCCAAAAAGGCTCGGGTCTCTTGATCTCAGGTCAGCATGTCTAAAGGGGAGGGTGGTCTGGGAGTCCTCCAGTTGTTGGCATGGAATTTGGCGTTGTTAATCAAGCACTTGTGGGATCTTCACAATGAGAAGGACACGCTATGGGTAAAGTGGATGAATCACAAATATAGACTGTACATCACATTATGGACAATGATGGGACGCATCTCAGACTCTCCCCTCCTGAAAAAACTTATAAAGATCAGAGACAAGTTGTTGGTCAACACAGGCTTCTATAGCTTGGCTGTATCAGTACTCGCCTCGTGGACAGCGGACGACATCCTTCAACCTCGGCTAACATATGAATATTTCAGGGAGAGGTTCAGAAAAATCAATTGGGTCAAGATTGTTTGAGACCCAGCATTACTCTCAAACACTCTTTCACGTTGTGGCTTGCTGGTCTGGATAGGCTTCCCACTAAGAAAAGGCTTTTTTACTTAGATGACAAAGCATGCCACCTCTGCTCTACGGAACAACAAACACTGCAACACCTATTCTTTTTCTGTTCGGCTATTAGACAGGTTTGGCTAACCATCTCGGCATGGCTACCTCTACCATGGGGACTTAACTCCATCATCATACTATTGACCTGGAGCTCGCGCAGACTCAAAGGGAAAGCTCTTAGAGCCAAAGCAGCAAAAATTGCATTGGCTGCAATGGTGTATCATATATGGCAAGCTAGGAACATATGCATTTTTGAAGGAGCATCATTTGTATCTAGCGTTATAACACATAGAATCTGCACTCATATATATAGAGTGATGTATAAGCTCTACCCACATATTTTAAACATAGGCACGATTAATATTGTTTAAAATTGCTGCACATTATTAAACAATACATGTATGTCAGCATGTTAATCTACAAGTAGAACGATTGTATGTGTTGTATGTCTTTGATGCTATGATTTCATGGTTAATATATTAACATTTAAAAAAAAAAAACTCCTTTTGCATGGTCTCACTAAAATCTAAAGTATAAATCATGTAAGTCATATGTTCGTGCATTCTCTCTTCCTCTTTTTTCACAAGGAAATGTGACGGCCAAAGCGTTTAGCATCTCTTTAGAAAAATGTTAAATAAACTTTTATTGTTGTATCACATATTATAATTTTTAAATTATTCATTGGCTAATTACTATTTTCTTGCTGCATAATATTCAATAAAATAATTATATTGAGAATGAACCATATACTTGACTTTATGTCACCAAGTCAACACCATACTAATTATTAGCCGGTTGAGATCAGCAAAGGTAGAAAGTGAGACAAAATATGATTTCTCTAATCATGCGCTGCCACATATACAAAAAATAAAAAGGGTTTAAAATTTTTCGTTTTCAAAAAGAGTTTTGTACAAGTGTCATCGCGTGAATTAGATTTCTCGTATTTTGGTTCAATTTCTGCCTTTTCTTATCTTAACCCATTATTATCATTTTTTCCAGGAAAAATGGATCGGGTTGCTAGTAGTACTACTCTAATACCTTTGGAGAAGAACACTAACCAGGTGCCAAGAAAAGGTGGACTTGCCGCTGTTTTTAGGCCTGCAAACCAATGTGATTGGGGTTGCCCAGTGACTGAATTATATGTTATGCCGGGCGCTGCATTTGCCCATTCTTCTGGAATAAATATCTTAGCTGATGGGTTTCCATCGGTGGATTCTTCAGCCACAAAATCCATCTTGCTCTCCAATAGTAATGCGCTTCAAATGTTTGAAAAAATGCGCCAGAAGGGTCACGACTGTTTCCCCTCTCGTTTACCTTCTGTACTACGAGTTTTGCATACTACACGATTCTTCCTTTAAAAGGGAGAGGCGGTGCTGCCCTTTCAGCTCAAAGTGTGTGAATATCGGAAGTTTTATTCTCAACCTTTGGATTTGTAAAAGGATTAAATTTTCTATAAACCTTGTGAAATATTGAAAAGGTTGTATTGAATATAAAACAATATACTGCGTATGAAAAAGTTGGAAATAACAAGGGTAAAAATAAATAAATTCCCTCTGTGTGTGTATGTATATATATTGTTTCCATTTAATAGATTAAAGCCTTCAGTCAGTTTCCATATAGTAAATCATTCACATGTATCTATATAATTTGACAATATTGATTGAACTATTTAGCTGACTACATGTTAAAAAGTACTTGCCATATATGGCTCATTTATTTATTCTTCCGTTTCTATTTTTACTAGAGTGAATGACACAATTTACTTGACTTTGGCATATGATGAATAAAGCAAAATGACTCACTGAATTGATTGCGCTTCTTATATTGTGAAATATCACTTGATCGATATAGCTTGACGCAATTTTCATTATGGATCATCGGAAAACAACCTCTGTGGGTTTATAATACGTGGTTATGGTTGTGTACATCCGACTCCCCATACTTCGTCATAGGCGAGAGCTTTTAAGACAATGTGGTAATGTTATTATTGTTGTTGCATTTTTTAGGGTATTCCTCGTGCTGTGTATTTTGATAAATTATCTTACACAATAAAGTATTTTTGAAATAACAATCTAATTACAATATCGATCATTTACAAACACCATGTTACATAAATTTAAGATTACAATCATGTCCACTTTTGCTTAGAGAAACAGGTGAGGTGGATGTGTTGAATGAAGTCATCAATACTTTTGTTCAACGTTATGTATGTAAGACATGTGTTCTATTTTAAAAAATTATAAAATATATATTAGCGTGTATCAGAAAATTATATTCTATTTACAAAATTTAAAATAAACTTAAGTCATGCAAGTAATCCAAATGGTGGCGCTGTTGCTCAACGGAGTCTTCACAAAGAAGCCTTGGAAAGTTATTGCATGCTTTTAGATAGGGCGGTAAACGAGCCAAACGAGTCGAGCATTGTGGTGTTCAAGATCGGTTCATTTAACTTAGCGAACGAGTCGAACTTGTTCGTTTATTTAAACGAACATATTTAATTGTTCAAGCTTGGTTCGTTTAACTCACGAACAACATTAACGAGCCGAATACCTTAAACGAACGGTGCCACTTACCGAGTTCGAACAGAAAAAAAGTGTTCAAGCTCTGTTCATTAACGTTTTATCCGATCCGATACAGCCCTACTTTTAGACCAACTTTGAAAAGCTATTTCTTTCAAAGTCGGTCCAAAAACAAACAATAAGTTTAAAATTAGCCCATGTTACTCTTGCAAGCGCAAGATCGAAGGTTTTGCCTTGTACACGGGTGTTGACCAAGTCAACGCATATATGATTCTGGTTGACTTTAAAGTCACGAGTTCGAAACGTAAAAATAGTTTCTTGTATAAAATATAAAGTAAAGATGTATATATGAGATTGCAAAGTTATCCGACTCTTCTTCGCATCATGCGCAAACGCGAGAGACTAATAAATCAGAAACGTCTATATCCTATATTATATTGGGTACATATACTATTATATTATTATTGTCCCGGATGCTGAAATAATACTTATTTATTTACGTTGCTTTATTATTCTTTAATCAAGTCAATCAAATCAGTGCATTTTCCAAACCATAGAATAGAAAAATTAGATGTAGACTTTCTTAACATGAATAATATGTGGAGCCCGGATCTCCTCACCCCCAAAAATGGAGATAATAAATGACCCCCTGCCACGTGGCGGGGGAGGAGGATGGTGAGACTGGATGCAAGTGACCCCTACCCAGCCTCACCATCTCCTCCCCTGCCACGTGGCGGGCGGTCACATGGAGGGTGATATAGGGGACGGTGAGAGGATCCCACTCCTAATATGTGTGTCAAAACATCAAATCACCTTTAAACAAAAAAGGATACGGAGGACAAGAAAGGCAATCCATTTGATGCTTATGGTTTTCCAATTGTAATTTTCAAAAGAAAAATAATTTCAACAAATTTGCTACATTAAAAAAATTTGTAACTTACTTTTTTTGCCACTTTTTTGTTAATAGAAGAAGAGTAGATTATCATACAATATGCCATCCATAGTTTATAAGACTAGCTAGAACGCGGGCATTAGAAAACTGATAATTTTGTTGTTTTGTGATTTTGAGATTGTTCGAGTTGCGAAAACTTTTTACACAAAGTATAAGATAAAACTGTGTATATTATATTACGGAACGATCTGATCCATCTCCGAACGTTGTACACAGGAAAGTTTAGTGTATCGAGAATGATTTTATTTTATAAAACTAGTTAGCTGTCTTCACTTTTCGTCCAACAGCAGAACCCTTAGACCTAATCAAAACCGAACAACTTTTCTCCAAAATCTGATCAGACGGCTGATGTTCATACTTGCTCCCCCAAATATCGTGATAAATGCACCCCATAAATAACTTCTCAAATTTGAAGCGCCAAAACAGTGTCCGAAATTAATTTCTCCTCCTTGTCCACTTCTAAATTCATATCTCGCAAACCCAAATATCTGAATTTTGAGTTGTTTTTTGTTCTCAAAAATTTGTAGAATCGATAGAGAAAAAGTCACATAGTTGATTTGTTTTGGGTCATGGAGTAGTATGTATCAAAGTCGGAATTAGGGAGAAACAAATTGAGGTTTTTGAAGTTATAGCGCTGCGCAAGAATGGACTTGCAGGCTTCAGTGAAAGAAGCCCTAAACGCACTGTATCATCACCCCGATGATGCCGTTCGTATGCGTGCCGATCGATGGCTGCAGGATTTTCAGCGCACTATAGATGCTTGGCAGGTTCGACTCGTTCGTTGTATTAAATTCCGTATTTGATTGTGTTTTCCAATCCTTACATGTTTGGCTGAAATTAGATTGCTTTTTGAAATTGGTGCTAGTGTGGAGGTGCTCCGCTATATTTGTCATATTTGATTGACTAACTCGAGGATGATTTTGTTTGTCAAAAGATCATTTGTTCTATTGTTATTTATGTTGGGGAAACAATCTCAACTGAGCGAGCGGAGTTTCTTGTGAGGGAAACTTGAAGATAAGGGTTTATAGAGCTGCTTGTAGAGAATGTGGCTGCAACCTCGGTTTATGGGTGTTTTGTGCTTCTGTGCTTCTTATGTTGATCCCAAATACTCCCATCTTCTATAGTCCTTTCACTGGAGGAGCTTACTGCACATAGTTGCCCATGTTGCATATTCCAAGAGAAACCTTGCTTTGCAGGGCAAGTTCACACTATAGGCTCCAGTTGGTTTCTTTCTGTTTTGGTTGAGTAGAGTTGTAAGGAAGTAAATAATTTCACTCTCCCAGGCTGGTTGGTCGCGTTGACACAATTCCAGGCGACTTTTTAATTATTCTTTATTGTTTCGTGTTTTGCATTAATTCCCTTTGGAATGTCTGGTATGCTTCCATGTCATTCTTTGTGTAAAAAGTCCATCTTTTTCTTATGTTAGAAGTCTGAGTATGGGATGATGTTCAAATTCTACGAAGCCATTAGGCTTGTATTTCAGGAAATCATTGGAACCAAATTCCTTACAAGCTGATAGATTGAGATGGAATGGCAAGAAAATTGGTTTCCCGTTGACTAGTTTAATGTGCGTGTTTGTGCTAGTTGAGATTCAGGACACGATGAGCTATTTCTCCAGTAGGCCAATTTAGCGCCAGAAGGAAACAAGTTATCTGTGTATCATGCTGATAACGAAAACAACTGGAAGGCTGTTATGCATCCTTGACAATAAGATCTGTCTTCTTGTTGCTTCATGCCAGCTTTCCACCCCTGGGAATTTATTAGAGTTTTACATCTGGAAGAACTCATTCATGTCCAGCTTCAGGGTATTCTGAGCTGAAGGGGGCTTATAGGAAAACAAAGAATCAAGGGGGTAGTTCTTCTTTAATTTAATGATTTGATGAGGGAAACGAGGAGGTATGACTTCCTTTAGTTGTCTCTGATGAACAGCTACTGAGTGGTTGAAAAGCAAGCATAGAACTTGCACATCAAGAGCATCAGATTGTAATATTTTCCGATCCTTTCCTTCTGTTTCCTCCCCTTGCTTCTGCTCGTGTAGGTCATCTTTGACATTGCTATCTCATGTTCAGGTATCCTTGAGATGAATTAAGTTTTTGCGTGTCAATAGGAGGATTTTTTTTAGCAAACTGTTTGTAATGCTAAGCATGTTTCTTTATTCGACGTTTTCTGAAGTCATAAAAACATCTTTTCCATGTCTTCGGATACAATCCATATAGATTTGCCCGTTCTTTGTACATAAACCCTTGTGAGGGCTTTGCGAAGTTTCAATAGTTCTTCTGTTTCCAGGATAAATCTCCTGTTTGTGCCTCATAAAACGAACTAGTGGTTTGATGGATCATTACCTTGATAATAGAATCAAAAGTTCCTCTATCTCACATGATGAAGTGCAGAGAAAATAACTGTCAAGATAAGGAATAATAGGAAAAAGATAGAATTGAACAACCGTACTGTTACACCCCGTGATTTTTAAGCGCAACTTTCGATACTTGGGTCAACCTTGAATGCAACCTAATTAATTATGTAGGTAATGTAACTTAGTTACACAAAACATAGAAGAACAAAAGAAAGGGGTTAGAAGTAGAATTAAAAGAAAGTATGGGAAATTACTTAAGAGGTCCCTACTAGGAGTTAAGGGGAGTTATAGGAAGTTAGTATAACTCCCCATCTCAGCCTTATGGGACGGTTATACCATCAAAAGAAGAGGGGAAAACCGCAGGAGCAAAGAGAATGAGAAAGGAGAGGAAGAAGAAGAAGAGAGGAAGAAAAAAGGGAGGAAGAAGGCCAACCTAGGTGCAATCTTCACTGAAATTCTGCAGTAAATCCGTAAGATTAACTAGCAACCAAGGCAAGTAATCTTTCTATACGCTTTATGTAAATTTTGATACTGTAGGCCCTATGTTCTTACAAAGAGAAAACATGAATCACACATTGGTATTCTTGTCTTGACTATTTTAAATGCTTTGTTATATGTAAGTCTTGTTGCTAATTGTGCAAAGTATTGAAGTCTTGTTCTTTGGGCCATATTTCTAAAATAGTTGTGCAGTAATTGTTGTTAGTCAACCATGCCCATGAGAGTATATACGTTGATGTGTTTCTTGTCTTGCTCTACTCTTGTGTTGATTGTATACACTTAGATGTTGAGTGTATGTGCAGGAAATTGAGGGATGAGAGTTGACGTTGTTGTAGACTTGTTGGGTTGGTTGTTGTTGATGACAATCTTTGAAGATGGTGAATGATTGAAGGTTTAGAGTGGATCTTGTTAGACATTCACTAAGCATCAATTCATGATTAGATGTATGTTAAGTATGATGAATCTAGTTGTTAAGATGGATCTTTAAGTGTTGAACCTGGAAGGGTTGAAGAAGAAAGGAGTTGGGTGGAAGTTACTGCAGAAAAACTGCAGTTTGGCATCGTCAGAACACTTCGAACGCCTACATGAGGCGCTTCAAGTCACATTAGGCGCCTAATGTAGCGTTCCATGTGTCCTGGAACTTTCCCGTACAGAAAAACTGCAGTTTAGAACCGTCCGAACACTTCGAACACCTACTTGAAGCGCTTCATGTCACATTAGGCGCTTCATGTAGGCGTTCAATGTCTACGGAACATCCCCGAACACTTCGAACACCTAGTATAGGCGCTTGAAGTCACTATAGGCGCTTCATGTAGCGTTCCAACTGTACTGGAAGTCTTTTTGACCCTTTAAGCGCCCTATGTAAGTGTAGTAACTTTATACACTTCTTTTGAACATAAAATGCAAGGGTATTTGAGGTATATTTGAGGTGTAGATGGTAAGTTTGATTAAGTAAGCGTAAGATTGAATTCTAGTGAATAAGTGAGACAAATAGACTTGGTAAAACACGTTTAGGGAGTGTTTGAGGGCAAGACCATATCCTTGATAGACAAGATGTATGTGTGTGTGTTACATGTTGAAATGAAGCTATCTGTGCATCCTGCATCATGACATGGGCACTTGCATTTGATTTGAGATATGTTTTGCAAAAGAACAAGAAAGGTAAAGTTTGCGAAAGACAAAATGGCTGCTGGTTGATCACAGGGTATAAAAGTCACGTCTGCGAAAGCAGGGTATAAAGAGCGTGATCTGTGAATCAACAGCAGGGTATAAAGTATGTTATGGGGCCGTGGACCTATCAGCACGGAAAATGAAGTATTTTATGGGGCCGTGGACCTATCAGCACGGATATATGATATATGTAATGGGGCCGTGGACCTATCAGCACGGATATATGATATATATAATGGGGCCGTGGACCTTTCAGCACGGATATATGATATATGTAATGGGGCCGTGGACCTTTCAGCACGGGGTATAAAGTTATGATGGCTGTGGACTGATCACCCACAGGGTATAAAGTTCTGCTACGCGAAGAATATGATATGTAAAGTGATGAAATGTTTTGTGAAATGACATGCATGACATGTTTATGAAAGAAGACATATGCATGGGTGTTGTGTGTGATTTTAAAGAAGTACATGCATCATGATACACAGAGCATAAGAATTGACATGCAAGAAACGTGACTAGTTTATGACTTGCTATGTGATACGTTGTTTTAATACATGATGGTTCTCATATCTGTGTACATATATGTGCTTTATTTGTTTTGAGGAATTCTTATTAAGATGCTATTTGCTAACCCGGGCACCTTATTTTTGGGCAATGTTTTATACACTGGTGACTCGACGTGTGTGATTCCGTAAGGTGTATAGACGGGTTACTTGCTGGCGAAGTTTTCGCTAAGAACAATCATTCTGTCTCCTTTTCAGGTGAGCCTGATTATGAGTTGATATTTATCGAAGACGACGGCGAGTGGGCTCAATGGGATGATGGACAAGGGAATAGATAGATGCTGGACTATTTTGTTTGAGTTGGAACTCATTGTTATTATGTTGTTTTAAAACCTATGTCGGCTAGAGGAACAAATAGTTTTATTTCCGCTGCAGTTTTCTGGTTGTAATATTGACAACGAAGGTTTAGATTTTATGACGTTTCCGCTGGTTTTAACTTACACTATGAAGGATGTATGCTTGATCTGCTTGACGCTTCGTAGTTCTCATAGTAGGCTACGGCGGGTGCACTGGTTCCGATAACGGTATCGGGCTGGGGCGCTACAGGTGGTATCAGAGCCTAGGCTTTAGATCTAGTTCGGAAACTTAAGTTCATGATTTTTAGACACCTAAGCTATGATTCTCCTTTAAGGTTGATCCTTAGTTATAAGTACTGATCTCTTTAGTGGTTAAGTATGATATGGGTTGGGTGTGTACGAGCGCGTCTTGTTACCTAATTTTGTATTAATAGTTATGCTACACATCTCACCTATTAGTACGCAATCGAGCCTTCAGTAACCTTTTTGTATTTACTGAATGCTAATGAAATGTTAACCTTTCAGCAAAATATGCCTCCAAGAAGAGATAACACAGGCAACTCTGGCAATGGACAGGAGAACCAGCCACCACAAGTGGTTTTACCCCAAGTACTCACTGATGCGCTGACGGTCATTGCACAAGGGTATGTGCAGCAGCATCAGCCTCCGCCTCCACCACCGCCACATCATAACATCAAGTTCTTCTATGGCGAGATGAGAAAGATGAGGGTGCCGGAGTTTGGAGGATGTACGGATCCTGAAGAGGCTCAGCATTGGTTGGCTAAGGTTGAGAAATGTTTCCGGCTGGTGCAAGTTCCGAATGAGATAAAAGTTGAGGTAGCCACACCCCTTCTAAGTGGCAAGGCTGGCGAATGGTGGGAAGGAATGGTGTTAAGAATGACTCCACCGATCTCGTGGACTCAGTTCTGTGATGTGTTCCTTAAGTACTATGTACCGGAGACTGCAATATTGGACAAGATAAGAGCATTTGACAGACTGGAGCAAGGAAGGATGACGGTGTCGGAGTATGCAGATCGTTTTCATGCCTTAGGTAAGTTTGCCCCTACGATTATGTCTGATAATCGTCTTAAGATCACAAAGTTTGAGAGGGGTTTGGATTCGAGGATACAATCGGCGATAGTGAATGCAGGGATGAAAACTTATGAGGATATGCTAGATGCGTGTTACCGTGTTGAAAGTGATTTTCGCCGAGTGGCGGCGAGAGCAGCTAGTGTTGGAGGGTCTGATAGAGGCAAGAGACCAAGGGAGGATGTGAGAGTGGGTGGAAGACCCGGACGTTGGGTCAAGATTCCGAAGAGAGGGTCAGTTGGAAATTTTCAGAGACTGCCACCCCAGAATCAAGTAGCTCAGCAGGCTATAGGAGTTTGTCCACATTGCGGCAGGAACCATGTTGGAGAGTGTAGGAAAGTGGTCGGAGCATGTTTCCGATGTGGCCAAGTGGGTCACTTGATTAGAGACTGTCCGGAGATGAAGAAGAATAACCCTGGAGAGGCGGCTCCGCAGCCGAGAGTGAAGCCTCGAGCAAATGCCCGTGTACATCTAATGACGGACACAGATGTGCAGGAGGCTACCGATGTAGTAGCAGGTATCCTCTAAACTAAGTTTGAATTCATATTGAGTTAAGTGTCTATGTGCGTAACTTTTGTGTGCAAAACTTTATGTGGCTTTAGGTGCGGTTTTAGTAAATAAGATGCCTGCCAATGTACTTTTCGATAGCGGCGCAAGCCATTCCTTTGTAGCGAAGAGATTCACTAAGCACTTGGGTAGTTTGCCTGAATGGTTAGAGACTCCGTACCGCGTACAAGTGGCCGGAGATCAGATTATGGTTTCATACCAGCAGTATCGAGATTGCGAATTGGAGTTTGAAGGACAAGCATTCTCTGCCACACTGATCCCTATCCAGATGTATGACTTCGACGTTATATTAGGAATGGACTGGTTGGCTAAGAATCACGCCAATATTGATTGTCGGTTGAAGCAAGTGACAATCAAGAATGCTAAGATGGAGGAGGTAATATTTCAGGGAGATGCAGAACGAAAGAAAGTCCCCAAGAAGGTATATGTGTCTGTCGCACAAGCACGCAAAGCATTGAGGAAGGGTGCTGAGGGATTCTTAGTGTATGCCATGGATGTTACTCAGGAGGTGTCGTCTATAGAGCAAATTCGAGTGGTCAATGAATTTCCTGACGTGTTTCCGGAAGATTTACCAGGAGTGCCACCTCCGAGAGAAGTTGAGTTTGAGATTAACTTGATCCCCGGTACTGAACCTATTTCTAAAGCTCCTTATAGAATGGCTCCGGCGGAATTGAGAGAGTTGAAGGAACAATTGCAAGAGTTATTGGACAAGAAGTTTATCCGACCTAGTGTGTCGCCTTGGGGAGCACCTGTGTTGTTTGTAAAGAAGAAAGATGGTAGCATGAGGCTGTGTATCGACTATAGAGAGTTGAATAAAGTTACCATCAAGAATAAGTATCCCCTTCCACGAATTGAGGACTTGTTTGACCAACTCAAGGGCGCTAAAATCTTCTCTAAGATTGACCTCCGATCAGGATATCATCAATTACGAGTGAAGGCCGAGGACATCGCAAAGACAGTTTTCCGCACAAGTTATGGTCACTATGAATTTTTAGTGATGCCATTTGGATTGACAAATGCCCCTGCGGCTTTTATGGATCTTATGAATACCGTCTTTCGAGAACAGTTGGATAAGTTTGTAGTGGTATTCATAGATGATATTCTTGTGTACTCTCCTGACGAGCAAACTCACACTGAGCATTTGAGAACCGTACTAGGCATTTTGAGGCAGAAACAACTTTATGCAAAGTTTAGCAAGTGTGAGTTTTGGTTAAGAAGTGTGGCTTTTTTGGGTCATGTGATATCAGAAGAGGGGATTGCTGTTGACCCGAAGAAGGTGGAAGCTATAACTGAATGGCCTAGACCTACCAATGTCACCGAAGTACGAAGCTTCTTGGGTCTAGCCGGTTATTACCGAAAATTTGTGGAGGGATTCTCGAGAATTGCCGTACCTCTCAGTCGCCTTACTCAAAAGAAGTCCAAGTTTGAGTGGACGGCGGAATGCGAGCAGAGTTTCACGGAGCTTAAAAAGAGATTAACGACAGCTCCAGTATTAGCTCAATCCTCTGGAACGGATGGATTTGTGATTTATAGTGATGCGTCAAAGAACGGGTTAGGTTGTGTTTTAATGCAAAACGAACGAGTCATCGCGTATGCCTCAAGACAGTTAAAGCCTTATGAACAAAACTATCCCACACATGATCTTGAACTTGCTGCGGTTGTGTTCGCCTTGAAGATTTGGCGGCATTATTTGTATGGAGAGAAGTGCGCGGTATTTACAGATCATAAGAGCTTAAAGTATTTGTTCTCGCAGAAGGAATTGAATATGAGGCAGCGGAGATGGTTGGAATTGCTAAAAGACTACGACCTAACTATTCATTATCACCCGGGAAAGGCTAACAAGGTAGCCGACGCCTTAAGTAGGAAGTCCAGCCATGCACGACAATCACCACTGGAAAGGGAGATGGAGGAGTTTGGTTTAGATTTGATTGAATCCACGGTGAATGTTTTGACGGCCTTGACTATCACCCCGAGTTTGATTGATCGGATAAAGGAGGCACAGAAGAGAGATAAGGCTTTAAGTGAGATAATGGAAAGGGTGAAACATAGTCCAGTTGAAGGATTTCGGACTAAGGATGATGGGAGCTTATGGTTTAGGGAAAGATTATGCGTCCCGGATGTTGACGAACTTAGGAAAGAAGTTTTGCAAGAAGCTCATAATTCAAGGTTATCGATACACCCTGGTAGCACCAAGATGTATAGAGATCTCAAGCGATACTATTGGTGGTCCGGGATGAAAAGACATATTGCGGAATTCATAGAGAGGTGTTTAGTGTGTCAACAAGTCAAAGCGGAACATCAGCGGCCCGGTGGATTGTTGATGCCGTTGGAAATTCCGGAATGGAAATGGGAACATGTCACAATGGATTTTGTAGCCGGATTACCAAAGACAAGAAGTGGATGTGACATGATTTGGGTGATCGTGGATCGTTTAACAAAGTCTGCCCATTTCCTACCCGTTTCAAGTGAGACACCTCTCGACAAACTAGTGAATGTGTATATGGAGAACATAGTAAGCTTACATGGTGTTCCGGTAAGTATAGTATCTGACCGAGACTCACGGTTCACATCTAAGTTTTGGACAACATTTCAAGAAGCCATGGGTACAGAATTAAGGTTGAGTACGGCATATCATCCCCAAACTGATGGACAGTCCGAGCGGACAATTCAAACCTTGGAAGATATGCTACGAGCTTGCGTGCTGGATTTCAAAGGGAGTTGGGATGGAATGGTAAAGCTGATGGAGTTTTCTTATAACAATAGTTACCACAACGCAATTGATATGGCTCCTTTTGAGGCTTTGTATGGAAGGAAATGTAGGTCTCCGATTTATTGGGACGAAGTGGGCGTGAGGACCATCACTGGGCCTGAGCTATTAGAGAAAACATTAGAGAAGGTGAAAGTCGTCCGGGAAAGACTCAAGACGGCTCAGGACCGCAGCAAAAGTTGGGCAGATTCCAAACGACGACCATTGGACTTTGATGTGGGTGAAAAAGTTTATTTGAAGGTATCACCTACGAAGGGCGTCATGAGGTTTGGAGTAAAAGGCAAGCTAAGCCCTCGTTTTATTGGTCCTTATGAAATACTTGAGAAGGTAGGAGCCTTGGCATATAAGTTGGCATTACCTCCGGTGTTGGCGCAAGTTCACAATGTATTCCACGTGTCACAATTAAGAAAGTACGTGGCGGATCCAAGTCATGTACTTGAAGCTCAACCTTTGGAACTCAAGGACGATGTTACATATGAGGAAGTACCCGTGAAAATTGTGGACCGAAAGGATCAAGTGTTGAGGAGGCGAGTGATCCCTTATGTAAAGGTTCAATGGAGCAATCACACGGAACGTGAAGCCACTTGGGAGCTCGAAGAACAAATGCGGGAGAAGTACCCTCAGCTCTTTGACTAAGGTACGTAAGTTTCGAGGACGAAACTTTTTGTAAGAGGGGTGGAATGTTACACCCCGTGATTTTTAAGCGCAACTTTCGATACTTGGGTCAACCTTGAATGCAACCTAATTAATTATGTAGGTAATGTAACTTAGTTACACAAAACATAGAAGAACAAAAGAAAGGGGTTAGAAGTAGAATTAAAAGAAAGTATGGGAAATTACTTAAGAGGTCCCTACTAGGAGTTAAGGGGAGTTATAGGAAGTTAGTATAACTCCCCATCTCAGCCTTATGGGACGGTTATACCATCAAAAGAAGAGGGGAAAACCGCAGGAGCAAAGAGAAGGAGAAAGGAGAGGAAGAAGAAGAAGAGAGGAAGGAAAAAGGGAGGAAGAAGGCCAACCTAGGTTCAATCTTCACTGAAATTCTGCAGTAAATCCGTAAGATTAACTAGCAACCAAGGCAAGTAATCTTTCTATACGCTTTATGTAAATTTTGATACTGTAGGCCCTATGTTCTTACAAAGAGAAAACATGAATCACACATTGGTATTCTTGTCTTGACTATTTTAAATGCTTTGTTATATGTAAGTCTTGTTGCTAATTGTGCAAAGTATTGAAGTCTTGTTCTTTGGGCCATATTTCTAAAATAGTTGTGCAGTAATTGTTGTTAGTCAACCATGCCCATGAGAGTATATACGTTGATGTGTTTCTTGTCTTGCTCTACTCTTGTGTTGATTGTATACACTTAGATGTTGAGTGTATGTGCAGGAAATTGAGGGATGAGAGTTGACGTTGTTGTAGACTTGTTGGGTTGGTTGTTGTTGATGACAATCTTTGAAGATGGTGAATGATTGAAGGTTTAGAGTGGATCTTGTTAGACATTCACTAAGCATCAATTCATGATTAGATGTATGTTAAGTATGATGAATCTAGTTGTTAAGATGGATCTTTAAGTGTTGAACCTGGAAGGGTTGAAGAAGAAAGGAGTTGGGTGGAAGTTACTGCAGAAAAACTGCAGTTTGGCATCGTCAGAACACTTCGAACGCCTACATGAGGCGCTTCAAGTCACATTAGGCGCCTAATGTAGCGTTCCATGTGTCCTGGAACTTTCCCGTACAGAAAAACTGCAGTTTAGAACCGTCCGAACACTTCGAACACCTACTTGAAGCGCTTCATGTCACATTAGGCGCTTCATGTAGGCGTTCAATGTCTACGGAACATCCCCGAACACTTCGAACACCTAGTATAGGCGCTTGAAGTCACTATAGGCGCTTCATGTAGCGTTCCAACTGTACTGGAAGTCTTTTTGACCCTTTAAGCGCCCTATGTAAGTGTAGTAACTTTATACACTTCTTTTGAACATAAAATGCAAGGGTATTTGAGGTATATTTGAGGTGTAGATGGTAAGTTTGATTAAGTAAGCGTAAGATTGAATTCTAGTGAATAAGTGAGACAAATAGACTTGGTAAAACACGTTTAGGGAGTGTTTGAGGGCAAGACCATATCCTTGATAGACAAGATGTATGTGTGTGTGTTACATGTTGAAATGAAGCTATCTGTGCATCCTGCATCATGACATGGGCACTTGCATTTGATTTGAGATATGTTTTGCAAAAGAACAAGAAAGGTAAAGTTTGCGAAAGACAAAATGGCTGCTGGTTGATCACAGGGTATAAAAGTCACGTCTGCGAAAGCAGGGTATAAAGAGCGTGATCTGTGAATCAACAGCAGGGTATAAAGTATGTTATGGGGCCGTGGACCTATCAGCACGGAAAATGAAGTATTTTATGGGGCCGTGGACCTATCAGCACGGATATATGATATATGTAATGGGGCCGTGGACCTATCAGCACGGATATATGATATATATAATGGGACCGTGGACCTTTCAGCACGGATATATGATATATGTAATGGGGCCGTGGACCTTTCAACACGGGGTATAAAGTTATGATGGCTGTGGACTGATCACCCACAGGGTATAAAGTTCTGCTACGCGAAGAATATGATATGTAAAGTGATGAAATGTTTTGTGAAATGACATGCATGACATGTTTATGAAAGAAGACATATGCATGGGTGTTGTGTGTGATTTTAAAGAAGTACATGCATCATGATACACAGAGCATAAGAATTGACATGCAAGAAACGTGACTAGTTTATGACTTGCTATGTGATACGTTGTTTTAATACATGATGGTTCTCATATCTGTGTACATATATGTGCTTTATTTGTTTTGAGGAATTCTTATTAAGATGCTATTTGCTAACCCGGGCACCTTATTTTTGGGCAATGTTTTATACACTGGTGACTCGACGTGTGTGATTCCGTAAGGTGTATAGACGGGTTACTTGCTGGCGAAGTTTTCGCTAAGAACAATCATTCTGTCTCCTTTTCAGGTGAGCCTGATTATGAGTTGATATTTATCGAAGACGACGGCGAGTGGGCTCAATGGGATGATGGACAAGGGAATAGATAGATGCTGGACTATTTTGTTTGAGTTGGAACTCATTGTTATTATGTTGTTTTAAAACCTATGTCGGCTAGAGGAACAAATAGTTTTATTTCCGCTGCAGTTTTCTGGTTGTAATATTGACAACGAAGGTTTAGATTTTATGACGTTTCCGCTGGTTTTAACTTACACTATGAAGGATGTATGCTTGATCTGCTTGACGCTTCGTAGTTCTCATAGTAGGCTACGGCGGGTGCACTGGTTCCGATAACGGTATCGGGCTGGGGCGCTACACGTACATACATCCTTCTTCCGGATGCATATGTCTCAACACTAAAATTGACCTAAATTGGCCTTCTTTTGCTCAATTCTAAAGCGAAGATGCATGTCAAGCTTTATTTAATTGTATATGCTTAGAAATAAGTTTGATTTAATCAAATGTACTCTTTGATGGGATTTATCTTGATGCCTTCTGTATGACCCTCAATGTACTGTTATGTGGCCAGTTACCTGATATAGTTTTGCGACTGAAACTTTTTTCTTTGGCATGAGGGTCTTTCTGGTTGCTGTTAGGTTAATCTTTCTGCATATTTTGAGATTCTTAATTCTACAGCTCTTTTCAGGTGGCTGATAATTTACTCCATGACGCCTCAAGCAACCAAGAAACTCTTATATTCTGTTCACAGACTCTCAGAAGCAAAGTAATATTATATCTCATCCCTTGCCATGCTATTGGTGTTCACTTTTCTTCATATGTGCATTTAAGATCTTACCTGTCATTGATATCGTACTTACTGTTCAACTGAGAAGGTGAATACATGCTATGCAATGCACAAATTTAAGCATGTTCTCAAAATCAAGTGCATGCTTCTTTGCTTTGGCAGTAGTGGCTGCTTTTCCTATTCTCAAGGGAGATAGCTCCTGAAACTTCATTTTGTGTTTTTCTTTTTTGGCTTGTTTGGTATCATCCTTGTGTCAGCTCAGCGATGTATATTTTATGGTTAAAAGGTACAACGGGATTTTGAAGAATTGCCTTCTGAAGCTTTTCGTCCATTACGAGATTCACTAAATGTAAGTCTTTCTCCTCGTATGATTTCTTTGTTTGTTGTATATTCTTGTTGATATCACACTTATGGAGGTTGAATTATTTGACTTGCTGTAATTGCTACCTTCAATATGGTCTTTGAAAGTTCCATTTTGATAAACATATTGACTTTTCTGACTTAATTTGTTCTGGAAATGTTTTGTCTTTTCAGTCCTATCTCACAAACACATTTGAACAGTTCAATTTTGTAACATATATGAAAGTGAACACTATGTAGCACATTGCAGTCCACAAATATACCATATATGTCTTTGTGTAGTATGTTGTATCTTAGTCTACATAGGCATATTATCTCTACCATTACAAAACTTGCTTGTCATTTGTTTGGCTGAAGTCCCTTGAATTAAGCTGACCATTGATGGAAAGTTAATGCCTATTGCAGCTGAATATTCTGTACAATGAGAACTTCAAACTTTTTGCACGCCAGTTATTATTTGTCTAAGCCAGTAGATTAGATTTTGTGTCTTGCTTGGCTATACTTTTTAAATTGTTCAAGGGACCCTAGGATATCGTAATTTCTTTAAACCTGCTTTTGAGTCTTGAATTACTCGTGGATGCGCATGTGAGGATAGCAAATGTCTCCTTGTTCACCTGGTCTAGTCTCTGTAAACCTCATTCAAATGGTAGCGGGGGCACAAAAGCAGCACGCATGTAATTCATACGTGTTTTTTTTGAGTTAAAATTTCATATATAAACCAAATTAGGCAAATTTATAAAAGTTGTTACCGGAGAAAGGCAATAGCATGTCTTGCTCAATACATAAGCACGAGTTTTCCTCGCATAATTTAACCATAATCTGGTACCAAATATGGTCTCCTTCCCTATTCCTAAAATATAAAAATAAAACTCCCCAGTTAAGCAAACCTGGGGAGCTTCAAAAGTAGCAAGAGGATAAGGAACAATCTCTGCTGATTGTAGGTAAAAGTTGGAATAACAGAATCTAAGATTGAATAGCACCCAAGTAGGTGGGTGAGAAGATAAAATAACCCAGTATACAGGTGGGTAACAAAATGAGCGAGCCGAAATAGCAGTTGGAGATTGACGGGACCCAACACCGTATGTAGTCGAAGAAAGCTCAAGGGACCTGTTCAGAGATGTAATGTATTAAAACCACTCCAAACCACTCCATCCATTGTGTTAGCCAGAAAGAGTGGAATTCAAACAAAGCTAGTAGGAGCAAGAAGGTGTGATAAAGGAAAAAAGATGAAGGAAGGAGTAATGAGAGTGGCAAGAGTGATAGCAGATGCAGCAGCAAAATTATCATTAGCATATCAAACATATTTTTGGAACCATGAAAACATTTGACCCTCACTAATAGTAGAAGGCCATCTTACTGTTAGTGTAGGGGTAATTCTAGAATAGGTGATAGTTGGAGAAAGATTTCAAGAGAGTTAGAGCTTGCATATTTTTGCACCAAAGAGTATAAACTCCACATAGTCTTCCATGTTTGATGCCAAAAATTTCCATACCCCAACTATAGCTGATGCATATATAAAGCAGAAAAAGCACAAAAATGCATATATGTGTTTGAAGAACTTTCACACAATGAAGTAGATGCATATATAAAGCAGAAAAAGCACAAAAATGCATATATGTGTTTGAAGAACTTTCACACAATGAAGTAGATTTTATGGCTGACTAAGAATGCAAAGTACATGCAGACAGAGAGGCCCTAAGCATGAGTCTTGATTGATGATGAGGGGGACCTATAGTTAGATAACCTAGACTTGAGGAACCAGAATAGTATCATTGTGAAATACTGGGGTGGGTGGATCAGAGGCAGAAGTCGTCAAAACGCTACGTTGAGAAGATCTTCATTGGAAGTCCCAAGTTAATAACTATTTTCCAGCTTTCTTTTGTTTTTTAACCCCCTACCATGAAGTTGCCAACAACCTTATAATCTGGAGCACCTCCTTAGATAATCTCTTTCCATTTCTTTGAATTATTTCATATAGTCTCTGGTTACGTCCTCTCCATACTGAATAGACCGAGGATGCTAAGACAAAATATACAAGAGTCTTTTGGAATTTTGAGATCTAGTGGCTTGCAAGTAACCAAGCCTGAATGCTATTCCAAGAGTAGATAAGATCTTTTTACTTCAACTGCATCAAGACAGACTTCCACACTTTTTTAGAGAAGGTACCTGGGAAGAAAACATGAAAGGTTACATAATAAGAATAGATTGAGATATTAATAACAAAAACAATAAGGTAATGCTTGGAAACATAATTGTAAACATAAATTATGATTTGTATTTATAAACATGTCTATAACCAGTTGTTTTAAATCATACACTAAATACATTTGGTACAGTATGTTATTAATAGGGATAATATAAAATGATCAAGATGATACTTAATTTAATTTTTTGACGTTTCCTTATTCTTTTCGTTCAAAAATATAAGTCATTATCAAAGTGACAGCGTGGTTTAAGAAAAGTTGGTTAAATGTTTTTTTTTGATTTCTAGTTTGTCTATTTTAAATAAGTTGGTTCTTCCAAAAGAGTTGCATTTAATAAAGACAAATAGGTAAAATCATACACTTTATTTTATCATTCAACAACGAGTGGACTAATATTTTGAGGCATTCTAAAATAAACAATTGAACTTATATATAGGGACAAAGAGAATATAAGATAATTGTTGTTACTATTAATGCCATTATTTTATATGAAAATTATGCCCTTCCCATAACGAAAAGATATAAAAATAAAAAGTTGAGTTAAATTTTATATAAAGTGTACATAATAATAATAATATTATTATTATTATAATTGTGGTCAAGATAATGTTGAAGCACTTCCCAAATGAGGTGTCAATATTTATTTCATACCAATAGTTCAGTTCAGTTTTTAAGAGTGTAATTTTGGTGACTTGTGACGTGCGCTTGTTTAGTGAATCGAAAAGAAGCAAGAAAGTCAAAACAAAACAACAAACCCAATGTTGAATAATCCTCTTCCTTGGAAAGGAAAGCCTATGAATTTTTTGAAGCCCAGCCGAAGGGACAAATCTCAGGGATAAATGACATATATGCGGCATATAAATAAATAAATATAATTCATTTGTCATTTTTTTGACTTTTTATATAGTGTAGATTACACTAATTTGATAAATTAATCAAAATAATATTTTTAGAACCGACAAAATGTTTGCATATATATGCGAGAGTCGATGATGAAAATAAAGGCATTTGGCATGTAAGAACCGAAAGGAGAGAGGGAGGAGAAGGCTTGAGTAAGATGTAAAAAATAGCATAACCTTTACCGATAGGCTAGTGTTAATAGTCCGTTATGGTTTTGGGAATGTCTGCACTTTGGATTTGACAAAGTTTCGTAGCTTAGTAATATGAATTGTAACAATAGAAGCTTTATTTTGTATTTTTTAGCAAGCTTGGATCACTGACTAGCTTGCTAACACCTAATCATGGTGTTAAATATCTGTAAATTTGCCTCACAAGGCTTATATATGAAATTCTAATCAACAAAGGAAGTCTTACTTTTGAAAAATGTAAGGGGATTTTTCTTGGCACTAGAATTTGGTTGGACTATGATAGTAAACAATTTGTGTCTTTGTATTTTCGGCAAGTTGTGCTTGTTGTTGCCCTCCTTTGGCAACCACTATATAAAGCTTTCTAATTTGACTTTTATATGAAATTTTAACTTACAAAAAAAACCCTTTCAGAAATTCATCCATATATCTTACTCAGTTTCTTTAGAGGATTCTTCAGTCTCTTCAATTTCTTAGCTAATCTAAACTGAGGGTTTCCTTGTATAAGACCTGTCCAACTCATCTCTAGTGTTTCTGCAAATTTTGGATGTTTCATACCTCCTTTCATGAACTTGAAAGGTTTAGGACCTGGTTTTTACCCATCCAAACAGAGAGAACTCCTGGGGAATAATCAGATAGGTTATGGACTTCATAATCAAGCTGAGGACTTGGAAACTTAATGTTCCACTCTTCATTGCAGAACATATGGTCTGTCCTATTGTATGTCCTATTTGATTCCTCTTTTTTGTTTGACCATGTAAACTCAAATTCCCCTAGGGAGATGTGGAGAATGTCCATTTTTTGAATTTAATCCTTGAACTTTTTAATTGCATTTCTATCGACTCTCTTATTTACAATCTTCCCTCTACTGTTCAAGATGTTACTAAAATCTCTCATAATTATCCAGGGTTGTTGACCGCATATAGTGGTTTGATAACTTCAGTTTTGCCACAAGTCCTTCCTCGTACTTCTTTCATTGAAGCCATAAACCATGGTGAGAATGAATTTCCTGATTAAGGTTATTTGTTGTGATCCTACATGTAATACACTGTTTCTCAGTTTGTAGAACCTGCCTTTTAAATAAGTTAGGGTTCCATTTAATCCAAATTCTAGTTACAGAATTTGGGAGGATGTTGTGAGTGGCCTCTCACCCTTTGAAATCTCTATTGCTAAATTTTTAAAATTTTTGTTGTCTAACCTTAAGTTCCACAAGACCTATAATACAAATATCCTTCTCTTCTATATATTTTTCACTTCCTTTTATTTCAAAGGTGAGTTTAATTCTTTTATATTCTAAGAGGCTATTTTATTCATCTTTTATACTTTGACCTCTAGGCCTCCTCTTACTCTTATTTCTGCTATATTGTTTGACACAGAATGTGATAATATTCTCCTTATTGTGCCTTTGAGCGTCATGTTTAATAGGTGGAGTAACACTTTTCTCCTGAGAGTATATGCCTTCTTTCCTATGGCTAGGTGTTTTCCTATTGTTTGGTTGTTCACTCCTATCATTATCATCTTCTTCTCGGAATACTATCCAGATTTGTCTTTGGATTGGCTGCTTCTGCCACTAGTAGTATGTGGATCTTTTTCTATTGGGCCTTGATCTTGATAGTTTGGAGGATAGTTATCCTGAGAGTCTTCATCTAAGGTTGAGGAGTAAAGGTTCCCAGCCCTACCTTGAGGGTGTTGTACTGTTGCAGCAACCATTCGTATGTGCGCTTTTACTAATTTCAAACTGCACGCTTGTTAGGATATATATGGCAGGATATGCAATATTTTTTTGGCATGTCCTGCTTTTTTCGGAGATCCTTTCTCTTTGTCTAACCTAAGGATTTTTCCCTAAAGCTTTCCGGTTTTTGAATAGGGCTAAGGATGCCTTAAGTATTCAGGAGCTGAAGTGTTGAATTTTTTATCTTGTGTTTACTGGTATATTGACCTATAAATGCAGACTTTATTGAAGACATTTCACAAAGGGCCCCCGAAAATCCGAACTCAGGTAGCATTTCATAGTCATGTTTGAAATGTACTAGTTATTGTGTTTGTTTCCATCTTTGTGGGGACTCTTCTATACTCTTATTGCATATTTAGATTAGTCTTGCAATGGTTGCATTGGCTGTTCATGTTCCTGCGGAAAATTGGGGAGATGGCGGCATTGTGAATTGGACAAAGGACGAGATGAGCTCTCATGCTGAATGCATACCCGGTTTTCTGGAGCTTCTTAAAGTTCTGCCTGAGGTATGATGCCCCTTTTTTCTTACCATGGATGGAAAATTGTGGTTTAAAGAGAACATGTTTTGTGTCAAAAAGAAAAAAGAATGTTCTTTTTAGCCCCTCTTTCAACTGTTTACAAAGTTGAAGGATATTACAATGGCAAGGGAGTTGTCTTGAAGGAAAATAGTGCACATACGGCGTTTTTTTTTAAGTTAAAAGAAGACAAGTTTACATCCTTAAAGGAGCTTTTTCTTGGATATTGATCCGTAGATTTATTCTCCTGTCTCTCTTATGAAAGAAGCCAACAAATTATGCATCCTTTTGGACGTACAGGATTTTACATTGGTAGGTGTCCTATGGTGAATGCAGTTGTTTGTCTGATGTTTTCTGTATCCGCATGATATGAAGATTTTGTTGATCTTATCTGCGTATGTGTTGGTGCTGTGGTTGGTGTTTTATGGCAAAGCACCCAGTTCGAAAAAGCAGGTGTTTCAAGAGTTCAACATAACAAAACTTGTGATACTTATATTAGTAATTGATGCATAATCCTGTTTCCTTTTTTTTTTTGCGTATGATCTGCAGTTTCTTGGAATTATTGGAGATATTACATAGTAGAAAAGTTTACTTTCTTTTTCTTTTTTTTAATTCTAATTTCCATTATTTTTTCTTTGCATAATTTTATTTTCCTTCTTGTGATGATTCTTAACTCAGCAATATGCTCAATTTTAAACATATATGTTTTCATCAAATGTGGAACAATTGGGTACGTTTTGCTTTTTTATTTTAATTTCTTGTCGTTTGATCCTGCAATCAGGAAGTATTCAACTACAAAATTGCAGCTCGATCTAACAGACGGCGTAAATTTGAAGAAGAACTTGCTTCTGCAGTTGAGGTTGCTCTCTCCGTTTTGACAGCTTGTTTGAATATCAATGAACTTAAGGAGCAGGTTAGGGTTAATTATTTTGCCGCCTCCACCACCCTATTTTTGCAATTCTTTCCATTTCAATTTGATCCAATGTTGTTTGGTTGTAATGGGTTGTACGTGGCGTACTGATTTGTTTGAGTGTTGGGTGGTAGTGAATTTTGCATGGCTTTTTGCTATTCAGAATTTTATGAAATGAGGATTCTGTATTGGTTTCTCTCATTTGTCAAAATATTATTTGGTTGTAGTGAATGTTACGTTATGTTTTTTTTTTTGTTTTTTTTTTGTTTTTTGGAATTTTGCAATTGTGAGTGGAAGTTATACGGCTTCAAAATGGATCATCCTAACACCCCCCCCTCGCCCTCTTCCCCTCTTGTACAGTACCTTTGGTTATCTTCCATATTGATTGAATTGAAGGTACCTGTGCTAACTGATCGCTCCCATAAATTTATAACATTTGTCCTTAGATTGTTACAACATTGGAAGGTGGAGAGAGATCACAATTAATGGTAACCTAATCACCTCGCCCGTTCCTCGCTCCTTCTAAAACCTCTCTGAATGTTGACTATATTCTGGCAGTGGCCGGCGCTGCGATTTACTTGATATCATGTCGATATGATCATGAATGACTTAGTGCGAGCGAAATTGGCGTGAGCTAGGCTGCTTAAAAGCCGATTTTTAACCGGAGGAAACTTCCAGGCTCCCTCAGCTTCAGATGCGATATAGATAAAGGTGAAAAAACCTTTGCGATACCAACAAACGAGGTCAACGGCGGTAAACAGAAATGACCTCCACAATCGTTTGTCAAGTTCTGAGGAATAACACTTCCTTTATCAACCTCAAAAACTTAGCTAAAGCCAAATGGAACAACAAGAGGCTGCTAGAAACGGAAAAAGTAGCGTTTATTTGTGTCAAGTTTCAATATGAAGATAGTAAACAAGATATTTTAGAACTTTTTCCGATGTCTTTTGGTAACAGTCATTTTCCTGTTGCCACCAGTTCTGGAAAAGAAGATAGAAAAGCTTAAACTAGATGTTGTGGCCGTATGGGTGAGACTCCCGTTCCTGAAGCTGCAATACTTCAACAACAATACACTCGGCAAGATTGAGAGCATCATAGGAAGCTAATGTTTATGGACAGAACAACTACTGCACAGTCCCGAATGGCGTTTGCAAGAATCTGTGTAGAATCTGTGTCGAGATTAAAGCAGACAAAACGCTACCTTACTAGGTGAAATTTACTATGAGACGTTACGCAGGAGGTCAGTTATAAATAGATGCCAGTTCAATGTTCTAAGTGTAAAACCTTCGAACATACTTGTGAACCAGAGGGAAAGAAAGAAATTGCAGCTCCAACTGAGTATGCAGACAAACACGGAGGACGCAAAGGCCAAAGCAGCAACAAATGAGACTGGAACAACCTAGAACAGAGGATAAAGGAGAGGAAATCATCACAGGGGACGAATCAGAAGCAGAAAGTCTCAAAGGTTACACCCAATCACAACGGTTAAAGGAACTCACTGAGCAACACCCTGAAAGACTTCAGGAAAGGATCCTGAATCCTCAACGATTTGGGTTCAAATTCCTGAAAACTCAGAGTAAAAAGGATGCTGGTAAACAAAAGGCAGCAGAGGAAGTTATAACACATGGAACACAGCCAGAACTCACTCTAAAGGACAAGACCACACAGAAGTGTCCAAACAGGTTCAGTTCGTTATCTGATGTTCAGGAGGATGAGACCCTGGAGCATTCAGATAAGCAAGAGCTGAGCGAGAAGGAAAGTGAAATGGAGAAATCAGAGTACAAGCATGCCTCTGAAACATCACACAGATTCTGAACGTGTTAAAGATAGCTCAGATCACTCTGCTAAGGAATTATCACTAATACAAGAACAAAAGATTACAAGGAAAACACAAGTCTGATTACTATGAGTTGGATGGATCTATACCTCTACTAGAACACAAAGGCGGAACAAGAAGGACAAAGGGAAGACCTCTGATCATTCACTTCTTGAGTTTAGACATGCTTCAGTCTCTAATAAGGGTGCAAAAAGCCAAAAGCTGAAAGAACCACAGAGGAGTTGTCCAAGCTCCAAAGGTGGCAATATTGATAAGCAACCATCTGATAGGAGGGAGGCAAGATCAATGAAGCAGGATGAAGAAAATGGAAAAGATAACAAGAAATAGTACAAGGGAACTGATCTTAACAAGAATGAGTACAAGGAAACGGCAAAAGTGGAAAATTCTTGTGACCCCTACGCATAATCATTTTATACTCATTGTGGCGTATGGTTTCAATGTAAAAGGTAGGAGAAAAGGTTTGCGGCAGGAGCTAAGGTACAAAACAACCTCTGTGGGTAACAATCTTGGATCATAATGGGGACTTTAATAGTATCGTAGACAGTAGGGAGAAAATTAGAAATAAAAGGGTGGATAAGAATATATTAAAGAGTTTACAAAGTGGATTAAAAGTATGGATATATACAATATCCTCATAAGAGCGTTTTGAATTTACTTGGTCAAATAAGAGAGAGGAGGATAAGAGGGTATACACAAGGATAGTTCACATGTTTAACAATGAAGAATGGAACAACAAAAACCCAAACTACCAACTAAATTATGAAGCTTCTACTCTCTCTGATCATTCTCCAGGTGTCCTTTCTGTTATGTTGTGCAATGATCTTGGTCCGAAGCCTTTCAAATTTATGAAAGGTTGGATGAAGCATTCAAATTTCAAAGAAAGTATTGAGATCAGTTGGAAAGAGAATGAGAAAGACAACCTACAGGTTAGGTTTGCCAAGAAACTGAAAAGGTTTAAGGACCTTTGAAGAAACTGAACAAAAAGGTTTATGGAAACATTCATGAGAGAGTCTTAAATGTAAGGCAAGTTGTTGAATTGGCCCAACAGCAGGCAATGGAAGATTGTTACAACACACAGAAGCAACAAGAAGTGAGAAATGCCGTTGATACCTACATTAGACTACTTGATTTTGAAGAGGCTTTCTTTAAAGAAGAAACAATGGTCAAGTGGATGAAAGAAGGGGATATGAACACCAAATTTTTTCACATATTTGTTAAATCACATATTGGCAGAAATAAGATGTTGAGACTCCAGGATGATAGGAAATATGATTGATGACTATGAGAAAGTCAAAACAATGTCAACAAACTTCTTTGAGTTGCCATTTGCTGAGCCTAATCCCAACTCAGTTCCTCCTCAATCTTGGTCTAGGGTGAACCAATCTTCCTCTTTATAAGTCCAAATGACCCAAAGGGAGATGAAAGAAGCCTTTTTCTCTATGAAAAAATGACAACGCTCTTGGCCCAAATGGACATACAATGGAGTTCTACAAAGCCAACTGGAATTTAATAGGCCAAGAATGCATGGATGCCACTACATACTTTTGCACAAACGACTTCATCTGATATCCCATTAATGCTACAACCATATCCTTTTTCCCTAAGGTATATGTTCAAATCAAAATGAAGGACTTTAAGCCTATCTCTTGCTACAATGTTTCCTATAAAGGTGTCTCCAAAATCCTGGCTAACAGAATAAAGATCTTTTACCATCGCTTACCAATGAAAATCAATCTATCTTTATACAAAGCAGAACTATTTAGGCCAATATCCTACTTATGCATGATCTTGTTAAGAGGTATCAAAAGGTTGGTGGTCCAAACAGTTGTGCTATTAAAATGGATATAATGAAAGCTTTTGATACAATAAAATAGAACTACTTGAGGAAAACCCTAAAATTCTTGAACTTGCTTGACAAGTTCATAAATTGGATTTACCTTTGTATCTTAATGACATCCTTTTCCTTCAATCTTAATGGCTCTTTAATTGGAAATTTCGAAGCCACTAGGGGGCTTAGGCGATTCTTTATCCCGTTACCTATTCATCCTAGTCCTGGAGGGCTTTACTCAATTTCTAAAAGCCAACATTGAAACATCCCAATTCAAATAGTGACCGTATAAACCTTAAGTTTCTGACATTCTAGGGATGCCTTTTTTTTTTTACTTGTCAGATATCTGGGTGTCTTTGCTGAGGGGAAAGGTTACTGCTTATTATGGTTGTGCTCCTTTGTTGGACAAGCTTAACAGCATGGTTAATAACTGGTATGCATCTAAGCCTTCTATGGTGGAAAACTTCAATTTATAAATTCTTTTTTGATTGCATTTATAGATATTGGACAGTTTCATTTTTTATTCTAAGTATGGTGATTAGAAAATTTGATAGGATTCTTAGGTCTTTTTTTTGGGAGGCACCAGAAGGGGTAAGATTAAATGAGTATCCGTTTGCAAGCCAAAATATAGAGGTGCTTTGGGTATACTTGACCTGGTACATGTAAATAATGGTTAGCTAATGGAGTTCATGTGGCACATTTGTGAGGAAAAAGAAAGTTTGTAGGTCCAATGGGTCCATTCGATGATTCAGAAAAGCAATCACTTCGGAATGGAGCCAAAATAGATGGATTCTTGGAGGTTGAAGAGACTATTATAGATCAGAGATCGATATGCTTAGTTAATAAAGAAAATCATTGAGAATGACTCTTCAACCTCCTTCTGTTTTGATCTTTGGCATCCATGGTTGTACTGATGAAAAACTTCCCATTGTTGAAAAGGAAATCAAACGTCAGAGTGGAAGCTAAGGTTGCAGATGTTGGGATGATCAAGTCCTTAGGTTTTATAAAGCCTGCAGGACAATCCAACCTTCTCAACAGCTAGATTATTGGAAATGGTTTCCTGCCACCAACCTTCTCAACAGCTAGATTATTGGAAATGGTTTCCTGCCACAAACTTTACCGTCAAGAGTGTTACCTCATCGAAAGTACATATACCAACTGTTACCTAGACAAAGATTGTTTGGAGCAATCATCATCTTTTATGTATGCAATCATTTTTTGACTTGCATTTTTGAGAAGGATGATTACTTGAGACAAACTCTTATAATGGAGTATTATTGATAATAATGTCTGTCTGTTTTGCTGTCATTGGAATATATTGGGCATGATTGTTGTTATTGTTGTTGTAACGTTTGTCTGTTTTGTGGTAGGTCTTGAAGACCATGATCACTTGTTCTTTCAGTGTACATACTCAAAATCTATCTGGAAAGCTATTTTGAAGAAACTATAATGCAAAGACTTTCTCTACTCATAGGAAAACCTTCAGACTTTGCTTCTTACAAACTGCTAGTTTCAATTTCAAAAGGAGCTGGTATACTTTGCCCTGACATTGTATATTCACTTTTTGAGAGAAAAAAACTCAAGATTCCATCAAAATATTTAGAGAGATAGATAAAATACCAAGAAGGACATTCTGTAAAACATAAGATTTTCTTTTTCTTTGCAACATCTTGACATGGTATAAAATGAAGAAAGACAACTGAGAAATGGCTATAAACTTGGGTTTAGCTATGAAGATTTCAACTCCTGAACATCTGGATGCATTCCTACTTACAATTCTACTCTCCAGTTTCCTTTGGCATGTGATCTTATTTTGCTAGCGGCAATGGCTATTCATTATGCCGAGCTTTGGAGATTAACCTGTTTCACACCATTAGTACTATACTTCTTACTTTTGTTACTCTTTTTTAGAAGCACTCTCTCCTCAAACTTGGGGACTTTTGGCGTTTTGTAAGTGGCTAGTTCTTGAACTGATATTAGAACATGGATAGAAATCTTAGACCAACTTGTATTTTAAGCAAGCCTTGCTTGCTGTTGTAAATTAGCCTGTGTTGGACTCGTATATGAAAGTTTTGACTTACAAAAAAAAGATAGTTTTAAAAAAAAGGTTAATTACCCAATTCAACAGAGGCAGAAGCAGTGGAAGAAACAATAAGAATACTAAATGATCAAGTTAGCCTGTTGGAATGTTAGAGGAATCAACTCCTCCTCTATTAAATAGAACAAAGTAAACAAATATATGAAGAAGAAGATTAGTTTAATGGGGCGGGTAATAGCGAAAGTAAGGCAGAAAAATTTATAAAATTTTAGCAAGCATGCCTGCAGGAATTGGGAGACTGCATAGGAAACTTAGAGCAACTTGTGTTTTGAGCCAGCCTTGCTGTTGTAAATTAGCCTGTTTGGTCTCATATATGATAATTTGAACTTACAAAAAAAGATAGTTTAAAAAGAAATAGGCAATTACCCTTCAATAGAGGCAGAAGTTGTGGAAGAAGCAAGAAGAATACTAAATGAGTAAGTTAGCAGCTGGAATGTTAGAGGAATCAACGCCTGTATGAAACATAACGAAGTAAACAAATATATAAAGAAGAAGATCTGTTTAATGGACTGGTAGAAGTGAAAGTAAGACATAAATTTTTTGAAAAGTTCAGCAAGTATACAGGAATTAGGAGACTGTAAATAACATTCTTCCAAGCATGGTATCTAGGATTTGGGTCAGATGAGACCTAAATTTTTTTTAAGGTCATGTTCCATGCTGTGAGGAGCAGCGTATAAGAAACTGTTTTCTTTATTTGAATGGACAGATTTGCTTAATTATATTTTTACTAGATTTTTGTGGATACTTTATGGATTGCAAACCTTTGTGACCTTTCATTCCTAAAATTTTGGTGTTACAGAAAGTTATATACAACTCTGAATCTTATGGTACAGGTCCTTGAGGCATTTACTTCTTGGCTTCGTCTAAGGCATAGGTATAACATTATTTCAAGCGCATGACCTCTTGCTTAAGTGTATTCAGTAACCCTATTTTCTTTGTTTCATTGCGTTCAGGATTCCTGCATCCACACTTGCATGTCACCCTCTTGTGCTAGCAGCTGTTTCAAGTTTGTCTTCTGACATGATTTCAGAGGCATCAGTCAATGGTATAACGTACATAATCCATCCTTTCTCAGTGTTTACAATTGTATCCATTCTTTGTTTACTACATAAACAACATCAGGTAATGGTCATCGATATCAGAATCTAATTTGCTGATATGAGGTGTGACATGTGGTCTTTACTTATGGAGAAAGAGAGATGTAATGGTGTTTTACATAGAGGAGAAAGAAATATGAATAAGTGAAAAGCAAAGCATGATATATTCACCCTTTTTTTGTTAATTATTAAAGATTTAATCAAGCAAATCTATCTATTTTGTAGCATAAAATATTTTATTGATTACGTACTTTATTCATTAATTCAAGCATTGTGTGCTCTTGGATGGAGGAGAAAAGAAGTAAAAGAGTGATATCCAGTTAAGAAGTAGAAGAAGATGGTCTCAACTGAAAGTCTCCCTTTAGCTTGTATTTTCTCACATGGGCTCCCCACTCCCAACAAGAAATATTGCACTCAAATGTATTGTCCTAGGATTTTGCCTTTACTGCATGTTCGGTGGCATTCGTGTCACATTATTTTTATTTCTAGCCATGTCGTAGTTGTACGCTTTTGTCAGTTTGTGTTAAGAGACTTGACTTTGACGAATACCTCATACCAAAATGAGTTGGTCAAATGTTTATACACTTGGATCCCTTAATCAAGAAGCCCTAGGCTTGAAACCAAGGCCTTATGAACGGAGCAGACTCTGTTCAGAGGTCTGCCCACATTTCGCGATCTTAGTACCGTGGAGAAATAAGTCTCTATTTGCAAGGCGGAGGATTCTCTTGGAAGACCAAAAATAAAAGGAAAGAGATAATGCCTCTGCATCCATTTCAGGACCAATACGTTTTAGGAACTTTTTCTGAGCATGGAAATCCTTCATGTTGAGCCTTCGAACATTTTCCTGATCAAAACTATCCTTCTTTTGATCCATGTGAAGGCAATTATTCTGAAAATTCTCGATGTTACCCAGAATCAATCTATCAGTCTTTGGTGCATAAAATAAACATACTGGAGTGG
Source organism: Eustoma russellianum (assembly GCA_036186865.1). Taxonomy (NCBI): domain Eukaryota; kingdom Viridiplantae; phylum Streptophyta; class Magnoliopsida; order Gentianales; family Gentianaceae; genus Eustoma; species Eustoma russellianum. Next base: position 3,514,332 of record AP025043.1, read on the forward strand.
CGTGCTTTAGTGTATCCATTCAACTGTTAATCATTTGTGAATCTTCAAGACTTCTTATTGATTTTCTATGTAACTTTTTATTGAGTTTCTAACTTTATGGACCTTGGTTTGTTCCTCGGTCTGTTCCTAGAACTAAGTCTGGTGATCATTTGGCTTGCGCCAGAGGGCTTGTTTAGCTTGTAATCGCCATCCTCTTAGCCAGAACTTTTCTTGCTCAGGCTATGTTTCGAGCGTGTTCTGGATTTTCCTGTGTTCATCACTTCATCCAACTAATGCATCTGTATTTAATTTTTCTTCTGATGAAGATTTGTAAGACTTATAGTTTTGAAGATATTTTGTTTGTATTTAATGCTTTCTATATTTCGATGGGCAGTCATCTCGGAATTGATACATTATACGTCGACTAGATACTCAGATGGAGTTTCTTCACAGTTGCCCCTTATTCAAGTAATCGTCCCTCGGGTGATGAATCTAAAACCACATATTAGAGATCCTTCAAAGGTATCCTTCCTGTAATGACGAATACGGTTTGTTTTGTTGGTCTATCTCTGTATGCTATTTTCCAAGTTCTGGTGTTTCTTAGGATTTGCAATACTTCATTTTTTACCTTTGGTCAATATTTTTGAGAAAAACCTATTGACAAAGCAAACCTTATACCTGATTATTACTCTCAAGTTTTGCACGGAATTCCTCTTTTCATTTAATCCCCCAAGCATGTTCACACAAGGTTCTCTTTATGTAAAAGCGCTTTTGAACTGGTTACGGTTAACCTTTAGGATGAGGAGGATGTAAAGGCCATTGCTCGTTTGTTTGCTGATATGGGCGACTCCTATGTTGAACTGATTGCAACTGGTATGTATTTTTGTGCTCTTTTCAGCATGTTTCCTGTTCTTTCTAGACATCTAGCTAAACGTTGTAAGGTATTACTAGTACAGGTGCCAAATTATGCTTATCACCGTGTTTTGCTGGATGATCCATATCTAAGCAATGGCGATTTCAGGTTCTGATGAATCAATGTTGATCGTGCACGCATTACTTGAAGTCACTTCGCATCCCGAATTTGACATAGCTTCGATGACATTTAACTTTTGGCACAGCCTTCAGATGATATTGACTGAAAGGTAAACGTTTTTGGTGGTCTTTATGTCGGATAATGCATTTGTAATTAATCTCTTTGCCTAAGAGTTCCTTTTTCCAGAGATTCTTATGTTTTACTAGGTGATGAGGCATCCATTGAAGCAGAGAGAAGTCGACGGCTACAGCTTTTTCGTGCATCCTATGAGACATTGGTTTCTTTGGTGAGTTGTGTATTGCTGGTTCTTAAGTAATTCTTTCGTAAAGAAAATCTTATTGAGAGAGAAATAGAGGGCGGGGATTTGAGTTTTGAGGTTTCATATTGCAAGTTTGAGAATCTTGTTACTTCCATGCTTTCTCCTGCTGACCAAGATACCTATTTGGAAACTCGCACCTGGAAAGCTAATTTAACCTGAGAAACTCACTAAGATGATGTTTAAATTGTGATAGCTTTCGAATATTGAAGCTTGAAACTTGACACCAGAAATGATTACCGCTGATGTTATTATAAGGTGCACTATGGTATTCATATTAAGTATGATCTTTAAATTGTACTGATTTGTTGTTTATTATGTCTTCTTTCTTTTTTTTTCTTTTTCTCTTTTTCTTTGTGGGTGTGATTGCGTCTTTTTTTTTTTATTATCATGAATTCGGTTCGAAGGAGTGAGAACAAGTTTTTCATAAAATTGAGGTAAATGATACAGCAAAAAAAAATTGAAAAAATACTCAGAAAATTTGCTTTACATCACTAAGACGAAGGCTGTCTAGGCTGTTATCTCTGAGATGTTCTTATTTTTTTATCCCACATGTCAGCATAAAACTTCTGTAGCTGGTTGTTTGAAGTTATGATTTTTTTTTCTCATAAAGCAAATTATTAGTATGTGAATCACTTTTCTGTTTACCTTTTTGACCTTAGATGACCTACTTGATATACTGTGTGTGTGAGGAGGTCCGCGATGCCTTTCGGCTCACATGAAACGAATATGAGTGGCTTGGATTTCAGGTTAGCTTTAAAGTCCAATATCCTGGTGATTATTCAGACCTTTCGAAGGAGGACCAGAAGGATTTTAAGCAGACTAGATATGGTAATTATTTCTGTCTAAATGGGTTTGATTATGTTCTTTTAGTTTGTTTAAGTTCATCAGCAAACTAGGGAGGACTTATGCGGAAGAAATGATATTCTATCTAACATTAGATTTCTTGTTAACATTTGGAGAAGAGGAGGACGAACAAGGAAAATTAGGAAATTTTGTTTGATTGTGGTTTGAGCACAATTATTTTGTTGAGTAACTTGTAACTAGTGGGCAGATTTGTTTTTTGTTGGTACCTGCTGCTTAGGGCTTTTGGCTACTAAGCAGAGGATCCCCATAGTTCATACTTGTACAATTTTCTGCTCTTTATAATTGAAATCTTGTTTAAAATTATTCACTTTTATTCTCGTTACCTGTGTGCGCATGTGCAGATAAGGTATTTGTACTGAAGTGTCGTTCTCTCATCTATGCTTCTTCAAGTCCGCAGGTTGGCTGTTGTTCTATTAGTGACGACCGTCCCAATTTCATAGTCCATTTTAGGAAAATATAAGCTTTTAAGAAGACATCATTAATGCAGTGTCTAGTCATTAAAAAATGTCTAATTCTGGCCTTACCATTTGATAATTACTTGTTTATCATTAATGCATCATCTTCATTGGTTGATTGCAACGGTATATTTGGAATTAAACATAAATTGAAAGATTATTATAGAAGTGGACAATTTGGGGCGGCCTAGAAAAGGAAACAAGACTATGAAACTGGGATAGATGCGTAATATATTAGTAAGACTTATGCGACTGAGGCCTCTTTTCTTGTTCCTCTTTTTAGATATCCTATACTGCATTACCGGCTACATGGTAAGGTTTCTTTACCAGCCACCCAAACTTTATCTTAGTATGGCAGAGTCCTATGCCCGGCCCTTTCATGAAGTTACCTTTTTTGATTTGAACCTCATTGATCACTTATTTTGTGGATATTTATACTTGAGGTTGTTATCTTATTTGTTGAAAATGCAAGATTGGTTTAGTTCTATCATTTGATCTTCCTTAGCTATGGTAATGCAATTTATTTGGGCGAGCCAACCTAGTTGATATTATCTTAAGATTTTAGATATCCAGGCACCAAAATTTTACAAAAGAAATGTCAAAAGAATCTGAAACTGTGATAACAGACCAGCCAGACGAACTGAATCTATCAATAACAAGAAAAAGCAAGATGGTTTATTTGATGTAAAATTACTGGAATCTTGTGTTAATGCTGTTTATATTACTCGTCACTTGAACCAGAGGTATGCTGTGAACTTTCTTTTGTCTGCTAGTAATGCGCATGTAACAAGTGGGCACAAGATGGATGTTAAACTGCAGTCATCAATAGCTATCATGTCTTTGAGACACTTTTTGAGTTTCAGAATATGCCTTCTGTAACAACCAGATGTTTCTTTCTAATGCATTTTGATAGTTTCATCTAGCCTCTCTCCTTTTGCCTTGTAATTGTCTCTGGTTAGAGATTTTTATAGATCCTTATTATATTTGCTTTGCATTTTCCTTTTTGAGGAGCCTTTAAACGGAAATAGTATCGTTGTGTGATTGGAGGTATTCAAGTTGCAGAACATTAGGGCCTAAGCAACCAAGTCTTCCATGGATCAGTTTGTTGTTGAATGTCTGGCTTCTATTATTATTGAACCTTTTAGTAAGTTTGAAGAGAAATGCAATTCATCTCATATTAAGCGGATTTAGGTGTAACGTTTCTTGCCTCTTCTTAAGTGGTCACGCCACATATGCTACATGGTGTTGAGTTAGAATATTTCCTCTTACACCTTTAACATTCTGTATTTCAAGCATCAAGAGTTATCACCCAAAAGGAAAAAGCATCAGGAGTTAAGGTAGGTACAGCTATAAAATTTTAAATATGCAATGCACCTGCCTTTAACTTAGTGATTTCCTTCACAAAAGAAATTACGCACTTATATTTGCTCATTTTCTGTTTTGCTGGCATGGTACAGTATGATGCTGAGTAAACATGGACTAAGACATGCTATGTTTTCTTGAAGTATATCAAAAATGAAAGTTGGTTATGGATCTGACTGACTTATATTGAACTGCAGTATATCTGCAACATACTGACCAAGTCTTTCACATTGCCAGCTGTTGCAGATGTGTTGGTCGATGCAGCTTTAGTATTAGGTGGTGAAGCAACCCTGAAAATCCTTTATATGAAGCTTCTAGAGGTTTGTACTGTCAATTGAGAAGGCTTAACCTTTCTGTGGTTTCAGCGTAAAATGATATCTTATCTTGTGAAATAAATGAAGCAGAATACAATATTTTTTTGGTGGCCCTGTGATTTTAATGTTTGATGCGTCCTAATTTGTTGTTTTGCATTTATTTATATTGTTTTTTCTTGCCTATTATTTAATTTTTCATTGTGGTATTTGCTTATTGCTATCTGATTGCTAGTTGTGGACTGCATTGTGGACAGGCTTTGAGGTCTTTTGCTAGTGATAATTGCGCTGATTGGCGTCCTCCTGAAGCCGCTTTGTACTGTATACGTGCTATATCAGATTTTGTCTCAGTTGTTGAAGCTGATATAATGCCCCAGGTTTGAATGTCCTTGTAGATTGTTGGAACAATTTTTATTGTGAAATTACTATGACCTAAAAGATTTGACTGTACTCCCTGTATTCCATAATTGCTTTTCACTTTGCACAAATTCCAGAAAACTCATTAAATAGCTTGATTTGCATAGTAAGAAGTAACTCATTCTTGAAAGGTGGATACACTCGATGTATTTGGTGGTTGAATATTAATGAAGGAAATGGGCATATAATTCGGGACACTTTAAATCTAAAGGGACTACTACTTGTGGACTGAGGGAATAATTTGTACATTTGCTCACTTTAAATGCCTCCTTAGGTGCTGGACGGATTCACATTTGATTTACGTGCTCAATGTGTGCATGCAAAACAAACCCGCCTTCTTCAAAAAAAAAAAAAAAAAAGTAATTCTATTCTTCTTCCATGAATGAATTCTTACCTGGTGCAGTAGCTTGTTAAGTTACCCCACCACATAAAAGCTTAGATATTAGGAAGGACTGAATTATGTGGCTTAATATAGTGGATACTTTATGTGCTTATATGTGGAGATTAGGCGGGAGGAGGTGGTCGTTTAAACCATGAGGATCTCTTGCTTTGAATTACTCCAGCCAGTTTGGTGAAGTGATTTGACATGTGCTGGGATCATAAACTAAATTTGTTTTATCGTCGGTGGTATGTTGGAGAGTACATATGTAAACTATACTCTATGCTCAAAACTTAATTGACAAAGTTAACATCTTAATATGTCATATGTTTCAGTTGGCAATGTCAATAGGCAAGGATTATTTTACTTGAATTTTAATGGCATTCATACACTTTGTATCTCCTTTGAGATGCTCTTTTTTCTTTCTTTCATTTTCCCCCCTTTTTTCTGGTAGGTTATGTCTTTGGTGCCAAAACTTCCCCAGCAGCCTCAATTACTACAGACAGGTAACTTACCTTTTCTACGCCATGGTCGAGGAAGGAACTTGTTTGAGAAGATGTTATTATTCTGTAATCAAATTTGTGTTTCTCTCTTTTTGACTATTCTTTATGCTATTGTGATAGTATGCCTGACCATTGGTGCATATTCAAAATGGCTGGACGCTAGAGGACTTCCCTACTTGCCATCATTAATAGATATTCTTGTCTCCGGAATGAGTATGTCTGTAGATACAGCTGCAGCGGCCTCTTTGGCATTGCGACTCATATGCGATGGTAAATAATTTTTTTTTAATGACTTTGGACCGTTTCTGGTAATGTCACTTCACTTGTTAGGTAATGAAGGGATTGTTCGGAGACTTTTTGATGAATGAACTCATAGCATATGAAATTTGCTTTCTATGAAGTGCTCATATTGATCTGTATCATCCATGCATGGGGTGGTCTAGATGAGATGAAAGCATTTTGCCTTCTATTTTTGTAGTATGACATATATAGCAGAACTCGAATGCATATTTTTGTAGTTTGACATATATAGCCGAACTGTTTATAATGTATATTGTAGAGTCTCAGGAAATTTGTATGATATCTGATTTCCTTGCCATGGCGCCGTGATTTGGCTCATAGATGGACCCAGTCATAATAGAAGTATGCAAAGTTTCTGCAGTAAAAACAGATTGATGAAAAGTTTAAAGGACACATCATGTGTTTGAAGGATACCTAATGTTGGTTCAAGGATGCACCAAGAAAATCAGAGTGCACCTTGAACAAGGATAGATATATCGCTGCGGTAGACTTAATTTGTTTTACAAGCGAAGCTAGATCAAGATCATGTTTATTGTCTTGTATGGGATAAGCACAAGATCGTGTGTTTTGGCATGTCGAAAAATCCTTGAACCCTTGCTCAGTTCGCTTGCATTGCTTATGAGAAGCTTGCCATTTTTTTTGTGTAAACAAAAGACTTTATTCTTGTATTTCAATATATGTAGTGTTACAATTATATAGTACTCCTAAAGAGATCAAATATGACCTCACTATTTACTTCCTAAACTATTTCTATATTAACAACAGAATATATACATTCCTATTTTACATTATTTTGTAGTCACATCATAATAAAGAATGGAATATGCATGATAATAATGTTTGGAACACTCCCCTCAAGTTAAAGCACAGATGTCAATCATGCCCAACTTGCTTAACATGTTCCCAGAAGTTCACTTGTTCAACGTTTCTGTAAACACATCTGTTGTTTGCTGTCTAGTAGCTAAATAGAGTATACATATAAGTCCACATTCCAGTTTTTCTTTTATAAAGTGTTTGTTCGCTTCAACATGCTTGGTTGTCATACTCAATAGAATTATTTGCAATTAAGCTGTTTTGTTCTCACATTATAGTCTCATTGGTAGATTTGTAGGCATTCTAAGTTCCTTTAGTAGTTTCTCCAGCCACATCACTTCACAAATGCCTAAAAGCCATATACCTATAACCTGCCTCTCAATATTTCTGGCTACTACACTTTGTCTTTTGCTTCTCCAAGTTATTAGGTTGCCCCAGACGTAAGTACAATAGCTAGAAGTTGATCTCCTATCCACAACTGAGCCTTCTTATTTAGCATCTATGAATATTTTCACCTCTTTAAAGTTGTTTTTCTTGAAATGTAAGCCCTTTCTAGGGGTCCTTTTTAGGCACCTTAGGATTTCATAGACAGCTTCTAGATGCCCATTCTGTGGTGAATACATGAATTGGCTCACCAGACTTACAATAAATGATATATTTGATCTGATATGAGACATGTAGATCAGCATCTCCGCTAATCTTTGATAGGATTTCACATCAACTGGATCAGTTTTTTTCCATTCAAACTTGTGATTTGGATCAAGATGGGTTTCAGCTAACTTACAGGAACTCACTCCAGTCTGTTAATAGGTCCATAACACACGTTCTTTGTGATACAACAATTCCTGTGTTGGACCTGGCTACCTCTATTCCCAGAAAATACTTCGTCTGCCCAAAATCTTTGGTTTCAAACTCAGTACTCAAATGTCTTTAAGAGGCTGATTCAGATGCACTATTTCCAGTTATGATGATATCATCAACATACCCATCTAATACACATACCTTGTGGTTCTCATAATGTTTTGTGAGTATAGTATGATTTGTTCCACTTTGCACATAGCTCTCTTTTCTTATAAACTGAGTAAATCTTTCAGACCATGTCCTTGGTGATTGCTTGAGGCCATGTAAAGACTTCCTCAGTCGACATAGCTTTGCTCAACGTTTTCTCAAATCCTGGAAGTGGAGACACATAAACTTCTTTAATTAGATTACTATTTAAGAATGCGATCTTAGGGTCTAATTATTGCCATGGACGGTCTAAATTAACTGCTAATGACATAAGCACTCTAACAGTTTTCATTTTTTACCACTAGGGGAAAAGGTTTCTATATAATCTAAAAGTTTGAGTAAATCCTTTAGTCACCAGATGTGCCTTCCTTCTTTCCAGTGTAGATTTCATTGCCTTCAAATTTCCCACTAGAACCATTTGAAGGTGCCTTTTTTTCGCTGTTAATTAGATGGGATGGATAACTTTCAATGGTTTTGCTACTAGTGCACGGGTTTTAAAATGAATGAAATGAATTTTGCATTATTTCTTGTCCGTATAGTGATATTATTGGCTATTAGGACCCTGGTTTTTACATCATTTCCCTGTTCTTTAAGTTAGCCTTTGTTTGTTTTACTCTCTTGCAGATTGTGGGAGAAAGCTCCTTGGATCATTAGACGGTCTTTTTCAGATATATCAAAGGGCAGTTAGCAGCGAAAGTGCCTTTAAGGTTTCAGATGAAGATTCGTTGCATCTAGTTGAGGCGTTAAGGTATTATTGAATATTCTGAATAGTTCCTGCGGAATGAGTGGGCGATTTACGTCCTTGGTACTACTTTGCAGTAAAGTGGTTTCAGAGCTTCCTTCTGAACATGCAAAGGGAGCCCTCGAAGCATTGTGCTCGCCTGCTGTTGGCCCTTTACAGGTTAATTTCCTTTCAAGCTGTTATTAGAATTTTTTAGGGTTAATAAACTAACATATGTTAATCTGCTATTAGGAGATAGTAAATCAAGGACCCCTGTTGTTGGAGCAAAAAAGTGCTCGTGAGCTGACAGTCCACATTGATCGACTTGCCAATATCTTTAGGTATGCGTGCTTCCTGACTTAGTTTCTATTTTCTCTGTTACTGTTCTGGTTCTTTCTGATTCGGAAATGGTTCTAATTTGCAGACATGTAAATCATCCTGAAGCTGTAGCAGATGCAATTCACCGACTTTGGCCAGTTTTCAAAGCCATCTTTGACCTGTAAGTTTATATTTCTGTCTTTCAATAACTCATCTTTCATATGTATGATTTCTCAATTATATCATTTGAGGTGAACTTTACCATCTTCAATTGTATTGCAGTCGTGCATGGGATGTACGGACCATGGAATCACTCTGTCGAGCTTGCAAAAATGCTGTAAGTTTTACTTTTTATCTGTTCCGTACCAAAGTAATTCCAAAAAACTTTTGCTTGTCAAAAATTCGTTTTCTTTTTGGGAATTCAAGATCTTAGAAATAAGCTTCAGTTTAGCTGACTTAATCAGGAGCTTCCCCTTTTTTTTTTTTTTTTTTTGGGGGGGGGGGGGGGGGGGGTTTCTTATATGTTCTACTGCGCTCAGTCACCATCTTCGAACCTACCAAATGAACACCTTGGTGGCGTTTGGTTAGTGTCTTCAGGTGGTATGGAAGACAATTTGCCAAATTTCTTTGGCTATCCAAACAACTTACCACCATAACTTCAAATATTTTAGAATAGTTTCCTCTCTCCTACTGTTATAGTGCATGGAAAATGTGAGAATCCACTGGAGAAAACATGTGGCAATTTGTTAAAAAGTCTACGCATTAACATGTGAAGCATTTTTTTGTGTTTAGGCAGTCAATTATGAGAATGAACAAAAGATGCGAGCGGCGGAAATGAAAATGTGAAGATAGATGTATAGACATACTAAGAAGGATAAAATAAGAATGAACATATAAAGCTAAAGGTCGGGATGACTCTTATAGATGAGATTATAGATATGAGGGAGTCAAGGTTAAGATGATATGAGCATGTGCAAAGACTTCCTGCAGATGCACCTATTAGGCGGTGCGAGACAACGAATGAGGTGCATGTTAAATGTGGAGGGGGGGGGGGGGCAAAGAAGACAGAAAAAGACAATAAGGAAGAATGTGACTTATGTGACTATTGGGGAGCATATGGTCAGTGGTAAAACACAGTAGATTCATATAGCCAATGTCATGTAGCGGACATAAGATTTAAGTGAGAATTTTAGGTGCTCAGATTGAAATCACGGTTGAGATGGTATGATATTTTGAAAGAGACGTATTTTAAAAGCGCATATTATGCATTAGGTATTATGGGACACACCAAGAGGATATGATTTACGATATGACTCAAAAAATAATAAAAATAAACACAACACGAGAAATGGTTGATTCATATAGCCTACCTAATTAATAGGAAAAATCCTTGAGTGTTATTGTTGTTTTCCTTAAATATCTATCTTGGTTATCCATCTTTCATCAAATTTATGTGACAAAGGAACAACATCTAGGATATTTCCGAGGCTGAGAAAAGTTCTTGAGTGACTTCTTAAGACATCTCATACAACTTATTTTCCTCTGGTATTTAATATGTTTTTGCTATTAGCTTAATCTTTTCTTTGTCCAGATTTCGAAAGAAAACTTCTTTTTTTTTTATTTATTTAGAAAAGCTACTATTTAACTCTTTGATATTCGTTTTCTCAGGTGAGAACATCTAGAAGGCTCATGGGGGTGACAGTTGGAGCTATTTTAGAGGAGATACAAGCACTTTATAAGCAACACCAGCAATCGTGTTTTCTTTATCTCTGTAGTGAGGTTATTAAGGTGTGTCCTCTCCTTCAAGGATTGTCCTTTTTTCCTTTTTTTTTCCTTTTCTGGGATTTTTGATCTAAGTAGATGTGTGTTTATTTTGCAGGTCTTTGGATCCGATCCTTCTTGTGCAGAATACTTAAGAGTTTTGACTGAATCTCTCTTTAGTCAAACAACAAGCATGCTTGTAAAGATCCAGGACTTTACTTCTCGCCCAGACATAGCAGATGACTGCTTTCTACTGGCTTCTAGGTGCATTCGTTACTGCCCTCAATTATTTTTTCCTTCGCCTGTATTTACAGCGCTAGTGGACTGCTCCATGATTGGCATGACAGTGCAACACAGGTATCTCTCTCCATTTCCTGACATTGATAACCTGTATATTATTTCGTTTGGACTTCGTGGAATTTTTAATTTTTAAAAGTATTGCATTTTTCCCTCCATGATTTTGGCTGTTATCGTGTCATTTCAGGGAGGCTTCGAATTCTATATTGAATTTCTTGTCTGATATGTTCGATATTGGGAACTCCAATCAAGGAGAGGCTTATTTATCTATGAGGGATAGTGTTGTCGTTCCTCGTGGGCCTACCATCACAAGGATTCTGGTGGCATGTCTAGCAGGAGCACTACCAAGTTCAAGATTAGAAACGGTAATCAAACATAGTCTTAGTGTTAACGAGAGAGATTTTCTCATATTTGCTCACTCTTGTGTCGATACTTGTGTATTTCAATGGCAGGTTATATATGCATTGCTGGCATTCACTCGAGCATTAGGGGTTAAAGTTGTGGAGTGGGCGAAGCAGTGTCTTTCTCTAATTCCATCATCCGCCATCACGGAGGTGGAATGTTCCAAGTTCTTGGAAGCACTATCAGTTTCTGCATCCAGTGGAAACAACGTTAATGCTCTCAGGCAGCCTATCGAAGAACTAGCAGAGGTTTGCAGGCGTAACAGAACTGTTCATGAGATTGTCCAAGGCGCTCTAAGGCCGCTTGAACTGCACATATAAATTGTATCATAGAAGGGAGACGAACACGAGGGCGGATTTTTTTCCCCCACCCTTGGTTTGTACCCTAAGTAGATTAATTTGTTTTGTAATTTTTGGCTACTGCCCTGAATTTGATTGCCCTTCAAGACTGTCTATTCAGTGGATGAAAGGGGGGGTGTAAGTTATTATTTTTCTTTATTCGATACGGATCGACTGGAAAGTTACCTGCTGAAGTTCTCTTTTCAGTTTGGAGAGTTCCTTTTTGAGTGGGACTGCGGCCTCCGTGTTGTAATTTCAGGTTTTTTGGTGTCAGTTTGTGACATTTGCGTTTTTCTACTCTGTTTCAGTGTGTAAAGAGAACAGGTTCGGTACAATCTATGTGGTTTTGGAAACTACCAATATATATATATATATATATATATATATATATATATATATATATATATATATATATATGGTGATCCTTCCTAACCCTCTCCTATGGAAGTGTAAGAAAATGTCTGGTTTTAAGGAAAAATCACAGTAGAGGTGCAGTGTCTTTTCTTTTCTAAAATTTTCATTCAACGTAAATCCTCTTAAGAATTATGAAGTGATCTCATCTAGAAAACGGCGTAGTTTGCATAGCATGGTAGTTTGATTTGACATGGTAAATCACACGGTTAAGAAGATGACACCATCACATCACCACCTAAGGAAAGAGCCCTTCCCAGTGAATATTAAATTCTTTTCTTAACCAAAAAAAGGTGGGGATATGGCCGTAGTCTTCTCACTTATGGTGAGATTTATAACTTCTTGATGTGGTACCCATTTCCTTGGTATTCAATCACCCGTTTGACTTTGAATAGTTGAACATACGGATCCATCTCTAACGAATATGCTCATTTAAGCTTAATTTGTGGTGGTTGTCGTTGCGTGAATGTTATTCAATTATTTGAAAATGAGAATCAAGATCACTGTTGATGAGAACATACTGGTATATATGTTTATTCACTGTTATAGAAATAAATAAATACATTCAATTAACAACCCATAAAGTTATACTACTTAGATTATAACAATAGTTTTTGTTGTATTTGAGATATATTGAATATGGTTGTTGTTATTGTCAGTTATACTAGCCATTCAATTATTAATTATATGGTTTCTCTATTTTATTTCAATTAACAACTAACTAGGTGTGTATTTTTAAAACCGATGAAATATATCTTTTTTTTTACATTCAATAGCAGGAGAATATCATCATCTGCCGTTGTAGCAGATTAGTCTCTTTCAGATGAATGAAAGTATTTCTTTGCCTTGATAAAAAGGCAAGAGAAGAGTGAATAAATATGGTCATACCAAGTAAATTATTTTTTAATAAAGTTAGATAACTTGAAAACTGTCATATGCAAAATTTATTAAAGAAACTAAACAAGAGGTTCAAGTGGAAGATCAGTTTTTACACTAAAAAGACGCTTCGCGTCATTAAGATCAGGCATCCATGATCAGGCCTACTGATTATTCCTTTAAAAAAAACAAAAAATTCACCGTCTTTATTGTTCTCCTAAGAAGTAAGAACGCATCTCTTATCTTTCCTTTTCTATTGTTCTCCATCTTCTTCAGATCCATGTATCAAATTTAACTTATTAGGCTTTACCAATTTCAACTTTGGACACCTTCCTACCCTCTGTCGACTGTTAGAAATTTTGCTAAGCAAAATGTGACCCCTCTTCTTTTATAGCCTGCTGCCTCTGATTTGCGGCTGGCTTATCTGTTGCCTCCACCATATCAAACAAACTGTGAATCAAGAACACACTCTTATGCTGAAAAAGTTTGAATCTTTTTGAGCATGTTGACTTCAGCTGAGGCAAAAAAGACCCTCGTCTCTAAGCTAGCAAGCAGGTTGGGCAGCCTCAAGATCCCATCTTCTTCCTCAGCTGATCAAGAGTTTGATTTCTCAGAACTCTTTGGCCCTGTTCCTCCTACTTCCTCAACACCCTCTGGAGGGCTCTTTCTAGGGGACCCACAAGTGATTCACCACAGATCCCACTCCTTTGTGGGCCCTTCTCCAAGACTTACTCTCTCAAAGTCACTGCCTTTTCATCAAAAAGTTGATTCTGAGAGTGAAGATGAGCAGGGAGACGAAGTGGAAGGGGTTAATCATGATGTGAATGAGAGAAATGGTGATGAAATTACAAATGGGGTGGAAAAGATTGAGAGTAGTAGTAAGGAAGGGGGAAAGATTGGGGTAGGGGACTTTGAGATATTGAGGGTTGTTGGAAAGGGTGCTTTTGGGAAGGTTTTTCAGGTGAAAATGAAGGGACGGCATGTAGTCTCAAGTAATGATGATGGGGATGGGATATTTGCAATGAAAGTGATGAGGAAAGACACCATCATTAAGAACAATCATGTGGATTACATGAATGCAGAGAAGGATATTCTCACCAAAGTTGTGCATCCTTTCATTGTTCAGCTTAGATTTTCCTTTCAGGTGATTTTCTAAATTTCCTGCTTTTTTTTTCTCCCAAAATTTTCTGGCTTTGTTGTTTTGTTTTGCTTATTAATCGCAGAAAGCATGCTGATTGACTGAGTAATTACATGTTCTTTGTTATATTACCTCTTTTGAAGGTTAAAAGTGCCACAGGGAATATAATTTCATTTATTAGTCCAAAAGATTGAGAACAAATTGGTTGTTAATTCTTATTTTGCTGGATATTTCAGCTGCTTATAGGATCATTATTGCAGTTTGTCTTTGTACCCTGTCATGGAATCTTATTGTTTCTTCAATTATGTGTCCAGAAGAATCATGTTCCTCCTCCCCCTTCCTTTTTTCCCTCCCATGTGCTCTGCAGTTATGTTCATTTCATATATTGTCATCTCATGTTTTTTTCTTTTTCACGTTGTATTTCTCCAGACGAAGTTTAAGCTATACCTAATCCTGGATTTCATTAATGGTGGACATCTTTTCTATCATCTATATAGACAAGGGATATTCAGGTACTAATAGCATTTCTTTTGACCCAAGATGCAGCTTATTAATTGGTATTGACATGAGCAATTGAATACATCTTTTCTAGTGAGGATCAAGCAATGGTTTATACAGCTGAGATAGTTTCTGCCGTTTCACATCTTCACAAAAGAGGGATTGTGCATCGAGATCTTAAACCTGAAAACATTCTCATGGATGCCGATGGGCATGTAAGATCTCCATGCCCATGCACTCATTAAACTTGCAAGAAGCCAAGTGTATTTTTTTTACAATGCTGAGCTTAATACTCATCCTGGCTGGCCCTTTTTGAATCTTTTTTGCTTTTAAACCAGGTGATGCTTACTGACTTTGGACTAGCCAAGGAGATTGATGATTCAAGTCGATCAAATTCCATGTGTGGGACCACCGAATACATGGCGCCAGAAATCTTGCTGTCTAAAGGGCACAATAAGAGTGCAGATTGGTGGAGCGTCGGGATTCTTTTGTATGAAATGCTCAGTGGCAAGGTAATAGGAAAACAGCATACTATGGGAAGGGTGATATCAACTACATTGAGGTGATTCTATGCCATGGAATTGAAATCTTCAAGGCTATTTCTCAATAAACTGAAAAGTAATTATACAGAACATCAATGGAGACATTACATCCATGCTCTGGATTAATTTAACATAAAAAGAAACATTTCGGTTTAAATCTAACATAAAAAGAAAGTAGTTTTCAGACATTTACTGCCCATATAACTATCATTGATCCCAATTTATTTTGTAATAAAAGTCTCTGTTCTTTGTTGTTTCCATGGTTAGCAGTGTCCTGAGTTTTACTTTTTATGCTTGACTTATTTGCATTAACAGCTTGATGAAGATTTTTATGTTGACACTTCATATCTTCTTGCTTTATACATCTTCCTTTATATCCACGTTCCCATGCCAATTAAAAGTTCTTGTGTTGCATTGTAGAAAAGCTGTAACGATGAGATTTGTTTAGTGACTGGGTTCAGTTTTGGACAGCTTATGAAGATTTTGAGAGAATTAGCTCTTCGCTGATTAACGGGATATTTGGGGTTAATGTCTTTACACTTGTAACATGTAGAGTCTCTTTACTCTGGGATGTGTTCTTAGTTTTTGCAAATTCATGTTGCAGTAAGCTGTAACCGCAGCAGGAGCCCAAATTGAACATTCAAGTTTCCACCAATATTTTCCGTGTTCTCCATGAATACTAACTGCAACTACTTTGATTGTAACCTTCTCAGCCACCTTTTGTACATTCAAATAGAAAGAAGCTACAAGAGAAGATTATCAATGAGAAAGTGAAGCTTCCACCTCGCCTGACAAGTGAAGCACACTCTCTACTTAGAGGAGTATGTTATTTTCTCTCCATTTGTCCAATTCATGCTTGTGCATTGCAATAACATAAAATTCTGTAATTTATCAGTTGCTAGAGAAAGACCCATCGAAACGTTTGGGCAGTGGCAGTAGGGGAGGAGATGAGATAAAGTCCCATAAATGGTTTAAGTCCATAAACTGGAAGAAACTAGAGGCCAGAGAACTTGAGCCCAAGTTCATGCCTGATGTAAGTGGCAGAGACTGCACCGCGAATTTCGACAAATGTTGGACTGCAATGACTCCAGATGACTCTCCAGCTTCAACTCCAACACCAGGAGAATTTTTCCAAGGGTATACCTACGAAGCACCTAACCCATGGCTTCCTTCCTAGTAAATAATTAGCTCAACCAAATTCTAAGAGCTAACTTGTTTAAGGCTGCATTGATATAGCACCCAGTTTTAAGCCTTTCTTCTGCATAATAAATGTTGCATGCTACTGAAATTGAATAAAGCCTTCCTAATTCTCTAGTAACGTATGTGCTTATGGTTTCTAATAGATAATGGTAGAATTTCTTTGTGTAGCGCTTGTGTGATTTATTTATCTCTTCCTTCACCATTTTATGCAATATCCACTTCGCTTTCTTGCATGAAATCTGTCTGTTTTCGTGAAAGATTCAAGGGAATAAAGCAGATTATTTTGGCTATTTCTTCAACTCATTTGTGTGTATAATGAACTTACTAGTCATAGAAGGGAGTTAACTCTATCATTACCAAGTCAACCATGTGCTTATATTTGACACTTTCAGCCATTATCACTACCTTGATTTGCAGAGGTTAAGCTACTTCTCAGTGGTAGCTACCTTTTACCACGGAGTACTGCTCTTATAAAGGCGACAACTTGTTGTGTGTTTCTGACAATACTGCACCTTTTATAGAAATATGCATGGCATCCATTTACACATTCTGTTAGAGATCTACTTGGTATTGGCTATTGCTTTAACACAAGGGGACTATTTCTCTTTTCATCTTTTACCATTTAATATAATAATGCCTTTTTTTTATCTTGACATCATAACGTCAATCGGAAAATGAGTTCTATAGACCAATCGCGACGTCACTTTCACGCTATAGTTTCACGATGTATAGTAATGTTTTGCTTCATAACATTTTCAGTCTATTAGAGAGTACTTCAAAGTGCATCAGATCGCGAAACAGCTTCTTGCACAACAAATGTAAGGTAAGATCGTACATTAGATCGCAAAATGATCCGGCTTTTTCTTAGACTATGCGTAATTATAGAAGCCTAATACACCGAGAATGTCTTTTTTAGAGTATTTCAAGTGCTTGGTTATGGTGGATTAAATGACTTGGTATGGCAAGTCCTGCATATTGATGTTTGTTTGTTTTGATCCATTTGAAATATTGTCTTTTGTGTATATTTTAGTGTTTTCTTGTGCATACTAATTCATGTTTGTAGGATACTCGTGTATGGTCTCCGAGAAGACACAGTTACAGTGTTACATGCGTTGGTCATTACATCAGAAAAACTATGACTCTATGCACTCTTATGATTGTAAAAGTTCAATGTTAAGACATTTGAGCCCCCAAGAGAGGGAAAAGAAAAGAAGCGCAATATTATCTTCAAATCTTTACAAGGACTTTAATGTCTATTTGCTCATTGAGTATACGAAATATAACGAAATATATGTTTATTTAGCATTAAATAAAAATGATCTCTCGACAAGCAAGAGGAGCGAAAAAATTGAGTCGCGGATGCGCACACAAAGAAGATCGCAATCTACAGGTCCCTGTCACTTCCGGTCATGTAAATCACGTATCACGTTTTCAGTATCTACTAGTAGAAGTTTGTCATAGCACAGGAACAGCACAAGGAGTCAATGGACACCGAAGGAACAACCAACGGATTGTGCTGTAAGAGGTCATTCCACGGACCAATAATGCTCCCACACTATGCAGCTAGCCTGGAGGGAGTTCAAACATTCTTGCCGAAGGCAAGGTTCAAACCCCTGACGTTTCTTTCGAAATCTCATACCTGGAACTACTGGGATATGTCATGAGTACAAGCAGATCACAATCTAAAATGCCGAGGAAGCCTCCCAATTCTGCTTTGCATTCTTAAGATGTACCTAGCAAAGTCTTGATTACCAGTGAGCAAAAGCCCATTAAGGACGCGGTTAAATGTATATTTTCGAGGCAAATACCCTCGGTCTATCATTTCTATCAGCAGTTTTCCTGCTACCATCAGATCGTCGGATCTTTTCCTTACAAACATTGCATTGATCAAAACATTGTAGGTGTCTAAATTAGGCAAGCAAAGTCCGCCACTCATTTTCTCAAACACATCCAAACCTTTCTCAATTTCCCCTTCGTCACAATAATACCGGATCACAACATTGTACGTCTGAACATTCGGCTCACACTTATTATCTCTCATGAGATCCATATACTCCATTGCCCTGTCCATTTTACACACATGACATAATCCTCGAATGATCAAATTATATGTAGTAACATTAGGTGTATAGCCCTTCTTCAGCATCTCATCAAACAACAAAATAGCATTTTCCACATCATCCTTTTTACACAAAACTTGAACTAAAGCATTGTAAGTTGCCAGCGAAGGCAGCACTCCAACTCGAACCATCTCACCAAACAACTTACGAGCCCTCTCAACTTCGCCTTTAACACCAAACTCATGAACCATGGTAGTATAAGTAACCACATCAATCTCAAATTTCCGTCTCCTCATTTGCAAGAAAAACTTCCAAGCTTCATTCATTTGTCCAGCTCTAAAAAACCCTTTAAGCATTATATTACACGTCACCGCATTTGGCTCCACCCCTCTTTCCACCATCTCCTTCAACACCTCCAATGCTTTCGGGGTTCGCTTTAACAAACAAAACCCATTTACAATCACACTATAAGAAACTATATCAGCTCGAAACCGTCCTCTCAACATCTTAAACAGCGTATACGCCATCTCAGCTTTCTTAGCCTTACACAGAACATCAAGAAACGCATTGAAGCAACTCAAATCCTGTGGGCAACCATGTTTATGCATTGACAAGAAAATCTTAACAGCCTTATCAGTCTTTCCAGAAGAGACATACCTTTCAATGATGATAGCAAATGTTTTCGGGTTCGGGCCGAGCTTCCGGGATTTCATTCGGGCCACAAGGGCCCATAGTATCTTATAATCACGAATTCTGGCAGCAATATCGATAGCATAGTCGAAGGCGGTGGAAGAGTGAAAATAGGAAGGATGGCGGTCGAGAATGGAGAAAAATTCGAGGGCTTTAGGGCCATGGTTCCAAAGACGTTTGAGAATTGTGTGGACTAGGTCGGGGGTCCAATAAGTGAGGGTGAGAAGTTGGGGGAAAAGGTTTTTTTGCTCTGTTTCGAGGAGGAGTTTGGTTATTGCGGTGGGATCTGGCGGAGGCGATGGGATTTGTGGCGGTGGCGGAGGAGGGGAAGCGGAGGAATGGAGGGGACAGGGTTTAAGGTGAGATTTGAGAAGGAGGTTAACGGTTAGTTTGTGTGAGAAGGACATGGATTTTATGCTTCGCTTTCCCTTTGAGAGATGTCTGTCTTATTAAACACGGACCGATTAATAACCGATGAAACTTCCGAGTTCATAATTTGACGGTTCAACCGGTATGCCTTTTTTTTCCCTTCTTTAGTTGTATAATTTGAGAGTCGCACAAAAATGATACCCAATAATAGAAATGGCTTAATATGTATAAACGATGTAAAAGTCATGTCTAAAGAAACCCTAGAGGGCTACCTTGAGACAATTGGAGTGTGTGTATATCAGGATAGGAACATAGATAGTGATGTAGCATACCGAATTCAGACAGGCTGGTGTAGCAAGAATTTTTCAACTTAGACCCTAGAGGGCTACCTTGAGACAATTGGAGTGTGTGTGTGTCAGGATAGGGACATAGATATTGATGTAGCACACCGAGTTTAGGCAGGCTGGTGTAGATGGGTGGTTGCCTCCGGTATGCTGTGTGACAAGAATTTTTCAACCAAATTAAAAAAATTTTATAGGATGTCAGTAAGACCATCAACGTTATATAGAACAGACTGCTGGGCTATCAAGAGGACACAGTCGTAGAAGATGGAAGTGGCAGACATGAGCATGGTGAGGTGGATGTGTAGGCATACAAGGCTAGACCGAATCAGAAATGAAGTGTTTCGAAAAAGGTTAGGGGCGGCTAGTATATCAGATAAGATAAGAGAAGGGAGACTGAGATGGTTTGGGCATGTCAAGAGGAGACAAACAACAGCGTCTGTCAGATTAGTTGAAAGCCTCATTGTAGAGGGGCAGAGGAGTAAAGGCAGACCAAACTGAATTGGGATGAGCAAATTAGGCATGACCTACTAGATTTGCATCTCTCTGAGGACATGGTCCAGGATAGGAGTTCATGGAGATGGATGATTAAGGTTAACAAGGTTTAAACAGGATATAAGAGCACCTTAAAGTATATTTAGAAGATTAGATAATATCTACGTTTTATGTTGACTTTGCACTTTTTTTTTGTTTTTTTGTTTTAGTCTTTGTCTTGCATTATATATGCATATACACATTTATGACTATTTTAATAACGGAGACTACATATTTGTGTTGACTACATTCTCTCACTAACACACTAGCACATTATATCCCTATTATTGTGTCATTTATGCAAGTGCATATAGAGCCGGGTGTCTCAATGGAATCAAGCTCTCTATCTTTTGGGATAAAGGTATTGTTTGGTTGCCGCTCACCCTCCCCAGACTCTAACGATAGATTTTGCTGCCATTGAGATATACTGGGTATGACTGATATATACACACATATATATACATATGTATGTATATATATGTCCCAACAGTTTTTGTTGCCATTGGAATATACTGGATATATATATATATATATATATATATATATAAAAGATCACGTTGTCATCGATCAATCAATCAATCATGTTGTCATATAGAAACAAATTTTTCCCCACTCCATTTAACCGCAATAACATGTTAAACCACCATGGGATGGCGTAAACTCTGCAGAATTTCCAAAGACAATTTATTTATCAACAGTCTTCATGAAATTCTGTAGGAAAAGTTCAAACAGGAGCCCTTTTCACAGAGATTCTAAAAAGGGGAGGTGAACACAATAATAGGGCATGTAGTTAACATAGAACAGCAACAAGATCTGCAAACTTGAGTTATTACACAATTCTTTTCACCAGAAATACAGAAGCTGAAAGGCACTTGGTTCTTCTTCAATACAATGGAACAACAACACAAGCCATTGATACAAATTCAAGCAAGAGCAGAGTTATCACATATTTCTTGCAGATAAAATTCTTGGAAGCTAAGTTCTCTGTGGATCACTGAAGAAGTCGTTGATCCCTGGCATGATTTCTGGCTTCTTGTTGCGGACAAATTTCCTAAGGGAATGCTCAGCATATTTTTCCCCCTCAGCAAAGTTATCCAGCACTCCAGCAGCCCTGTTTTGCTTGGTGACCCTGCTCCGAAAGAAGGTTAAGAATTGCAACTTCACGTGCTAATCCTTCAACCACCCCTCCCCTCTCCCTCCAAAATATGAGACATAAAACTACATTTCTTACGAGTAATTCATTTTTTGGCGTTTAGACGACAACAACAATATTAACCCATTGGCTTAGAAACTCCCGTCTCTAATGCAATAACAACATTTTCTGGCGTTTAGACAATAGCTACTAAGTGTGAGATGTCAATTTTCGGCCACCGTCGTACTAATAGATTAAGCCTAACTCACATTTTTGTTTACAACAATCTCCTATGAATCCGGGGATCCCAAATTTATCTTCTTCATCTTTTCTTAAAGTTTTTCTCTTTCTTTCTGAAAA
Organism: Eustoma russellianum; assembly: GCA_036186865.1. Taxonomy (NCBI): domain Eukaryota; kingdom Viridiplantae; phylum Streptophyta; class Magnoliopsida; order Gentianales; family Gentianaceae; genus Eustoma; species Eustoma russellianum. Next base: position 3,536,063 of record AP025043.1, read on the forward strand.
GAAAAGGGAAGAGTGATTTCTTATTTACTCATCCACACCAGCTTAAGCTTAATTTCTCCGGTTTGGAGAATTTTCAGAAAGGCCCATCAACATACAACTTTAACATAGTATTCTCCTAGACCATCTTCTTTCTAACTTATTAACAAGATTATGACATGGATAACTTGACATATGTTGCTTTAGAAAATGAGTAGGAAATGATATAGATAAGAGTTATAAGACATATCCTGCCCAAACACAGCATACTTTGACGGCCGTAGTCCAAAAGTAACACCTATGGTATCCGAAGAAGATATCATTTTTTTGTTCCAATAACAAGAATTTCATCTATGCTAGCTCAAAGCAGTCTAATAGAAATGCTGTAAGAGAGTTCTAATGCTATGTGAAATATGTCATGCTCTTCTCATTATCTAATTATTGGAGCACATCTTTTGATAGACAACAACATCAACAACAACCATACTCATTATATCCCAACAACAGCAAAAGATATCGCTAGGGTCTGAGGAGGGTGAGAAACATGCAAACAATATCTCCATCTCAAGGGATAGAGGGTTTGCTTCCACTGAGACCTACAACTCTATATGTAGACAAATAATATGTTGGAAAAAATATATTTAAATACTTTTAAAATATGCTCCAAACTTATATAAAAGCATGTGTAATATTGTTTGGGAGTTTTTGGGGGGAACGGATCATTTACTATAAAATCATCAAAAGAAGCTTTACATCAGTCATCCGATAATCAGGCAACAAACTGCCATCATTAACAACAAAGCCTACAAATCATTTTCATCTACATCTAACATGTGTGCTTTGAGCAAAATATGTACCCGTTGCAATGTTGTTCTTGCAAAAACTCCGTGATGCGTATCCAGCACGTTATCATTGTGTCGCTTACGATTCCAAAACCACCATATACCGTACGATGCTTCTCGAAAAATATACCTCCAATGAGGATGATTACCCGGCTGCCCCATTTCATGAGTCATATTCATGTCAACCCAATCACACATCTTATGGTGATTCCAAAACATATGTCATTTCCTACCATCAACCAGTAGCTTCCACACCTTCCGCGGCTAATAGCAGCCCCTGATTTCGTGCAATTCACCCGTATTCTGGAGACCGCAAAACTCACAGCCACTATCATCACTAATGTGTCTACTGCGTAGAAAGAACATCGTAGGCAATACCGCATGACGCATACGTCACAAAAACATATTCGACCGCAGGGGGCCTTTCATCTTCCAAACCCGCCACCAAGCTTCACTCTCCGAGTTATCCTCCTGGAAGAAATGCCAACTGTAGGCACTTTTCACCACGGTCTTCCTTGTGACATCTTTCCATACATTCGACTCCCCCAATTCCCCATCGTGGAGAAAGTTTGAACTTCCGATGCCGTGCCTCAGGAGGTCCACACAACGCACAATACTCCTCCAAGTGCGGGACACATTTGCCTTTCTCTGCTGAGCCAATGGTGAGCCATATTTAGCCCACAACATTTTAACCCAATCCTTCTCCTTCTCCGCAAACATTTGCCAACCAAGCTTTACCAAAAACGCCATGTTCATTTTCCTTAAACTTTTGAAGCCGAGTCCCCCTTGGTATTTAGGCATACATAATTTGTCCCATGCCATATAATGCAAATTTTTTCTCCCATCAAGCTCACCCCAGAAAAAAGCGCGGATGTGATTTTCCATATTGGCAATGACCGACACAGGAAGCTCCACAGTAGGGGTGGCAATTTCAGACACGACACGAAACACGACCCGAACCTGACACGAATTTTCGCGGGTATGGGTATGACCTTGGCGGGTTTCGTGTACAAATCGGGTAAGACCTGAAAGATACTCGACAATAGCGGGTCGTATCCGGGTATACCCGCGGGTACCCGTTTATACACGTTTATACACGAAATTAAAAAATGTATTTTAAATAAAATTTATAATTAATAAAATAAAAAAAATAAATTTTTCCAAAAAAAAGACTACCGTGCTACTAAGTAAACTCTGTTCGATTCTCCCTTTCTCCATTCCCAAATCTCATTTCTTCAATCTATTATTGCAGAGTCAAGTGATTTGAGTTTAGAGGACCTCACTCATTTTAATACTTAACATTTGGTTGTGTACTTATTGTTGTTTCATACATTGTATCAATAGTCGTTTAAGTACATGAAACCTAAAAAATACACAAAACCTGAAAATACCTGAAAAGTACATGAAATGACATGTACATGACTTGAAATATTTGTACTTGTCAAGTTCGTGGGTATACCCGATACACGACACGAAACCTGACATGTACGGATTTGGGTATCTACATCCATACACGCGAAGCAAACGGGTAAGGTATGGGTATGGCATTTTGATACACGAAACCCGAAAAACACGAAACACGAAACACGATACACGACCTGTTTGACACCCCTACTCCACAGTCTGCATTACGTATGACGGTAGTGCATCAAGTACCGACTGAACCAGAATGCCCCTCGAAGCTTGTGACATCAGACGGGCTTTCCACGCAGAGAGTCTACTTCTAAGATTATCCATCAAAAAATCATATGTTGCCGTCGTGACACGGGAGTGAAGAACAGGATTCCCCAAATACTTTCCAAGGTTCGCCGTCTGCTTAATTTTCAGACGCTGAGCAATTGCATCCTTAACATCGTGGGGGGTGTTGTCGGACACAAAGAACACGCTCTTAGAGAAGCTCACTTTCTGGCCAGAGATCCTACAAAACTCCTCAAGAACTGCCTCCATAACCCCAGACTGCTGCACCGTAGCTTCACTGAAAAGTAGTAGATCATCAGCGAAGAAGACATGAGATATATCGGGGCCACTTCTAGAAGCCCTCACCGGCTTCCACTTTTTGCTTGCCACAGCTTCATTAATCAATTGACTCAAGATGTCCATAATTAGAAGGAAAAGGTAGGGAACGAGCGGGTCACCCTGTCTAATCCCCCGGGTCGGCTGAAAAGACGCAAGACGTTGGCCGTTCCACAGAACAGAAAGCATAGGAGACATGATACAAAACATGATAAGCTCCACCAGATCGTTTCCGAAACCCGCCGCTTCTAAGACCCGTCTCAAGAATGACCAATTGACACGGTTATAGGCTTTCTCTAAATCCACTTTAACCACCATAAGCCTCTTATTACCCTTCTTATTTCGCATAGTATGTATCAGCTCTTGGGCAATGATGACATTTTCCAAGGCTTGTCTGCCAACCGTAAAGGCGCATTGCGCCGGGTTAACCAACTTAGGAATAAGAGATTTCACCCTATTGGCAATAGTCTTCGTTATCAGTTTTGTCGTGACATTCGCCAATGCAATAGGGCGAAATTGAGAAATGCCTTCCGGATGCTTGACCTTCGGAATTAGTGACAGGATTGTTTCGCTCATGTGGCAAGGAAACATTTTATCCCTAAAAGCATTAAGGACGAACTGAGTAACCGCCGGCCCCACAACCTGCCAATTTCGTTGATAGAAGCCCGGAGGGAGTCCATCCGGTCCGGGGGCTTTGAACGCGCTCATTTGAAACAAAGCATTTTCGACCTCCTTCCCCGAGACCGGTCCATTTAAGAAGCGTCTATCATCAGTGGACAGGACCGGAAAGGTGATCTTCCGCTGGGAATTCCGCCCCCTACATTCATCAGTATAAAGATGCACATAATAATCTCTGACCAACTGGTTCAAATCGCCCCCCCTCCTCAATCCAGCGGCCGGAGTCATCCTTCAAAGTTATACATTTAGGTTTGGCTTTACTTTTCCCCGTCGACTTGTGGAAAAAATTGGAATTCCTCTCACCTTTAACAAGCCAGTTTAAATGAGCCTTTTGATGCCAGTAAATCTCCTCATGCCTCAAAATATCACCATACTCAAGAGAAAGTTCGGCCTCCAAGTTAACAAGGAAGCGAGAAGGCCTTCTTTCCAAAGCCTTTTGAATTCCAACCAATCGTGCCTCACAACGCTTTTTTGTCTGAAAAAGATTTCCATAGACATCCTTGCTCCAACTCCTCATCTTCTCCCAGAAAAGCTCGATGGACTCACTGAGATTGCTTGAGTGATGAGGCCACGCCTTGTCAACAAGGTTTTTAAAATCTTTGTGCTCCATCCAATTAGCTTGGAATCTAGTACACGTTGGCCTGCTGTACGCGTCACTCAGACCATTAGTATCCAACAAAATTGGGTTGTGGTCAGAATGGGTGCGTGGCAAGTGGCGAAGGGAGGCAGCCGGGAATGAATCGCGCCACCTGCCATTGCCCAACACTGGTCCAGTCTCTGCTGGATATTACGGCCACCTGCATTCCTATTTGTCCATGTAAACCATGGACCGAAGAAATTTAGATCCACAAACTCACAAACATCCATGACCCTCCTCATCTTATCCACCGGATACCCCGCAACTCTTCTCCCGCCTTTTTTGTCTTCCTGGCGAGTGACTTGATTCAAATCTCCAATAAGGGCCCATGGAAATTTGACATAATGGTTCAGCTCCTCAACATAATCGCAAAAAGCATCCCGAATCGCAACAATCGGAGAGGCACAAACCAGGGAGAGCAGCCACTTCGTACTTTCCTTCTCTAGTCATCATTTGGGCAGTGTAGTCCCAAACTTTAATGTCAATCTTATTTCCGTCCCAATAGCACCATAACCCGCCTGCAAAGCCTCTTGTTTCCACCACTGCAAATTTGGTAAACTGGAAGCCATCCAGAATCCATCTTCCTTGACTGCTATGTACCCTAGTCTCACAAAGAAACAAAACGTCGGGGCAATACTGTCTCACTAAATCCTTAACCGCTCTGCGGAAATCTTGTGATGTTGCGCCTCTGCAATTCCAAGCGAGCACACTAACCATGGATAACATAATCAGTCGGTTTGGATGGTATCCTCCCCCATCCCAGGGTTATCCTCCGTGATTTGAATCTCCCTTTCTCCCATGGTAGTGAAGGCGGTAGGGTCATCGCATGACTGAGTTGCAATTTCCAACATGTGTTCTTCGCTTCGCATGTGATCCGGAGGTTGCTGTTTAATATTAACCTCCATATGATCCTCATTCGGAATAGTATGTTTCGGTACCAATGCTGGCCACTCAACCCCGTACCTTGTTTGTTCCATCGAGTACGACAATGGCCCGGCCAGCTCGTTCGTAATGTCACGCAACGAGGATGAACTTACGCCGCCCCCTCGCATTCTTCTCGGTGCTCCTCTGCCCCTCGACGAGGACCTCCTGTTGTTATACCCCATACCACCATCATTATGTGATTCCACCTCCATTCTGCCTGTTGCCCTCTTTTGTATATGCACATGGCCCCTTGAGCTGCTACCATTATGTACATCCTTCATCCGTCTTTCCTGTATATGTAGTGTCACTGTTTTCCCCGCAGCTTGAAAGATTGCTGCAGGGCCTTTGTCTTGAACAGTGCTTATGCCTCTGTGTAACAGTTCCTCTGGAGTTTCTTCATTTGTCTCCTGCTCAAGGTCTCTGAGTATATTAAACCCAGATCCCCTGCTGCTCCGCATAGGTTTGAACAGAACCCTTTCATCTCCAACCTTCTCAGCTTGCCCCAACGGTCCCTCCTTAGAACCCTCTGCCTTAGACGCAAAGCCAAACTGGACAGCAATATTGTTTGTTCGTCGCCTTCTATTATTAGTTGCGACCATCCATGGTCCAAATGGTTCGTCCTTGTTTACTCTATTCGCATGGACTGTATTTGCTCCAGTCCCTTTCTCCTCCCCCCTCGACTCCTTGCCACATTCCTCAACGTTATGCCCGTAGCGACCACATTTGAAACAGATCGTGTTAAGTCCTTCGTATTCAACCGTAAAAGATAGCCCATTCAAATTAATTCGTGACACCAGTGGTTTGTTCAAGTCGATTTCCACACACACCCGTGCGTATTTCCCTCTCTCCACATTCATTGTTGTATCATCAACCTTGACAGCCTTCCCCAAACGACTGCCAATTTGCAACAATACGGATTCCTCAAAATATTCTAGCGGCAACATTGGGAGTTTGGTGAATGATTTGAACACTTTTAACTTTCCAAGTGAAAGTGGAATAAAGTTAAGTGTTCAGAAGGACATGGATCGATCAATGTAAAACACATCGATCGATCGATATATATGTTTATCGATATATCGATCGATGTGATGTGTTGCAATTCAAGAAGCTCTCAGCTCAACATAGATCTCTCACGTCGATCGATCGATGTGACGTCGATTGATCGAAGTGATCGATCCATGTGGAACTGAAGCATTCTGTCCGACTTCGATCGATCACATCGATGTGCCAACGGACAGAACTTTTCATGCTGAGTTGCATCTTTTGGTCCAAGAATCATCTCCCTTCAAAAGTGAACGTTATTCAACTACATCTGGGAGTTAGAAAACTGCTGAAAACCATCTTTTAAACATTGTTTTAGAATCCTAAAGCCTATAAATACAAGGCTTGACTATTTTACAAAGACAGAGAAAATCTCCTGCAAAATTTAGTGCAGAAAATTTCAGCAGTCCTTCTTCTCCTTCTCTTCTACATTCAAACACTTCTACTTTGCAAGTTCATCTTCCTATCGTAGAGCGAACGAAAGGAAGAAGCCGTTATATCCTGGGAAGCTTGTGCCAAGAAAGATTCACCTCGCTCGTGGTGGAGACATTTTAGCTTTAAGGACAACAACTTTCGTTGTGTCTCGGCTTTTATTTCTTGCGATCCGTTTTCTATTTCGTTTGGTTTCCATATCTCTTCATCATTCCTAACATAATAGACATATGGTAATGCTAATGTGCTAGTGAAGGGATTTAATAACCCATTATTCGATAGACATTTAAACTATATCAAGGGACCTCCGTCCTCGGTGTACAAGCCCGAATGACTACCGTTTAACCAAAAAGGATAAGCTGACTCTTGTCCTAGTCCTCCCATCTTGTAGCCCATTTTGTTGGTGAAAATTGAAATGATATGATAGCATGTGAGATGAAGTTTGACCAGATTAAGACATAGCAGTAGCACTCTCTTTCTAGTTTAAGGACGGGTGTGTTTGTGCTTTCAAAAAAAAAAAAAGACAACTGTATTCCCAAACATAATTACAGGTAAAGAAAAGCTAACAGTATTTACCGATTCGCAAAATCAAATAAACAAATACAAGCACAAAATCGGGCAAATCGATTACCTGACTTCAGGATTGATACAGATATTTCGCACCAACGAAAATCCACAAATGCCAATGGCTGCCCCAACTGCCGCAAACAATGGATAGACCTACATGTGCCCACATCAAACTTCAACCAGTCAAAAATTTATCTCCACTAAGTATATAGAAAGATAAATTAAACGATTACAAAACCCCTAAATCATAGCTTCCATATATAGAGTTCAACAACAGAAAGAAAAAAGAATTAACAAAACTCAACCTCAGGCCTCAACCAGCGATTAACAGTTGAAGGAGCCATTACTTTCAATTTTCAGACAAAGCCCACTTCAGCAGAACCTTGCAAAAATGCAAAAGAGGAGAGGAAGACGGATTGCAATTATTTTTCAGCTGGTAAAATGCAGCTGTTAATGCTAAGTGTGTGCTCTTGGGATATTCTCTCTCTCCTTTATTTTATTTTATCCATTCCTTTTTCTTAATATGGAGCAGAAGAAGCTGATTGGAGTTATTGTGGGATGTGGTGGAACTATCCTATCCTGAGTCGACACGTTGGACGGACAGGAAGACAAGTGGATCGGCACGCGCTACGAGGCTGGTTAGATGTTCTGTGAGCCGAGTGGGCCAAGAGAGAGCTCAGTTTAGCATTCTATGGACCAGGCCCGACCGGAGAAAATCTTTTCGTTGTGTTCGAACTAGTGGAAGTATGACCCAATCTCATATCAAATGTGAGAGGCTCTTTCTCTAAAATATACTACAACAACAACATTACTCATTGTCTTAGAGACTTCTGTCTATGACAAGATATAAAGGGTCGGATGTATGCAATTATACTCATGTGTTAGAAATATACAGAGGTTGTTTCCCGATGACCCATAATGATGCGTCAAGCTATGTCGATTAACTGTTACTTCACAATATAAGAAGCGCATTCAATTTATTGAATTATTTTTCTTTATTCTATTATATTCTAAAGTCAAGGAAGACTGCGTTCTTGACTACATTAGAAATGGAAAAGTTTTCTCTAAAATATGAAAGAAAAAAAATTGAGTTAAAATTTTATTAAAATGTGTGTGATAATTATAATTGACATTTAAGTTTGGACCCAAACGGAGAATCCGACACATCAAGTCAGCTCTACCGTTGCGAGCTCGAATTCGACAACGATGAGCATAAATATGTCTGAATAAGACTGAGTGTAGGTATTAAAATAATTTCTTTATTCACCTTTTTTAGGGGATATTATAATAATAGTTTAAAACTCTGATGTTCACATATTATTCTCTGTTCTATATTTTACATATTCAGGTTATACAAATATTATACATTTGTTTAAATTGAATAATAATATAATAATAATAAATAGAACATTTTCAACTTTGAACCGGCTAAAGAAAAGGGATAGGATCTCTTCACCTCAAACCTCTCACCCCATGCGTCACTATGCGACACGTGGCAACAGAGGTAGATGGTGAAGCTAGATGCGGGTCACTCTCGTCTAGTCTCACCACCCACCTCTGTTGACACGTGTCATTCGGTGACGCATGGGGTGAAAAAAAATGGATTAGGTCAAAGAAAGGTTTCAATAACGAATCTTCGTAGAATAAAATATCACGCAACGATAATATTTGGTGGGACTAAAAGAGAAGTCATGATGCTCTGTTGTGACTCTCTTGGATGAAGATACGACATATGATCACCAAATCGATAAAGTGTTTACTTTTTTCCCCTCCTGCATAAGTTATGTATTGGATACAACAATTTTAAAAATGTTACAAATTTATATTACATTCATTAGAACGTTATCCCCTTGATTTGGTATATTTTCTCTCTCTACAAATAACAACATAACCAGTATGTTCCAATGACAATAAAAACTACCGCTAGAGTATGAAGAGAGTGAGAGACAGACAAACAATATATATATTCCAAATGATAGAGAATTTGCTTCCAGTGAGACCTCCTTATCTGTATGTACCTACATAGATGACTTCCGATCTCTACAAATAGAGAGTATATATACATACACACATGACAAAATATGCCAAAAGATGCTAATTGGTTACTAAAAGAAACTCATGTACATACTAAACACTTCATGAGACGGAGAGCAATAATAAGCTGATAATATGTGTACTCACAGCATTTTAAACTTTGGCTATTTCATTTGTATTTTTATATAGAAGTATAGAAACTATTCAACCTACTTAAGTACTTAGTTGCAACGCATCTATAGGCATACAAACACCATCAAGGTCTCCGGGACATATTCCAGTGGTTTTAGGTAGAGGGTTTCGAAAGGAACATCAGGAGTTCGTGCCTTGCTGAAGGCAATAACGTTTGAACTCCTTCCAAGCTAGCTGTATAGTGTGGGATCACTATTGGCCCGTGAAATGACCTGATAGACTGACAGGTCAGCCCATCAGTTGTTCCTTCGATGGTAATGAGCTCTTTTTGTTGTTCATGTGTTATGACAAACTTATACTAGTGCGCCTTGAAAACCTAATTTACATCCATATAAACCTGTGAGACCTGACAGGTCAGTTCATCGGTTGTTCCTTTGATAGCAATGAGCTTTTTGTGCTTTTTTATGCTATGACAAAGTTATACTAGTGACCATTGAAAACCTAATTTATATCCATATAAACCTGTGAGACCAGAGATTACAGAGACTCTTACTGGTTGCGTTCAACCTTACTACACCAAGAAGAGTTTGTTGTCAAATAGTAACATGATTGAAAGGGTGATGATGGGAGATTGTTTCTTTCACGCAAAATTTAGGTGACCAAAATCCTTTTATATGTGTTGAAACCAGTGAATAGACAGTGGAAAATGACATGAAATAGAGGAATTTGTTTCGGATGAGATCCTATGAGGTTAAAAGTGGGGTTAAAATGAAGTTTCTAATCACGCATTGTCACATGTACAAAATCAATTTTTTTTAAAAAAAAATTGCAGCACCCTCTTGCTTTTGTACACGTGTCGACGCGTGATTGAAGACCTCACTTTTAACCTAACTTTTAGACTCCTAGGATCTCATCCGAATTTGTGGAACGCAAATCAAATGAAAATGATGGTCGAATCTTATTTTTTTATGACTATTCAAATCTCGACCATTGACCTATTGGGTTTGATTTGATATAGCTGCGCATTATGTTTTCAAGCCGCCCATAAACTTATGATATTATACTATATTCTATCAAGAACATGATTTATTTAGATGGGAGATGTGATACATTCAATTCAAACACTTTTACAATTTCAATTTCAATAATTCCACAAGTTGTCTGAGCCTAAACATGCTCCGATATAAGAAACTGACAGCAGGATCTAAACATCTATATTATGACTGTCAAGATTCGAAGTGACAACTTTGAATGTAATCTGTCACCTAATTACCAGCTAAACTATTTAGTAGATGTGGAACATAGCTTTATTTTATTATGCTATTGTTTGGTATTATTTGCTACGATATCCAGAGTTTCAGACGTATGGCGCAGCTATTTCCGAATGATTATATACACTAATCTTATGAGATATTCCTAGTTTTCTGTCCTTGTTTTAATAAAAACATTTGAATTGCAATTTCAAAGGCTTTTATTATCTCACCGGCAAATATGTAATAGATAGCCTTTGGTTTATGGCACACACCAAAACCTACAAGATATTTAAATGTAAATCGATGATGGAGACAGTATTCTAGCCTCCTGAGGTGAGCTTTGAATATTTTTAATGTGAACGTTCATTTCATAAACTTAACGTTTGTACTATGTATTTCATTGCATGATCCATGCGATAATCTATGAACTATTACTTGGTGATTTTATAAATCATATTTTTTATCTTTTGAATATTTATGTTAGATAAGGTATATTTTTCGTTGTAAACGTTTGAACCAATCGATGACGTTCACTGAAGATAACCTAATGGAAACAGACAAAGAATAATCACTTTGAAATAGGGAGGTTGGGAGTTCGAATCCCTCTAAAACATTTGTGGATAATTCCATTGATTGTACTCCATAATGTTGTAACATATAATTTGTCTGAATCTATGACATTCTTGATTAATATATCTACAATTTATGTGGGACCGATGTTGAAAAGAATGATGGGTCCGGTTAAGTGGGCAGTGAATTATATAGAAAATGTCAGGTAAGAGTCAGGTAGATATGATATGATATAAAAGATTTTCAAAGATCTTTCACTATCTTTGGTTTTGGATTTCAATCAGCTCAGATATTCCGGACTGTGCAAAATATATTCTTTTCTCTCTCCATATCTATCAATCTTGTCCTCCTAAAGTTAACCCATTTTTGTACTATGTTAGATGTGGGCGCTCCTTTATATTCCCCAGCATATTGTTGGAGGAAAGCAAAATCAGAAGAAAAAAAGGCATTTCTTGGATCAAGAAAAGTTGAGAAAACAGTGAATTGATGGATCAAATGGGAGGTGAATGTTGTCAAGAGTTACACGTTCTTGCTGTTGATGATAGCTTTGTGGATAGAAAAATCATTGAAAGATTGCTCAAGATTTCTCGCTGTAAAGGTAGGAACTTTATTTTGGGTGTTTCTTTTTCTCTTTGTTGTCTTCTTGTTTTCATGGGATATTGAATTGAAACAATTTGGAAATGGGATTTTGCAGTGACAGTAGTGGAGAATGCGAAGAAGGCTTTGCAGTATCTAGGGTTGGATGGAGAAGAGAATAGCCCAACTGAGTTTTATGTATGAATCTTTCATCAAATGATTTGGATTTGTGTTTGATTTTAAGTGGAATATGGAGGATAACAATCATTTTGTGGTGATCTGGTGACAGGGTTTGAAGGTGAATTTGATATTGAGTGATTACTCCATGCCTGGAATGACTGGATATGAACTGCTCAAGAAAATCAAGGTCAGTCATGATGTCCATTTTCTTTAAGGCTGAAAGAAAAGCAGAGTATATGATCTTCAGAATTGGTCACTTATATTGTTTTAATGAAAATTTTCTTTTCCAAGTTATAAGTTTTTAGCTTGTGATTTCTGTAGCAAGAAAATAACATGAAAAAAGATTTGATGAAATTTATGCAGGGCTCATCAGCATTTAGTCAAGTACCTGTGGTTTTAATGTCATCAGAGAACATAGTAGCGCGCATCGATAGGTAAATTATCTGATTGTTTTCAGCTTCATCTGTTAATGTCTTTGAATATGACTTTGTTCTAAGGGCTTCTTGATGAATGGAAAACTACTTGCAGAATAATCAAAATTTCCTCTTTGGTATAGCTCAAACATTGATGCAACTTGGATCAGATCTATTTTGATAGGCTATATAGTTGATACATAATTGGTTCAACGTAGATCATGTCACAACTAAGTGGTGGTGGGCTTTTTTTGGCTTTTTAGGATGTAGAAGAGCTAATCATGTTATTAATATTTGTGCACTTGCACTCAATATATACAACAACATTACCCTCACCGCCTATGGCGCCCTATGTGGGAATATAAAGAGTTCAGATGTACGCAACCATACTTATGTTTTAAAAATACGCAGAGGTTGTTTTCTGACGACACATAATGAAAATTGCGTCAAATTGTCGGAGTATGAAGACGTCAGATGTACGCAACCATACTCATGTTTTAAAAACACACATAAGTTTCTTTTTCGATGACATATAATGAAGATTGCGTTAAACTGTATCGATTAACTAATACGAACCGTAGCTTAGTCAGCCATTTTGTTTTTTTATCAATGTGTCATTTACTCAATTGGAATTGTAAACTTGCACTCAACATATAGAGTTAGCATATTTGATGCATTGAAGTTGAAGCTGTAACTATTTGCTGTTTGTGTAGCCAATGAACACAAAAAACAATGTTCTTCCACTGAACACTTGTTCTTGATGCAATTTGTAGTGTTCTTTTCCAGTTTACTTTGAGCGGTAACAAATGTAATATATTTGACCAGTAATCATAAACAATTTTGGTTGTGGATTTCATACAATTAATGGAAAAAAGTTTCTTTCTTGAACTAGGTGCTTAGAGGAAGGAGCAGAGGATTTCCTTTTGAAGCCAGTTAAACTATCAGATGTGAAACGTATTAGAGATTCGATATTGAACTTTGGAGCCATGGAAAACGTGAAAAAGCAAACCTGCAAAGGACAGAGATCTGATGATCTTTCATCTCCAGCCCGGAAATTGTCCCCGCCGTTATCATCCCTTAACCAAACACGGAAAAGAAAGAATTGTGAAGATCACTCAGCTCCGGCCCAGAAATTGTCAGTAGCTATTGACACGGCAGCCTAATTTCAGTGTTCCAATCATGCATAGCGCGGTAGATTGATCAAAGTTCGATCTGCATGCTCTGTTCGCTGATCAGGGCTTTGTTGGATCCTTTCGTTTCTTCACATTTTTGATCGTTTGTTTCACAATCTTCCGAGTATATATGGTAACTGGAAGAAATGTTGAATGATGAATAGCTGAAAGCAAATAGATATGATCCTAGTTATATGAAGTTTACAGGGCTTCATGAGTCCACCTTATGTTTGGGCTCTTTTTGCATTTAAAGATCAGTGTCTTTGCCTGCTGTTTGATGATCCAAATTTAAAGAATATCAAATGACATCAGCATCTCTTGGCCATCGGTATCAGAAAGGTGTCGGAATAATAGATCGTGAAATGTGAATTGGCTTAAGTGTTAGAACCTGTAATCAGAAAAGTGCACTGTGTGCATGTGAATAAACTGAAAACAGAAACGCAAACAAAACTGAGGCGAGCGTAAGGACTCTGTCCTTAAGATGAATTGCTCCGGTATACTGTGCCCAACCGGATGGAACAAACGTCTCCCAGGATACAACGGTTTTCGTTCATACGAGTGGCACTACAGCGTAGGAACATCGACGAACCTGTTACAGGTGTTCTGATATCTCGATTATCGTAATGGATGCAACGCAGAATGCTTGTAGAAGAATTGCTGTACTGTAAGAACAGTAACTCGTATGCATGCATGGCTACAGATTATATAGATGTAGGGTGGTTGAAGGAGGTTGAAAGAGGTTGATGGTCTGAACGAATCTGGACCGTTGGATCAAAACAGTTACGATCTCCACCGTTAGATCGTAATCCTTGTCTGAACAAACGTAGGCCATTGGATCAGTAACCGAAGATAAGATCAACTCTGGAGCGTTGGATCAACAACCGCGATCAACCGCAGATAACCGTAGGATCAGATTTTGATCTTGACCGTTGGATCACCACAGATAAATTGTAGACCGTAGGATCAAGTAATTATTTTTCTGGAAAAATTTAAAAGATAATTTATCCAAAAAGATAAGAACCGGGCGGGCGAGCCACGAGCCACGAGCCACGAGCCCCGAGCCGGACGGGCGGGCGGGCGGGCGGCGCGCGCGCGCGCGCGCGTGTGTGGTGAACCTTGCCTGAGCTGCGTCCTGACTCCGTCAGAAAACTTCTCATGCCCTTAGGGCACATCTAAAGTGCCTCTCCTACCACTATATTTGGTGGCATTTTCCCTCCAAGTGACCAATGTGGTATTCCACTTAAAGGCCACTTTTTCCAATTTCCTTCCAATTTTTACTCCAACTTTGAGCATTAATTTCTCATTCACCCGGTATCGGAATCGAGTGATTCAAAAGCCTAAATTCATCTACTCGTCACGTAGATAATTTAGAAATTATTAGTTTTCGTTTTTGATTAACGAACACTAATCATAATTAAGCTCAAAATATGATGGTTGTCAACTTTTGACAAACCCATTTGCCAAACCTCAATTTCTCCAACAATCCCCCACATGAATGAAAATTAATGCAAATATGAATGCAGACTCTATCGAGAAATCAGACAAAGAAATGTTGCATCAGAAGAGGTAGCTTCTGGCCTTGAACCTTTCTTAGTGATGTATCATCGGATCCACTCAGCTGGTTAGTGACCTGATGTCTTGAACTATCAGCCTTTATTGTGAACCTAGACAATGATACTCACACAACATTTCCTTTAACACCCCTTTGGGTTCTCATGGTTGTGTTCATTATGGCCATGAACAACCCTGGTTTCAGAAAGTGTTTTTAGAGAATTCTTGCCTCACAGAAATCTCATAGAAGCGGCCCCACTTCACACTTACATAGGTGATTCCTATCAAAAGTATTCTGCCATACCCCACTTGATTTATCAATATATAGGACATCATTAAAAGCATTAGCTTAACCTAACGGTTCTCTGCAGATAGCACTTTTGTTTAACGGAATGAGTAAGTGCTAACTGAACCTTTATAACTTAGTTTTCCCATTGAACCAAGATTCTGGGATCTCCAGTCAACAAGGTTGGGTTACCGTTACAAAGATTCATGCTTTGTAGGCTTAAGTCCCATTCCGTTTGTCAACTTTGACATTTGATCTCTAGGCAAAGCTTTTGTAAGCGGATCCGCAAGATTCTCCTTTGATTTTATGTAATCAATGGAAATCACGCCATTAGAGATCAACTGCTTAATGGTATTATGTCTCCGACGTATGTGTCGTGACTTGCCATTATAGATGCTGCTTTGAGCTCGTCCTATAGCTGACTGACTGTCACAATGTATGCTGATAGGAGCGATTGGCTTAGGCCAGCATGGAATGTCTTCTAGGAAATTTCGAAGCCATTCAGCTTCTTCCCCAGCTTTATCGAGTGCTATAAACTCAGCTTCCATAGTTGACCGAGCTATGCATGTCTGCTTTGTAGACTTCCATGACACAGCACCACCACCTACAGTGAATAAGTATCCACTGGTGGATTTAGAATCCTTACAATCTGATATCCAGTTTGCGTCGCAATATCCTTCCAATACTGCTGGATATCTTGTGTACTGTAATCCAAGGTTCATAGTGTATTTCAGATATCTCATCACTCTATTTAGAGCTTTCCAATGTTCGTCACTTGGATTACTGGTGAACCTACTCAATTTGTTTACTGAACAAGCCAAGTCAGGTCTTGTACAGTTTGTTATGTACATCAGACTCCCAATGACTTGTGAATACTTTAATTGAGCTACAGGTTCACCTCGGTTCTTCCTTAAGTGTATACTTAAGTCTAGTGGGGTCTTTACAGGTTTTACATCAAGCATATTGAATCGTTTAAGAACAGACTCAATATAGTGACTTTGAGACATGACCAATCCTTCAGCTACCCTAGAAATTTTAATTCCTAGAATAACATTGGCAACCCCCATGTCTTTCATGTCAAAATTCCTCGTTAACATCTTCTTGGTATTCAAGATGATGTCGTGTGTATTACCCATGATTAGCATATCATCTACATAGAGACATACTATCACATAGGCATTTGGTGTGTTTTTTATGTAAACACACTTGTCACATTCATTGATCCTGAAACCGTTTGACATCATGGCTTGATCAAACTTCAAATGCCACTGTTTTGGTGCTTGTTTAAGTCCGTACAAAGACTTAACAAGTCTACAAACTTTCTTTTCTTGTCCTGGAACAGTAAACCCTTTAGGTTGTTCCATATAAATCTCTTCTTCCAGCTCGCCATTCAAGAAGGCAGTCTTTACATCCATTTGATGGATCTCTAGGTCGTAGACTGCAGCAATAGCAACTAGCATTCTTATGGAAGTAATCCTAGTTACTGGTGAATAAGTGTCAAAGAAGTCAAAACCTTCCTTTTGTCGATAGCCCTTAGCTACCAACCGGGCCTTGTATTTATCAATGGATCCATCCTCTTTGAGTTTTTTCTTAAAAATCCACTTGCATCCAAGCGGTTTACTCCCTTGAGGAAGATCTACCAGCTCCCACGTGTGATTTTGAAGAATTGATTCTATCTCACTGTTTATTGCCTCCTTCCAGAAGGGAGCTTCTGGAGTTGACGTCGCCTCTGAAAACGTTCTTGGATCGTTTTCTACCAAGTATGTTAGAAAATCTGGTCCAAAAGATGTAGGTATTCTAGTTCGTTTGCTTTGACGCAGTTCCTCACTTTCTTGAGGAGTCGTCTCACGCGCTCGCTTACTAGTGCTTGCTTCTTCGCTATTTTCGTCTTTCTTTGGAAAGACATTTTCAAAGAACACTGCATTTCTTGATTCCATGACAACATTCTCATGTATGTCAGGAATGTCAGACTTGTGCACCAAGAATCGATATGCACTACTGTTAGTTGCATATCCTATGAATATGCAATCAATTGTTTTAGGCCCAATTTTAACTTGTCTTGGTTTGGGTACTGCAACCTTTGCCAGACATCCCCACACTTTCAAGTATTTGTAACTAGGCTTATGGCCTTTCCAAAGCTCGTATGGGGTCTCATCCATCTTCTTTGGTGGTATTCTATTTAAAATGACGTTGGCGGAGAGAATTGCTTCCCCCCACAAGTTCTGCGGTAAGCCCGAACTTATCAACATAGCATTCATCATCTCTTTCAGAGTACGGTTTTTGCGTTCAGCAATACCATTCGATTGAGGTGAATATGGTGCAGTCGTTTGATGAATAATGCCATGTTCTGAACAGAATTCATTGAACGGTGCATCATATTCGCCACCTCTATCACTACGAATTGACTTAATTCGTTTGCTAAGTTGATTCTCAACTTCATTTTTATAATCTTTAAAAGCATTTAAGGCCTCATCTTTGCTACTTAGCAAATAAACATAACAGTATCGAGTGCAATCGTCAATAAAAGTCACAAAGTACTTTTTACCGCTTCTTGTTTGCACAAACTTTAAATCACAAACATCTGTGTGAATTAAATCTAACACTTCAGTGTTGCTTTTGATTGAAGGAAATGGTAACTTAGCCATTTTTGCTTCAACACAAACTTGGCACTTTTCATTATTGAAACTTAGTTTGGGTAATAAGTCGAGATTAATCATTCTTTGTAATGACTTATAATTAACATGACCCAAACGTAAATGCCATAAACATGAAGACTCAAGCATGTAAGCGGAAGTAGAAGCAGTCTTATTAGCCTCATCGGGCGTAGTCTTCGTTGGTACAATAGTTATAACACTAAGTTTAAACATATTGTCCATCAGGTACCCCTTTCCTAGAAATACACCATTCTTAGTCAGAATACATTTGTTACAATCAAATACTAGCCTAAATCCATGTCTGACTAGTAAAGCACCAGAGACTAAGTTCTTGCGAATGTCGGGAACATGCAGCACATCCTGCAACGTCAATTCTTTCCCGGAGGTCATCTTCAGAATCACTTTGCCCGAACCTTCAATTTTCGAGCTATCTTTGTTTCCCATGTACAGCCTTTCATTGTCTTTCGCAGGAGTATATTCCTTGAACATTCCCCTGTTTGCACAAACGTGTCTAGTGGCGCCAGTGTCCACCCACCACTGGCTCGGATTACCTACAGCATTACATTCCGAAACTACAGCACACAAGTCCAAATCATCCATTGCACTTACAAGGTTGGCTTTGGCTTTCTCTTGCCTTTTCTTGGGCTTCCTGCAGTCAACACTACGATGCCCTTGAATTCCACAATTGTAACATTTTCCAGTGAACTTTTTGGCAACCTTCTTGCCCTTCGCGTTCACTCCGACAGAATTTCCTCTCTTCTTTTTCGACGCCTCTGCAACGTGAGCTTTTGCATGGCCAGAACTGGAAGACGGCTTCTTCTCTGCCTTTCGATTGTCTTCCTCTATACGGAGTCGGACAATCAAGTCTTCCAAAGACATTTCCTTTCGCTTATGTTTGAGATAGCTTCGGAATTCCCTCCACGAAAGAGGAAGCTTCTCAATCACGGCAGCAACAAGGAAAGATTCACTAAGGGACATACCCTCTTCTTCCATTTCAGCAACAAGCATCTGAAGTTCCTCAATCTGAGAAACAACAGTCCTGGAATCTGTCATCTGAAAATCAAGAAATTTTCCAATAATAAATTTCTTAGTACCGGCATCCTCAGTCCGGTACTTTTTGTCTAACGCCTGCCATAAGGATTTCGCAGTTTTATAAGTAGAATACAATCCATACAATGAATTATCCAAACAACTTAAAATGTGACTTAAACAAACATAATTGCTGTAACTCCACGCTTCAGCAATCAGATTGTTTTGCATGTTCACATTCTGGTCTTCCACCGGCACCACCTCCGGAGGATCCTCAGTCAGCATCTTAGCCAAACCCAACGTGGTCAAGAAGAACAACATCTTCTGTTGCCAGCGTTTGAAGTAACTTCCTCCAAACTTCTCTGGCTTTTCAACCTGTCCAACAGCAGGAACAGGAGCAGTGACTGGAGCAGCGGGTGCAACAGGAACAGCATTGTTCTGTTCCTCAGAAATGCCCAGATGCACACCGTTGAACGAGTTGGAACTTTCGCCTTCCATATTTCAGTTTCTGTTACACGCAATACAGAAAACAGAACACGACGCCAATTAGTATCGTACAAACAGAAACGAACGAGATTACAGTATATTTCACTGAATTCGTCTTAAGAATGTTAGAACCTGTAATCAGAAAAGTGCACTGTGTGCATGTGAATAAACTGAAAACAGAAACACAAACAAAACCGAGGCGAGCGTAAGGACTCTGTCCTTAAGACGAATTGCTCCGGTATACTGTGCCCAACCGGATGGAACAAACGTCTCCCAGGATACAACGGTTTTCGTTCATACGAGTGGCACTACAGCGTAGGAACATCGACGAACCTGTTACAGGTGTTCTGATATCTCGATTATCGTAATGGATGCAACGCAGAATGCTTGTAGAAGAATTGCTGTACTGTAAGAACAGTAACTCGTATGCATGCATGGCTACAGATTATATAGATGTAGGGTGGTTGAAGGAGGTTGAAAGAGGTTGATGGTCTGAACGAATCTGGACCGTTGGATCAAAACAGTTACGATCTCCACCGTTAGATCGTAATCCTTGTCTGAACAAACGTAGGCCATTGGATCAGTAACCGAAGATAAGATCAACTCTGGAGCGTTGGATCAACAACCGCGATCAACCGCAGATAACCGTAGGATCAGATTTTGATCTTGACCGTTGGATCACCACAGATAAATTGTAGACCGTAGGATCAAGTAATTATTTTTCTGGAAAAATTTAAAAGATAATTTATCCAAAAAGATAAGAACCGGGCGGGCGAGCCACGAGCCACGAGCCACGAGCCCCGAGCCCGAGCCCGAGCACGAGCCGAGCCGAGCCGGACGGGCGGGCGGGCGGGCGGCGCGCGCGCGCGCGCGCGTGTGTGGTGAACCTTGCCTGAGCTGCGTCCTGACTCCGTCAGAAAACTTCTCATGCCCTTAGGGCACATCTAAAGTGCCTCTCCTACCACTATATTTGGTGGCATTTTCCCTCCAAGTGACCAATGTGGTATTCCACTTAAAGGCCACTTTTTCCAATTTCCTTCCAATTTTTACTCCAACTTTGAGCATTAATTTCTCATTCACCCGGTATCGGAATCGAGTGATTCAAAAGCCTAAATTCATCTACTCGTCACGTAGATAATTTAGAAATTATTAGTTTTCGTTTTTGATTAACGAACACTAATCATAATTAAGCTCAAAATATGATGGTTGTCAACTTTTGACAAACCCATTTGCCAAACCTCAATTTCTCCAACAATCCCCCACATGAATGAAAATTAATGCAAATATGAATGCAGACTCTATCGAGAAATCAGACAAAGAAATGTTGCATCAGAAGAGGTAGCTTCTGGCCTTGAACCTTTCTTAGTGATGTATCATCGGATCCACTCAGCTGGTTAGTGACCTGATGTCTTGAACTATCAGCCTTTATTGTGAACCTAGACAATGATACTCACACAACATTTCCTTTAACACCCCTTTGGGTTCTCATGGTTGTGTTCATTATGGCCATGAACAACCCTGGTTTCAGAAAGTGTTTTTAGAGAATTCTTGCCTCACAGAAATCTCATAGAAGCGGCCCCACTTCACACTTACATAGGTGATTCCTATCAAAAGTATTCTGCCATACCCCACTTGATTTATCAATATATAGGACATCATTAAAAGCATTAGCTTAACCTAACGGTTCTCTGCAGATAGCACTTTTGTTTAACGGAATGAGTAAGTGCTAACTGAACCTTTATAACTTAGTTTTCCCATTGAACCAAGATTCTGGGATCTCCAGTCAACAAGGTTGGGTTACCGTTACAAAGATTCATGCTTTGTAGGCTTAAGTCCCATTCCGTTTGTCAACTTTGACATTTGATCTCTAGGCAAAGCTTTTGTAAGCGGATCCGCAAGATTCTCCTTTGATTTTATGTAATCAATGGAAATCACGCCATTAGAGATCAACTGCTTAATGGTATTATGTCTCCGACGTATGTGTCGTGACTTGCCATTATAGATGCTGCTTTGAGCTCGTCCTATAGCTGACTGACTGTCACAATGTATGCTGATAGGAGCGATTGGCTTAGGCCAGCATGGAATGTCTTCTAGGAAATTTCGAAGCCATTCAGCTTCTTCCCCAGCTTTATCGAGTGCTATAAACTCAGCTTCCATAGTTGACCGAGCTATGCATTTCTTGGATCAAGAAAAGTTGAGAAAACAGTGAATTGATGGATCAAATGGGAGGTGAATGTTGTCAAGAGTTACACGTTCTTGCTGTTGATGATAGCTTTGTGGATAGAAAAATCATTGAAAGATTGCTCAAGATTTCTCGCTGTAAAGGTAGGAACTTTATTTTGGGTGTTTCTTTTTCTCTTTGTTGTCTTCTTGTTTTCATGGGATATTGAATTGAAACAATTTGGAAATGGGATTTTGCAGTGACAGTAGTGGAGAATGCGAAGAAGGCTTTGCAGTATCTAGGGTTGGATGGAGAAGAGAATAGCCCAACTGAGTTTTATGTATGAATCTTTCATCAAATGATTTGGATTTGTGTTTGATTTTAAGTGGAATATGGAGGATAACAATCATTTTGTGGTGATCTGGTGACAGGGTTTGAAGGTGAATTTGATATTGAGTGATTACTCCATGCCTGGAATGACTGGATATGAACTGCTCAAGAAAATCAAGGTCAGTCATGATGTCCATTTTCTTTAAGGCTGAAAGAAAAGCAGAGTATATGATCTTCAGAATTGGTCACTTATATTGTTTTAATGAAAATTTTCTTTTCCAAGTTATAAGTTTTTAGCTTGTGATTTCTGTAGCAAGAAAATAACATGAAAAAAGATTTGATGAAATTTATGCAGGGCTCATCAGCATTTAGTCAAGTACCTGTGGTTTTAATGTCATCAGAGAACATAGTAGCGCGCATCGATAGGTAAATTATCTGATTGTTTTCAGCTTCATCTGTTAATGTCTTTGAATATGACTTTGTTCTAAGGGCTTCTTGATGAATGGAAAACTACTTGCAGAATAATCAAAATTTCCTCTTTGGTATAGCTCAAACATTGATGCAACTTGGATCAGATCTATTTTGATAGGCTATATAGTTGATACATAATTGGTTCAACGTAGATCATGTCACAACTAAGTGGTGGTGGGCTTTTTTTGGCTTTTTAGGATGTAGAAGAGCTAATCATGTTATTAATATTTGTGCACTTGCACTCAATATATACAACAACATTACCCTCACCGCCTATGGCGCCCTATGTGGGAATATAAAGAGTTCAGATGTACGCAACCATACTTATGTTTTAAAAATACGCAGAGGTTGTTTTCTGACGACACATAATGAAAATTGCGTCAAATTGTCGGAGTATGAAGACGTCAGATGTACGCAACCATACTCATGTTTTAAAAACACACATAAGTTTCTTTTTCGATGACATATAATGAAGATTGCGTTAAACTGTATCGATTAACTAATACGAACCGTAGCTTAGTCAGCCATTTTGTTTTTTTATCAATGTGTCATTTACTCAATTGGAATTGTAAACTTGCACTCAACATATAGAGTTAGCATATTTGATGCATTGAAGTTGAAGCTGTAACTATTTGCTGTTTGTGTAGCCAATGAACACAAAAAACAATGTTCTTCCACTGAACACTTGTTCTTGATGCAATTTGTAGTGTTCTTTTCCAGTTTACTTTGAGCGGTAACAAATGTAATATATTTGACCAGTAATCATAAACAATTTTGGTTGTGGATTTCATACAATTAATGGAAAAAAGTTTCTTTCTTGAACTAGGTGCTTAGAGGAAGGAGCAGAGGATTTCCTTTTGAAGCCAGTTAAACTATCAGATGTGAAACGTATTAGAGATTCGATATTGAACTTTGGAGCCATGGAAAACGTGAAAAAGCAAACCTGCAAAGGACAGAGATCTGATGATCTTTCATCTCCAGCCCGGAAATTGTCCCCGCCGTTATCATCCCTTAACCAAACACGGAAAAGAAAGAATTGTGAAGATCACTCAGCTCCGGCCCAGAAATTGTCAGTAGCTATTGACACGGCAGCCTAATTTCAGTGTTCCAATCATGCATAGCGCGGTAGATTGATCAAAGTTCGATCTGCATGCTCTGTTCGCTGATCAGGGCTTTGTTGGATCCTTTCGTTTCTTCACATTTTTGATCGTTTGTTTCACAATCTTCCGAGTATATATGGTAACTGGAAGAAATGTTGAATGATGAATAGCTGAAAGCAAATAGATATGATCCTAGTTATATGAAGTTTACAGGGCTTCATGAGTCCACCTTATGTTTGGGCTCTTTTTGCATTTAAAGATCAGTGTCTTTGCCTGCTGTTTGATGATCCAAATTTAAAGAATATCAAATGACATCAGCATCTCTTGGCCATCGGTATCAGAAAGGTGTCGGAATAATAGATCGTGAAATGTGAATTGGCTTAAGTGTTAGAACCTGTAATCAGAAAAGTGCACTGTGTGCATGTGAATAAACTGAAAACAGAAACGCAAACAAAACCGAGGCGAGCGTAAGGACTCTGTCCTTAAGATGAATTGCTCCGGTATACTGTGCCCAACCGGATGGAACAAACGTCTCCCAGGATACAACGGTTTTCGTTCATACGAGTGGCACTACAGCGTAGGAACATCGACGAACCTGTTACAGGTGTTCTGATATCTCGATTATCGTAATGGATGCAACGCAGAATGCTTGTAGAAGAATTGCTGTACTGTAAGAACAGTAACTCGTATGCATGCATGGCTACAGATTATATAGATGTAGGGTGGTTGAAGGAGGTTGAAAGAGGTTGATGGTCTGAACGAATCTGGACCGTTGGATCAAAACAGTTACGATCTCCACCGTTAGATCGTAATCCTTGTCTGAACAAACGTAGGCCATTGGATCAGTAACCGAAGATAAGATCAACTCTGGAGCGTTGGATCAACAACCGCGATCAACCGCAGATAACCGTAGGATCAGATTTTGATCTTGACCGTTGGATCACCACAGATAAATTGTAGACCGTAGGATCAAGTAATTATTTTTCTGGAAAAATTTAAAAGATAATTTATCCAAAAAGATAAGAACCGGGCGGGCGAGCCACGAGCCACGAGCCACGAGCCACGAGCCGGCCGGACGGGCGGGCGGCGGCGGCGCGCGCGCGCGCGTGTGTGGTGAACCTTGCCTGAGCTGCGTCCTGACTCCGTCAGAAAACTTCTCATGCCCTTAGGGCACATCTAAAGTGCCTCTCCTACCACTATATTTGGTGGCATTTTCCCTCCAAGTGACCAATGTGGTATTCCACTTAAAGGCCACTTTTTCCAATTTCCTTCCAATTTTTACTCCAACTTTGAGCATTAATTTCTCATTCACCCGGTATCGGAATCGAGTGATTCAAAAGCCTAAATTCATCTACTCGTCACGTAGATAATTTAGAAATTATTAGTTTTCGTTTTTGATTAACGAACACTAATCATAATTAAGCTCAAAATATGATGGTTGTCAACTTTTGACAAACCCATTTGCCAAACCTCAATTTCTCCAACATTAAGTTGTAGACCCGTTTATATTTGGTATAGAAGTTGGAATGGTTATCATTACATGCTTTTACAAACTAAGAGGGAATTTGGAACACATTTGAGAGACCGAGAATTAAAGTGACGTATACATACGGTGGTGGCATGTGGTGGTTGCATGGCGGCACAACGGTAGGGTGTTGTGCACCGACGGGGAGGGGTGGCTACACAATGGGGGTGGAGTTGGGTAGTGGGTGGCGGCATGTTATAGCGTGTCGGAATAGAGTAATGAGTTTTGCTATTCGTAGTTTTACTCATGTATCATTCTATAGGTTTGATACCTAACTGAAACCCATAGGTTTGTTTGCATTCCCTTCAAACAATCACAAACAATATATCATACATTTGATACCTATTATTTAATTCCGAAACCAACCAAAAACTCCAATAGTTTTGGAAGATGTTTTGCACTCACATATCTTCTTTATAGTCTTTTCTTTTCCATCAAAACTCTAGTATCTGTGGTCAAGCATCTAAAATTGAATCTGGACAGTAGATTTTAACAAAACATAACGTTATACAAGTACATTGTATGTGTGTGTGTGTGTATATATATGTGTATGTATGTATGTCTGTCTGTCTATAACAGCTGTTGACAACATTTTCTCCATGATTGACCTCCGGATGATGTCGATGCATTGAGGAGTCACTACGTAGTCATGATTCGAGACATCAATGTGTCGAATTGATGGATAAACCTTGACTATGCATTTATAAGTTAGGTGGAGTTTGGTTTGCACTTGGGTATCGGAATCAGAATCGGAATATATATAACAGTATATGGGTTTGTAATATATAGGTTTGAGTATAAAGTGATAGTTGTTTGATATTGAAGTGAGAATGGGTATGATTGACATTGGAGGTATTTGGAACGTAACGGAATTGAAATGTGTATCAAAGGTGGGTGGTCGGAGAATTGGCCAGAAAAATTTGACAGACCGGAATAGTGATCGGCCGGCGGCCGCGGCGTTGACCGGCCATACCCCTCATTTTCCCATATTGATAGACAAGGAGAGCTAGTATATAAAAAAACGATATCAATTACCAAATACTTGGATATCATTCCGAAACACATACTCCTATTTTCCCAAACAAACAAATGTTATGCGTTTGGATTTCTCCAAACCCATACCCTTAATGAGAAACCCCAACCAAATACTCCCTTAGTGTTTCATTGTCGCTATGCTAAATGAAATCAGAATTATAATCACAAACTTTCAAGGTATATGTACGCTATGGTGTGCATCGAGTGCATATATATGCACACACATGTACATGTATACATATATAGGTATATGTACATGTTTACGTGTAAATACGTGAACCGCATACATGTATTTATATACATACATATGTATATAGATAGATACATACATATATATATATATGTATATTTATATACATACATATATATGGATATGTGCGCGCACATATATGGATATATGCATATAAACATATATATACACTTATATATACATATCCATATACACCTATTTATATACATATATATGTATATACACATAAACCGCCCATATATATACATATTCTCATACACATTTATATGCATACACATGCATAAATATATGCATATGCACACACATACACATGCACATACAAAGAGGCATATGTACATATATACAGACATGCATGCATATATACACATATACATAATATATCAATACACACATACTACCTTATGTATGTAAGCATGTATGTGTAGGCAAATGGTTACTTGGTTTTCTATATAGCATAGACTAGAAATATGCTACTAAATCATGGATGAAAAAAGTGATACATCAAACTACACCGGTGATATCATGTAAAATAGGAAAATAATGTCTCCAGGACATAGCCTAACTGGTTCCGGACAGGAGTTCTTGAAAAGGAGATCAGAGGTTCAATTCTTGCCAAAAGCAAGAGAGCCTCTTTCCAACAAGTGCATTGTGTGGGAGCTTCTTGGACTGTAAGCTTGCTTGCAGTGCTGGGAGTTTCCTAATGCAGACTACTGTGTATATAATCAAGCTCCTGCTAGCAGGCCGTTAGGTACCTGATTTACATCCCTACACTACCTTTGTGACTGGGTAACATGAAACTACTCTTCCTCTGTTGACATATGAACTTCAGATCTTGATATTGACTGCTCTTTAGCAACATAGTTTATACAAACATAATTCCCACGGTATAATTCAGTTGATACTCAGGTTGGGATTTGCTCCAAGAGATCAAGAGTTCGAATCCAGTAATATGCACAGTGTGGGTGTTCTACTACTGCTACGCCGAAGGCTTGGTTTGCGGGGGGACACCTTGTGTGCGTCACTGTATAAGTCTTCACTCAATCTAGGAGGCCGCTGGACTCCTGATTTGCATCATACATAATGTTTATTAAAATTGAGACGGTGGAGTCCCTCAGAGCTAAGAAATGACCTTTTGTTCCAAATTTATGCAAACATAATCAAAAGATAGTTGATCATAATCCAATTCCGAAGATATAAAAATGAAACCGGACTCTTTACCAAACACATCAACTTTAAACTTTACAAGAACGATTGGAATCCAACGATAAACTTTCTGATATTCTGAATAGATTTTCTTTTTTTTAAAAAAAGAGAGAGAGAGAGAAGACCAACTTGTGGTAATAATTAGAATTTTTATTATTAAAAAAATATA
The DNA here is from genome assembly GCA_036186865.1 of Eustoma russellianum. Lineage (NCBI taxonomy): Eukaryota > Viridiplantae > Streptophyta > Magnoliopsida > Gentianales > Gentianaceae > Eustoma > Eustoma russellianum. The sequence continues at coordinate 3,563,753 of AP025043.1, forward strand.
TATGAAGTAAAGGTCCTGATATTTAAAACTCCAAAAGTTGCGTTATAAATATTAGAGGGAACAACTAAAGAATTCAGATCACGTCTTTTTGAAACTAAACACAATTAAATCGCTATATGATTAAAATATTATAATAGGCCATTATAACTTGCGTCTTTCAATGTATTTATATGTAACACTTTGCTAACAGGAAAATAATCGGGATTTCATCTTTCTAGGACGAAATCCATTAATTGCTTACAAACTTTTGCCACAATTAAGAGAGATATAACTTAAATAAACATAATTACAGAGGCAGAGTCATGGTTAGACGGTTCCATGCTAGTTCCTTGTCCCAATTAAGAGGAATTCTCAAACATAAACCAGAATTAATCGTTAAGATCCGACTTCATCAATAATGATCATCCAACTAAAAGCAGGCTACTAAAGGAAAATAACAAAGTTTTGAAATGTCCGTCTCGAGAGTATATATTAGCCATTATCATGTGACTGACCATTATACTATGCCCGAAAGGGCATTAGGCATGTATATGAATACTTGCATTTCTATTCAAGGGGGATTTCGTTGATGGATTTCGAAATCAATGAATATATAATAAATAAATGAATGATATACATGTGTTTACTAGATTGATATCTACTTGGGTATCAAAACATATTTCTCCATTCTAATATGCTACTAAAGCGTCATCTTGTGCCACTACCGTACCACCACCATGCGCTACGCCACTATCATGCTGCCATTTTGCCGCAACTGTGTCGCTACCTCTTCCGTTGCCCACCATCACCACGACGCCGCCACCTTTGTCACTGCGCCACCACCCCGTCACCATTCTGCTGCCACTACCGTCCTACCACCACATCCTACCACGTGCCACCACTATGACAACATATGTGTGTACGTGTGTTTTAATCTCATTCCCTCTCTGAACAACATGTACGTTAATGATACGTATTCCATCTTCTACATCACATATGTAGGTTTACACATCAAACATAATTCAGTATCTATCATTTCGATTTTCATACTGGATACTTAAGTTCAAACCGAACGCTCCGATGTGTTAATGTATTTTTTTTCTTTCAGTTTTTTCCTTTACACTCTTAGTAAGCTTTAGCTAGTACTTTTGTTTTTGTACAATTTTTCATTGTCACATAAATAATTTTTATACAAAACAACAAGACTATTTCTAAAACTCAATTATTTATTGAAGGAGACGTTAATAGGATTTTAATAAATATCATATTTTTTTTATTGTACCAAACTGTTAGAAAAAATAAAAACTGTATGGATTCAAACATCATCATAATCAAATATAAATCACGCTTAAGCGTATAATGATAGTATTGTTCATGAATATTAATTGCTTATGTATTTTGCGTGTAACGCGTGTGGACATGAATACACACACACACACTAGTGTACATAAGCATTAAGAACGGTTTCCAGGAAATGCATAGGTTGGTTGCTATTTGGGTTGAGATTTGTTCTAAGAGATTAAAAGTTTGATTCCAGGAACACGCACGGTGTGAGTTTTCCACTACTGCTAGACCGAATGCCTAATTTGCACTGGAACACTTTGTGTAAGTCAATTCATAAGTCGTCACATAATATAGGAGCTCGCTAGACTTATAATTTGCATCTTCTACAATGTTCTTTAGATTTAGATCTGGAACCGTGGGAACTATTACTAACATGGTATGACTTTGTTCCAAGCATTAAAGAAGAACGTGTGGTCAAATAACATGGTTGAAGGGGTGATGGGACAAATGTTTCTTTCATGGAAATGGAGGTGACCAAAATCCTTTATTTGATTGCGTTGAAGCAGTAAATAGAGAGTGGAAAATGACATGAAATAATGGAAGAGATTTTGCTTGTACCTTTTGTGGAGTACAGATCAAATGAAAATGATGGCCGAATCTTGTTTTTTCCATTTTGATTTGACATAGCGGCGGCTTTCTCTCTTTTCACGCAGCCCATAACGGGATAGGATCACCTCAACGTAAGAGAGTGCGGTGACGCGTGAGCGTACGACACGTGGCAGCAGGAGTGGTGAGGCTAGATTAGGGTGACCCTCATCTAGCCTCACCACCCTCCCTTGGTGCCACGTGTCGCGTGGTCACAAAAAAAGTGAGGAAAGTTGGGATGAGAAGATCTCAATCCGCCCATAACTATTCTAATTATACTATACATAACCACCCTACTTTATTTATTTATTTATCATGTATACTTTAGTATTATTTGCTACGATGTTGAGAGTTTCAGACGTATTTCGCAATTCTTTCCGTCGAATTTCAACACGTGTGACATTTTACTATTATGTGATTTTTATACCAAAATTTCATTTTTTTTAAAATTTGTGTCAGATATATATTTTTTAACTATTCTCTTCGGAAATATTATCACGATACGTAATTTAAAAGTCAAAGTAAAAAGTCTAACTTAAACGAATAGATAGGTAAAACGAATCGATGGACTGGATCAGTTTAGTAGGTAGTGGAAGAAATATGAATGTCAAAATAAAAAAATGATGGAGTTAGAAAAAATGCAACTGAAAAAAGTCAGTAATCGCCTTTTGGGTATAGTCCAATTGGTATTTAGATTGAGATTTACTTTAATAAATCGAGTATGGTTGTTCTACTGGTGATAGGTTTTCGTCATCGTTTGGAAGGATACTTTGTGTGATTGCCTAACTATTTATCTGATGAATTTTTAATTTGCATCTTCAGTTACTTTTTGAACTTGAACGATGGACCGCGATAGGGATCGGGATCCTCTGACCCCTTCGCCTATCACCTCCCTTGGGACCGCCTGCCACGTGGCACACGGGAGTGGTGAGGCTGGATGGGAGTCACCCGCACCCAATTTCACCACCTCCTGTATGTCACATGGCGGTAGTGAGGCTGGATGGGAGTCACCCACACCCAACTTCACCACCCCTGTGCACCACATAGCGGGTGGTCATTTAATATCCTTAAAGGGGGTTAGGTGATATGATTCCCCGATAGACCCCAAACAAAGAGTTTGCCTTTGCTAAATTAAAAGTCAGGCAAGCGTCAGCTACACTAGATACGGTATATAGATTTTCAGAGATCTTTCACTATCTTTATTTTCAGATTTCAATCAGCTTAGATATGCCAGACAGTTGAAAACATATTCTTTCTCTCTCTGTATCTATCAATCTTGTCCTCCTTAAGTTACCCCTTTTCTGTACTATGTTAGATGTGGGCGCCTCTTTATATACCCCAGCATATTGTTGTAGAAATCCAAAATTAGAAAGAAAACATATGTTGGATAAATAATTCAGACAACAGTGAATTGTGAAGGATCAAATGGGTGGTGAATGTTGTCAAGATTTGCATGTTCTTGCTGTAGATGATAGCTTTGTGGATAGAAAAGTCATTGAAAGATTGCTCAAGATTTCTTGCTGTAAAGGTAGGGACTTCGATTCCTTGCCCCTTCTTCTACTCTTCTTAATATTTTTTTTCTCGGCTTCTTTTTTTCTGGGAATCTTGATTGAAATAAATTGGAAATGGGATTTTGCAGTGACAGTAGTGGAGAATGGGAGGAGGGCTTTGCAGTATCTGGGGTTGGATGGTGAAGAGAAGAGCCCATCTGATGTTTCTGTAAGAATGCCTTGTCTCCTTTGATGCTAATTTTTGTTTTTGGATTTGGAATGGATTCATTTTATACGGAATATGGAGGGTAATGATCATTTTGTGTTGATCTGGTTGCAGGGTTTGAATGTCAATTTGATATTGAGTGATTACTCCATGCCTGGAATGACTGGATTTGAACTTCTCAAGAAAATCAAGGTCAGTCATAACCTTCTTCACCATTTTCTTATGTTCATTTTTTCCAGATTGTTGAAAAACCAGAGTATATGATCTTCATAGTTGGTCATTGATATTGTTCTCTTCAAATTTGATCCCTTAGAAGATTTTAGTGTCTAATGCTACTATGGCATGTATAAAAAAAAACAACATTACACTATTGACTTAGAGTACTCCCGACTATGTCGGGGTACGGGGTTGGATGTACGCAGCCATATTCATTTGTTAAAAACATGTTTCCCGATGACCCATAATGATGCACCAAGTTGTGTTGATACTTCTACTTCACAAGATAAGAAATGCGGTAGTGAGTCATTTTGTTTTATTCTTCCTATTCCAAAGTCAAGAAATTGTGTCCTATGACTGTATTGTAAATGGAAGATTACTGTGGCATATTAATAACATGAAATATTGAATTTCGTTCTGCTGAAATTCATGCAGGGCTCTTCAGCATTTAGTCAAGTTCCTGTGGTTTTAATGTCATCAGAGAACATAATAAAGCGCATTGATAGGTAAACTACTGCTTGATTTATGCTTTTTCGGCTAATTTATTTCTATACGAAGAAATAATATTTATATATCTATTACTTACTTGAATCACTTTGTAGTTGGATGGTCAATTAACATCTCTGTAGAATCTCTTGTGAAATAGAAAGCGATGAGCAGAATGGTTAGAAATATTTCTTTGATATAGCTCAAACAGTTAATACTTGGTAAACAATTGATTCAGTGAAGTTGAAAACAGACTTCTCTTTGATTGTGCCTGCTTTTGCAAGAAGCAGAAAACGCTTTCTTTTTAGAGTCTCTCTTCTTGATGCACGGGGAAGCAAACTCTCTATCCTTTTGGATAGAAGTATTGTATGCATGCTCATCATTCCCGATCCTATGATAGCTTTTGCTGTAGTAGGGATATGTTGGTTATGTGTTTGTGTTGTCGTCTTGATGCAAGTAGCATCCACAAACTTCAACTTCATCTTCAACTTGTGTGATGCTGTTTATGTAACCAATGGGCACAAGAAATGAAAAATATATGCTTTCCCTGATGCATTTTGCAGTGAAATGTTGATAAACAAATATGGATTCATGTGATAATTATCTTCTGGGATTTGCAATCAGCTGACGGAGACATTTGTATTTCTTTAAATAGGTGCCTAGAGGAAGGTGCAGAGGATTTCCTTTTGAAGCCAGTTAAGCTCTCAGATGTGAAGCGTATTATAGATTCCATATTGAACTTTGGAGCCATGGAAAATGCGAAAGAACAAAGATGCAGAAAACAACCATCTGATGATCTCTCATCCCCACCCCAGAAATTGATATTATCATCCCTTAACCAAACGCTCAAAAGAAAGCATTGTGATGATCTCTCATCTCCAACCCAGAAATTGTCATTAGCTAGCTGTTGACTCAGTTGTCTGAAGTGTCTAATCTCGTATAGTGCAGTAGATCAATCAGATCTTGATCTGCATACTCCATCCACTGATTAGGCTTCGCCGGATCGCTTGCTTTTCGTCACAGTTTTCTGATTAATTTTGTTCATAATCTTCCTGGGTATATAAGCTAACTGGAAGAAATGATGAACGGTGACCAGCTGAAAGCAAATAGATTTTACTAGCTACTGGAAGTTGTCAGGACTTGTTGAGTCCTTTTACTTGGGCTCTTTTTGCATCTGAAGATCAGTGTTTTTGCTGCTGTATGAACCTCCAAATCTTGAAGAATGGCAAATGGCCCTTGGCATCTTTTTGTTTTGGGATATGTTTTGCTCTTAAATTTATTTTATGACAAACGAAATGTTTCTTAACGTAAAACAAATCTTCCTCTTGAATAGAAGAGGACATACAACAAGTTTAGTTGACTATACGGAATTTGGATCAACTAGTAAAGTTGATGTTTTGTGATATTAAGGTTATGGGTTTCAGCTGAGAAAAGTCTCTTGCATAATGTATAGGGTAAGGCTGCGTATATCAAATCAATAAGTTGGCTCTTCCCCGAACCCTGCGTAAACGCGGAAATTTAATGCATCGAGAACGCCTTTTAGTTGAATACAATAATCTTTATGCCGAGTTAGGATTTTTTTTTTTTTCATCTTATGTTATCTGCTATTAACGCATTAATAAAATATATGAGTGGATGGATGAGCAAATTGATTCAATGAGCGATACAAATTTCCCGACATCCATAGTCATAAAGATTTTCAATGTGCGAAATAAGGTTTTCAACATCCTAGTTGAGATCTTCTCACCTTAACTTTCCTCACCTCCTTTGTTACTATGCGACACGTGGCACCAAGCTAGATGAGCACCCTCATCTAGTCTCACCACCCTCTACTGCCACGTGTCGTGCGGTCACGCGTTACCGTACCCATTGCGGTGAGGTGATCCTATCCCCTAATTTATGGGGATTTTTTTAAAAGATGCATGGAATGATATGTTGCAGAAACATTAGATAGATTAATAAATTTCTGTTGGCCTACAAAAAGATGAGCATGCTAGAGTCAATAGATGATACAATTTCGTATCTTTCGTCCACTTTGCATACAAGTCAACTATTGAAAGACTACTACTTTTTTATTTAAAATTTTTCTTTGATGTTATAAACAATTTAAAACAATTTAGGTACTGGAACGTTAACACCCTTTTTTCTTTTAAATTTATATAGAGGGAGTAAAACCTCAATTATGCTTTTCAAAGACAAATAAGAGCATATATCGGGCATCCACAATTTTGATTAATATTGTTTTGGTCATTGCAATAACATGCTATAGATATATCACTCTCTCAGCTGTTTGAAAATCTATATTCATATATTTACTCTACAAACAGATATATGTATGTATGTATATGTATATACATATCCTGATAAACCATAATTAAATCGTCTGATAGTCAACAGTCAACGGCTCAACTCTAGTAGTTCAGCACTCCAAGTACTGCAGTTCAGCAGTATAACGCCCAAGCATGGCTGTTCAGCCTCGGCTACACCTCAGCAGAGCATCATGACGCCTTTATAATATCGAAGAATATGTCAAGGTTTGCACCTCGGCATCAACTTCAGCTTCTACACAAATGCCGCACTTCAGACCACTTCAGCTGGGAAAGGCCTAGTCCTGCACTTTGGCAAGGCTTGATCTTGCGCTTCAGCAAGACTTGATCTTGCACTTCGGCAGAGTTCAGTTGGGCACTTCGGTAAAGGAACCCAGCACGACATTACTTCGTGGGACCCTCAAACAGAAGTGCACTTCAAATATAGTGACTACAACTGGGTTCTCTTCCTGAACACGCCAAGGTCATAACAGCCGGCCTACTAGTTACATCAACCAGGCCGGCCTATTAGTCACATCAGTTAGACTACTGATCACATCAGCAGACCTACAACGTCCTAGACTTTCTGCCCCAAGCAAACGTCCTATCCACACTCCACTATCAGGGGATGAGGGCGGAAAAAAGGTCTATAAAAGCAAGCCTACCAAGACAAAGAAGGGGATCCGGAATTAAAACATTCATACTCTAAAGCGAATTCATACGCTTTGCTCCTCGGCATACACTGTGAGAAACTTCTAACTCACCTTTAAATTATAATCTCAGTGAGATATGACCCAAACTGACTTGAGCGTCGTAGGGCTTTTCCCGGGGCCCTCTGACCTGTGTTTTCTTGTGCAGGATATTTGAGAAGCTATTCCATCTACAAACTTTCAATCCCAGTTAACAACTCTTCGAGTTGACTGACGGAACTAATTTGAAGTCGTCTAGACCCTTGATGAAGATCCGGCTTCATTATATCCCTTTCACAGACATATTTAAATATTGTTTTATGATGCTCATCTTTGTACTTCCTCAAGCTTGTGTGCGTTTATCGCTTTCTCAACGTATTTAAATTTTTATTTATGATGCTCATGTTTGTGCTTATATCATGAAGTATGAACACTCCGTTGTGAACTTGCTTCTTTCCTTGTTCGTTCAGCTGTCCATTAGTATGTCGCTACAGAACTCATCCCTGAGGAATAGTTACATCTTTTTTGGCAATTGATTTAGGTGGTGTTGGATTGGAGGTTTAGGAATAAGGTAATGAGTTTGAATTCCTTCAAATCCGTTGAAGTTGTTTGTTTGGAGAAATGAGAGGTATGAGGTTGTTCAGTTTGATATCCAAATATTTGGTAATGCATATCATTTTTTGATATACTAACCTCTTGTTTATCAAGAATGAGGGGAAATGAAAGGTATGCCCGAACGCCGTCGGCACCGTCCGCCACCACCGGTCCGCCGCCGGGTCACTATTCCGGCCGATCAAATTTTTCCGGTCATTTTTTCAGCCGCTCACATTCGATACCCATTTCAATTCCGATACATTCTAAACACCATCAATGTATATCATACTCATTCCCATTTTAATACCAAACAACTAACTCTCAAACCCATATCCTCCAAACCCAAACTCTGTCATACTCATTTCGATTCTGATTCCGATACCCAACCAAACCAAACGCCCCCTTAATAAATTGACGACTAAGATTCATTCAATCCCTATGATATCACAAATCTATGCAGTCATTTATATATTCTTAGGGAATCAGCTCATACCATCTAAGTGGCTGACGTTAACTTTGCATCAGGTTTGATGATGACTTGATGGAAACACTGTTTGGATATAATCCAAATCAGGAATCTATGAGGTAAGAAATGGATCAACAAAATCGACGGTTTCTAGCCCCTCAACACTAGCTCAAACATTCATTCTTGATCCGCGAAAATCACAAAACACAGCCGTATTACTCAAATCCCTGGCAGTTTGAGGAAAGGAATCCTGGATTCCATCCAATAAGGCCATGGATTGAGCACTAATGTTCTTGAAAAGTTAACCGGGATTGCTCCAACTAATGAAGAAGCAGCAACAACGTTACCCTATTACTTTAGAGACTTCTGTCTATGACGTGGTATGAGAGTTCGAATGCACGCAACCAGGGAAAGACAACTCTCCCTTCAGTTTATTGATGAACAAGTTATACGGTCAGAGGGCAGACGCCGTTACAACAATCTAAACCATCTACACCAAGATGCTAGCATCAGAGATGGAAAAAGGCGATGATCAAAGCTAAAATAGCAAGACGAATGAGGAAGAAAGAGATAGAGAGTACTTCATGCTAGGACTGCCTACATTAGTAAGCTTAAGAACCGAGTTTTCCAACATAAAGAAAGCACCCAACATAGACTATAAAGTTTCATCAACATGTATTTTGCTCTCACAAAGAAGGCTGATCACATCCGACACAGCTTGTATGGCGGTGCAGCAGCGAGAGGGAGATGCAAGTGTTCCTAGAGCAATGTGATGATGAACTTGAAGTGGTGAAAGAAGAACAAATAAGGGTTATGGAGCTCGTCAAGAAAACTACAGAGTATTAACAAACAGGAGCTTCGAAACAAAAAGGCTCGGATCCACTTCAGTTATTTAGCACAGTAAAGGAAATCTTGCACAGGGTTGATGAAGTTGGTGTATATATGTGTCAAGTGCAGGATCATCACCACCATCCAGATCCCGGAAGACACCGACAATATTTTAAAAACTAGGATGCATATTTTGAGTCACAAAAACATGGGACATCATCTAGTGAGTCAGAAAATGATTTCTGAGAGAACCACTGGTACTTAAGCAAGTAGGGTTTCTAAATGCTGCAATTAGGACTAATAGTATAGAAGAGATTCTCCTTGTGCAATGTAAATGTTGGCATTTTAGTTATAAATTTCATCTGCTAATCTGGTCAGACCACTCTTCCTACATGTGTGGAGTGAAATTCTTGATTTGGCATTGCAAAATAGACAAAGGTTTAGTGCAAGTTGTTCCTGCTAATTTAGCTGTCCCTACACCTAGCCCCTATCGTGAAACTTTTATGCTGTGACAATCAAGAGATGCTCTCTAGATTCGTGTTGTAAAAAGGTGAGTTAAGAAAAGCTTCTAATCCACAGAATGGAACTAGACTGTAATCACCAGAAATCAACTGTGAAACCATTTGCTGCAAAAGAAAAGTGGAAGTAACTAGGGGATCATATGAGCTCAATGTTGATCTAAGTGGAAGAAGAAATTGTTGATGTTTTCTTTCCAGCTTTTCTGGCTGTGATTTGGTGATCAGTTAACCAAATACTTGCATTATAACGAGAAGGGTCAGCAGAATTGTGCCTTACCTAATCAAACCATGAATTGTCCGCCCTTAGGACATAAATCAATTGACACTCAGGTTGAAATGTGTTTCAAAAGGTCAAAAGTTCGAATCCAGTGACACATACAATATGAGTGCTCCACTGCTGCTAGACCGAAAACCTGGTTTGTGGAAGGATACCTTGTGTAGTTCACTGCGTAAATCCTCATCCAACCTAAGAGACTATTGGTTTCCTGATTTGCATCCTCCACAATGCTCCCTTGAGGCTAAGGCGTTGGAGACTCTCATGGCCAGAAAATAGGCTTTTTGCTCCAAGAATGAATTACAGTCCTGATTCCTTAACTACCAATCTTGTAGCAATTGTCTCTAATGTTGATCATTTAATCAAAGTTGTCATCTTTTATAGTAAAATTGTATTTCCGGTCAGTTGAAAACATCAAACCAAACCCCCACCACCACTTCACCCTACCTTTCTTTGACATAACTGAATCCTTGAAAACATATGCAACCCTAACGTGTCAACGTTTCATCACTATACTTCAATTTATGTTTACATTTCAACGCTATACTTTCATTTATATGACATCTACACCCTCCTACCAGATATCCAACTTTGATAGATGCAATTTTTTGCCATGCAAATCCTTAACCAATAGTCGAACCTTCATCAAAAAAGTACAAACTAAACGTAGTAACTGGTTTGCTCTTTGATGGTTGATCAGTTCCGTTGCGGTTATGTCCCCAAGATGCTACCAATCAAAGTGAGAGGAAATCGGAATTTCGCATATAAGATTGCACCCAAATTTTGTAGGTGGAGAAAAGAGCAGTAAGGTTGATTATACAGCTCAGTAACTGTGAAACAGCAACAATCTTATATATACTTGTCGAGGTTCTAAAACACCGGAAGTTCTGAAAATGATATTACCATGGGCTTCAGCACGAAATAAACAAATATCAGTGTTTCTTTACATCCAAACAAGCTTCCATGGCTCCAAAAGCTGCAAGACAGTTTCCACATTGATGCAAAGGCCCGCAGACTTCCGTCAGGAAGATCACTAGACAGTAAACAATCTACAATCACGATTGCACCAGTAACTTGAGTATTTGTTGGTCTCCAAGATTGGCTGGAAGCATAACAAAAAACAAACAGATTCTGGCACAGAATATCATAAAGTTGACCAGGTTGCTGTTGAAACCTTTCAGAAAAGGTTAATTTCTGTGTAGCATGATTTGCGGTAAGTGTTCCTAGCATGCTGCCAAAGTAACAGAAGACCAGAGTCGGAAGCTTGGTCTCATTTGACAGTTAAGAGACAACCTCTACCTTGGACAACACAAAAATTCATTATCTTTAAGGGGAATCACTTCTAGCCTCCTTTGCTACAAAGATCCCCTGATATGGAATCTGCTGCTAAAATCATCAAGTGCATCTACAGAAAGCAGCATATGTAGAATATATTGGGGGAAAAGCACAAATAGAACCTACATTTTCCGACCCAAAGGTTTAAAAGCTCATTACCTACAGTTGTCACAATATGACTGTTACATATCTGCCACGTGTACTGAATAAACAAATCAAATAATAAAGAAGAGATATAGGTGCATACCACACTAGAAAACACGCCACAAGAAGTAAAAATTGAAGTTAAACTTGATCGCAATTCAGGCTACCAGCAGAAGGGTATAACAAAAACCAAGCACATGATGACAATGATATTGCTTATCAAAGAAATTCTAGTACCTCAAATTTGCAAGGGAAAAAAGATAACAATATTAGCAATCCAACTGCTAAAAAACCATCAAATAGGTATTACCCTTGACACAAGAAACATTCAACCATGAAAGACAAAGTAGATGAAATTTATAGCTGAAATCTGGTAACTTTCTGGCAAGCAATCAAGGTGCTTTAGGACTCATACAACTAAACTGCAGTCACAAACGCAGAAACTGCAACAGGGAACAGAATCAGCAATGGAATAAGCCTCCCTTCTCAACCCCCACAACCCAAGAAAAGAATGTAAAGAAAAAAGAAAAGTAAAGCCTACTCTAATCAGATGTCACCAAGCGACCAAATACAACATCACACAGTACCTGAACAAAGTGAAGGTAACCTCTAGGTGCCGACATGCTTTAGTTCAAAATATCACCAGGACGTTACCTAAAATTCACTGAACGAGTAGCAAACAGAACCAATAGGTATCAATCAAGCAAACTAACATGCAGCTAAAGGATATTTAGACGACAAACATGCAACTGAAGTTGCCAACCCCACCACGACCAGTGGCAAGTTGATGTAAAAGCTCAGAAATCAGTATACCAAAGTTCTCAAAAAGCTTACACTGGATCTAAGTAAGGCATGAAAATGTTAGAAAATGCTGCATACCTCTTTGGAGAACAATCACAAATGCATTGGAACCCAATTGAACAATAGCAGAATGCTATCAAGGTGTGTCTAATTTGAATTATTATCAGAAAAGGCTCAGAGAAAATATCATTAAAAAAATCCATCTCAAAGAAGGAGCAACCATAAACCAAATAGCTCTTATTATATACAGGAGTGCAAAGTTTACATTAAGCTTTCAGCCATAATCTAGCACTCATTAACTGCCAAGGAAAAAGGTCCAAAGTTAAGAGATATATCTTTGCATCTACATAGATGTACATATATATGTCACCCAATCAAAACAAACACAAAAACACACACACATACACTCATACATGACACAAACAGGTACACGCTTCATTGAAATGTTGAGACGTCTTCCAGTGGCAGGTTTAAAGATCAGCTTTTATAAAAATCTTGAGGAAACAATGAGTAATAGACAACATGAAAACACACCATCTCACATGTTGTCTGACAAAAGATCAGCAAACACGCTCCTATAAATGATATTTAGTGTTGAAAGCTCACAGTTGACCAGGTTCCAGGTAAAACACAAAAAGAAAGAATAAGAAAGGGGAAAAAAGATTGTTCTTGGGGGGGGTGTCACAACTGGCAAAAGCAACCTCACAACAATGTGATGTAAAGCTCAATCAAGCTTATATCAAGACAAGAACTCACAAAAGCTATAGGTTCCAGAACAAAGCATATTTGAGCCTATGAAACAGTGGAAACAAGATTAAATGCCGGCAATAACTTGAAGAAGAAAACGTAGCACCCCGTTATGTATTCTTACAAGAAAGTTACCTTCAATTAACTAGAACAGCACAAGGCAACCTTTTCTTCTCTTAACCTTTTTACATGTTGAGCCAAGGGCAAAACCCGAGTAATAAAAATTAACCATCTTTCCAGCCTATTTTCTCCTGATCGTTGCCAGATTAATAGATCTGAAGTCTCCCATGGTCACCTCCACGTAATTACCTTTCCAAGGACATAGAAGGTTAACATCCCCGGCCTCAAAAGTCCCAAAAAGCAGAAAAATGTAAATAATGCACAAATATCAAAAGGGTAACAAGTATCTATAAGTTCACCCCTGATTCCTAGTGCCTTTGCCGGTCCAAAAATATAAAGCAGCTAAAAACACCTTATATATTATCCCTCCATGTTCTTATCACTAGCTCTCTTCAAATGATCATGTTACAGCTATTTCTATGAATATTTTTGACATATTTTTCCGCCCTTACCTTTTCCTTGTCCTTGCAGATATCATCAGCAACCCACCTCTTAAGCCCATAGATTTCGGAGCAAATTATCAAAACAGCCAATGTGGTTTAACAAATGCACCTTTCACCCCTGTGGTCTGAGAACCCATCTTCTGTAATCCCACCCCTACCGTCCCCTCTGCCATATATTGCATGTTTGAAGGTGCTTTGGTCATCTTGAACAAAAAACTGTTACTTTTAATGCAAAAGGTGACTCTAGCTTGTATTCCCCAAAACAGGGAAAGGGGTAAAGAGTAAGCTCTCAAACTGAAGCAGTTAAAAGGCACATTTTTAAAGCCTCAATGTTTTTGATAATTCTCCTCAGATGAAACGACACATAGATCCAGGTCCACCCACTAAATAACCACATCAGTTGCAATTCAAAACACAGCATCCATGAGACCAGCAAGTCATATTTACCCTAACAGAGATGATGAAAGACGTAATCTCTGCAACCCTAAGGACAACCACATGAATGTCAAACTATTTCCTATTGTATCAAGAATGCACTGGGGGAGAAGACTGGGAGGGAGAGAGGGGGAGGAGGAGGGATACAATGTAGACGGTATTATCACAAAATTATGCCAGAAGCTAACATAACTGACGCAGCGTCCAAGCATCATTGAAGGAATGGCAACAGCCCCCCCCCCCACCCCACCCCCCCACCTGTGTCCCATCACCACTCCCACAGTTGCTTGGATGGACAACAAAAAGAATGTGTCAGGACGAAGGGGGCAACGTGAACATGTATCTTTCAATCTACGCTACCGCAAGTATGTTCATCCTTACATCAGAATAAAAATCAACAAAAACTGGGAACACTCGTCTGCAAGTTGCATCCACGCAGTCATCATCGCCCAGCCTAACTATTCTCCAAAACTGAAAGTCTCATATGAAAGACTTAAAAAGACCTTGCAATTGGTAAAAGAAAGAGTCAGAGGGTCATTTTCTGCTAACACATAATTGATAGAATTGAATATGTTAAACAGAAGATAACTTAAAAATTGAATACATATCTTGGATATGATTAACTTCATTAATAGCTCACTTCTTCAAACTGCAAAATAAAACAGCTGTAACACATAACACGTCCAAATTATATACGGTATCAAGTATTCACACTGCTGCGCTTCTAACATGACACTATGGTGGACAAAAAACATCAAGACTCATATTCATACTTTTGTTCTTCAAAGTCACTCCTATACCTGCCACTAGAGACAATAAGTCTTGCAGTTAAAAGGGAAGAAACACTTAGTAGGAAGAGACCCATGACGCCTTTTCTTTTTTTTTCTTTTTTCCTTTTGGGTAAGTAAACAAACACCTTTCCTAAGACCTTGAGATCAGGCTACAAGTGCGAGCCAGTTGAAATGTCAGATTGCCTCCTCCATCCAGTGCTGTCTCCCCCTCAACAAGATGATGGTCATATTGCTTTCGACAACCTGGGCAACGCCCATCATCCTCAAGGATCCTCTTGTGGCAGAAAAGGCACAGCCGGAATCCACATAGACAAGGAAGAAAACTTGAATCAGTCAAGTCTAGATCCTCACAGCAAATGGGACACGAAGTGGGAGCAACATTCTTATAATGCCAAACTGCCTCTCCACTGCCACGACGCCTCTCTTTATTTATTGGAAAACTATACTGCTTTGACAAGTTGGGCAAGCTCTGAGGTCTAAAAGCATCATCTGGCCTCCAAGCACGACAATTAGCTGACACCTTCTGCGGTGGCTTTGTCTGCAATGTGTCAAAGCCAGAAACTGGACCACTTGTCGCTTCTGGATGGCAGTCTAGAGAAGCTGCATTATTATTCTGAGGAGCCAAATCTGAAACATCCTTATGATCTTCCTGATTGCTCTCTGCAGCAGTCAACGCATCAGCCAAAGCCTCCCAGTCATCCAAGCATTCATCATCCTCTTCTTCATCCTCCTCACTAGCACTTTCTGAAAAACATCCACCACTGCAGCTGCTGCTACTTCTGCTGCTTCTAGCGCTGCTGCTTCCAGTGAAGGTTGTGCCAGAGCCTTTGCCCCCTAAGGTACTACTGCTATGGCTTGTGGGGCTATTTGAAGGCGAATCTGAGTCACTATAGTTCATGGGCCCACCATCAATCTCTTCTTCACCCCGTGGTTTTATCTCCAATTTTCCGATCAACGTACCCCTAGTGTGGTTGGAATGCTTCGTAGAACCATCAGATGAGCCAACACTTGTTTTCTCCTTCCCTCCCTTCTGTTTCACTATATAGATCCAATTACGAAAATGACATAATAGAACCAAACATAATAAGAAACATAGTTCTTATAAGTATATATACAGAGAATCCTTTGCATGACCAACTGTGAATGAAGTATGATGTGGCATACAATAAATTGTAATACAGACACGATCATACAGAACTGACAAAACTAATTACAAACCTTGTGATAGCCACTGCTCACGACGAACATCAAGCTTGCACTGCTTCAACTTTGCTGACCTGTTCCCCTAAATGTTCCAGAAATCCAAATAAACCAAGAACACATCCAACTTTCATCAGCCAGAAATCTTGAAAGGCGAGAACTTCATTCAAAAGGAAAGAACCCCCTCAACATGTAAATGATATTAACTAGTCATTCCGAACGCATACCAGGGTCACAGAGTATCATTACACCCCATAAAGATTGATCGAAACAGAAAAAGCATTCAATCACCGTAAATATTCACTCAATCACATTAAGATAGAAATCAAGAAACGGGAAGAAACCAAATAATCCAGAGATACACCCCCGACGCGTCAAAAATCGAATAATTACATTCAGGACTCCTAATTATTAGTTCGAAAGCACATGCAAAAAACAAATTCGGTAAACAACAATAATACCCTATAATAAAGGAACAAAGAAAAGGGATTAATAAAAAGAAATTACCCTCTTTTTCTTGGAGAAATCTTTGGGATTAGAGGAAGGCATGGGAAGGGCGTTGTGGTTGGAAGCAGAGGAGGCAGAATAGGAATACATGGTGGAGTTTATGGAACTACGCCGGACAGAAAACCCTAAATTTGACCGAAAACAGTAACCGGAGAAAAATATCAGCTTGGCGGAGAAAGAAACAGCGGGCGATATATAAGTAGAGAGGGATAAAGGAAGATCGATGATAAACAATGGATAACGGAAACTCCTCTTCAGTCGAGCTTTTCCTTTTCTCCTTTTTAAAATTTTCTTTTCAAATTTCTTTTCTTGTTTCTGTAAAGCGTCGTGTCAGATTTTATATCAGAGGTTTTTTCAAAAAAAAAAAACAAAAACAAAAGATCTGATATCAGGGTTAATTACGACTTTGCCCTTCATCTTTCTAATATTTTTATTTTTTAGAGGTGGCAAACTAGGGTGCTAAGCGAACCGATCAGTTCGCAAACTGTTTAAATTCAATTCGTATTTGATTCGAGTTTGTTCGTTAATTGTACTTAAACGAACCAAATCCAAACACCTATTTGGGTTAGTTTACTAAAACGAGCCGACCTGTTTGGTTCGTTCAAACAGTTATGGAATTGAGCTGAACTTGAACCAAATTTAAAGCTCGTTACAATAAGCAAACCGAACCAAACAGTTTGTTTAGCTAAACAAATCCGAATTCAAAAACCTAATATTCTGTTCGACTCGGTTTGTTAATAACCCTATGTCAAACCCTATTAAAAATATGAGTATTGTTTATAACGCTTCATTTAAATTTTTTATGCTGATCGATAAGATGAGAAAATATATACAAAGTTGTATGTTTACACATTCTCTTTTTTTCAGTGTTCCAAAAAACATGTCTCAAATATAATGTTATATAGGAAAATTCTAAAATATTTCTTTAGTACCATATGTCACATGAATGTCTATATGGCGTCTTCTATTACAAGCTTTATCTTACCTAATAAGGATATATCATATATACTAGTTCAGTAAAATTTCAATGCACCTAACATATTTTAATTAATATGATAGATAATGTGATAGAAGATCATCGAATGTACTATCCAACTTGTAGGAGTAAGCGTGTTTTTGATGTAACTCTATATTACCCGAACAATTATATGTAAATTATTTTATGAGATTTTGATCTCATGGCAACGTTTGAAAGACAGACGAATGCAATGTGGTTGTACAATGAATTTGGTAGATTCATGAATGAAATATTAGTTTGTGTAAATATGAATAAATTCATTCATTGAAAAATAACAAATTTCATAACTCGAGTAAAATATTTATTGAGATTATTTGTATAGATTAATTGAATCCCAAAATTGGTAGTAAATTTTAGATTCTTAAATAAATTAGTGACACTGTATATACATACATAATTTAATTCTCTGATGAGATTATCATGTGATAGTAACTTTTTAGGATGGAATGTTGTAATTACCAACATGACATGCATTTAGTAGATTCGTATTTGAAAAATTGATGCCTACATTTGTTACTTGTTTTATTCTCTTCCTTCTAAAATTATTATCTTAATTTCTATTTTAGTTTGTTTTAAAAATATTGTCTATTTTTCAAAAATAAAAAATTTTAAAAATCAATATTTTCAACCCATCCTTTTAATTATCACTCACATAATTTTTTTAGTTTATCTTAATTAACCAACTAAAGATATATATGAAGAATAGTCAAAGAATTTGACTCCTTTAAATTGTAGTCAAATAATAATATTTTTAAAACGGAGGGAATATATTGTTAAGGTTTCACCAATTTGTAATATAGTAAACAATTTTTACACTTTCAGTTATATATCAGTTCATTTATCTATGCATTGGAGCCTCAAGTCAGCCAAGAAAACACATGTCATGCCCCTAGGGGCATAGTCCAGTGGTAAGTGGCAAAGGTGATTGGGGCTAGAACCCCGACGTCCCGAGTTCGAGTCCGTGTGGAGACAATCTTTGTTGAAATATTACAAGGGTTGCCTCTGGGCTGGCTGAGTCTCGTGTGTCCTCTCCTTTTGCAGGGCTGCCGATGGAGCACATCCCTCGATTTACATCCCATCTGCCTAAGAGGCCTCTGGTACAGGTGGGCGAGAACTCACTCCCTCATCAAAGAAAACACGTCATGAATCTTTGATTTTTCTCTATTCAGGATTAATTATTTTCTTCCAATTTCTCCCAGCACACACGACAGCTTCTCTTAACGTTCCGATGGAGCACATCCCTCGATTTACATCCCATCTGCCTAAGAGGCCTCTGGTACAGGTGGGCGAGAACTCACTCCCTCATCAAAGAAAACACGTCATGAATCTTTGATTTTTCTCTATTCAGGATTAATTATTTTCTTCCAATTTCTCCCAGCACACACGACAGCTTCTCTTAACGTTTATTTGGATTGACATTCTGGATTGATTGATTGAAAATCTATTTAGGAGGGGATAGAATCTTCTCATCCACTTTTTCTCACTGCATGCGTCACCGCAAAACACGTGGCAGCAAGGAGGGGTAATGAAGCTAGATGAGGGTCATCCACATTTAGCCTCATCATCTCACTCTGCTACCACGTGTCACGCGGTCATGAATGGGGTGAGGAAAAATGGGATGAAGAAATCTCATCCCGCTTGTGTGTGCTGCCTTTCGATATGCTAGTGGTGCTTGACAGTATCGTTCTCTCTTTAGAAACTATTCTCTTATAAAAAAATGATACAATAAAATAAAATAAATCAATAAATTGACTACGCATCCCAGAGAATGAGGTAGTAAATGCCAACTTGGCATTTGATACATGGTAGAAAAACGGTTTGGTTCCAGAAGCATCGGGAGCTGCGGTTATAAATGCTGTGCTCCCCGTGTTTTATCAGCTAATGTGAGGATATTTTGTTTTGGGCCGGGTACTCACTTTAGGTCCCGGACTGTTTCCTGTTTCCTTTTCTTTTTTGAGCTTTCATTTTTGGACTACGGGCTTGGGCTATATTGTAAAGTTGCATTTGGTTTTATAATATTTATCCGACTTTGGATCAAACTAGCAGTTATCGATATAACTTGACGCAATTTTAATTATGAGTATAATTATGTTTCCCAGAAGACGGTAAGACGATAATGTTATTCTTGTCCCTTATAAGAGAGCCTTCTGCATTTGAACTTCTTTGACAGAACATCCTGAACTGAACGTCCTGAACTGAAGCCGTCGCTCGTTGTAAATACTTAAAACGGATGATTTTTTATTTTTTTTAATTTTTCCTTCTTGAACGTTTAGGGTGAACTTAGACAAGTAGGTATTTGATATTTCAGACTGCTCTGTGCTGTATGAAAAAGATTAACGAAATTGAGACTAATTTATTTTTCCCAGTGTTGTTTAGTGTAAATATCAGTTGCACTTCAGCACTTAGAAATTGTTCGTGATGTCAAAGTTTCTTTCACTTTCATTGTAACATTTGAAACAAATACTTGGAGATGTTAATTGATCAGATTCAGAAGTGGATTCGAACTTCTCACCACTTTACGTTGGTAAACCATAATTAAACTGTCTGTTAGTCAACAACAATCAACGGTTCAACTCTCGTAACTCAACATTCAAATACTGCATTTCAGCAATTCAGCGTTTAAACATGGCTGTTCAGCCTTGGCTGCACTTCAGCGAGATTGCTTAACACTCATTATATTATCGACGAATATGCCAATGTTTGCACCTCGGCACCAACTTCAGCTTATGCGCAAGTGCCGCACTTCAGCTGGATCTAACTCTGCACTTCGGCAAGGACTAATCATGCATAAGCTTGATTTGGCACTTCAGAGAAGGAACCAAGCACGACATTACCTCGTGGGACCTTCAGACAGGAGTGCAATTCGAATATAATGATTACAGCTGGCTATTCAGTCTGTACACGCCAAGGTAATTCCAGCGGGCCTATTAGTCACATCAGCAGACCTATGATGTCTTAGGCTTTTTGTCCCAAGCAAACATCTCATCCGCTCTCAGAAACCAAAGGCGGGAAAAAGTTAATAATAGCAGACCAATCAAGATGAAGAAGGGGATCTGGATTTTTAAACATTGACACTCATACTGTTAGAAACTCTGAACTCACTATATAAATTATATTCTTAGTGAGAAATGGCTCAAACTGACTTGAGTGTCGGAGGGTTTTTTTCGGGGCCAACCCTCCAGGACCTCTGATCTGTGCTTCATTGTACATGATATTTTTGAAGCTACTCCAGCTACAACCTTCAATCCAGTTAACAACTCTTCAAGTTAACTGACGACGTTAACTTGAGGTCATCTTGACCCTTGGTGAAGATCCGGCTTCATTAATCATAAGCTGATATTTCCACATTTGATGCTCTGGGTTATCTCTGTGAGTCTGCAGATTTCTTGGGGGGAAATTAGGGATTCTCAATATCCGGAAAGAGAACGGAACGCTTCGCGATATGAGATACGCAGTCTTATCTTACGTTTTGTGTAATATGCTGTTTCTCCGGTTCTAACCGTAATAATAAATTAGGCACGCAGAAAGGCTTGAAGGCCACGTGAGGTTTTTGTACGATCTCCGAAGTCTGAATAAAAAAAGGTTGAACCCCAACCAGTAAGGGTCCCTGCCACACCCAGTCTCAAAGGTAGTGTGCGGATGTAAATCAGGTACTCAACGGCCCGCCAGCAGGAGCTTGGTCGTTTTACACAGTAATCTGCATATGAAGCCTCCAGCACTGCAGGCAAGCCTACAGGCCAAGAAACACTGCACGCAAGCCTACAGGCCAAGAAGCTCCCACACAGAAACACTGCACGCAAGCCTACAGGCCAAGAAGCTCCCACACTATGCACTTGCTGGGAAAGGCTTTCTTGCCTTTGGCAAGAATTGAACCCTTGACCTTCCTTTCGAGAACCACTGCCCGAATCTAGTTGGGCTATGTCCTGGGGACTATGAAGTGTGAATAATGAAATATATTTGGGGCATCAACAAAATTTAACCTCAGTTGAAGGAAGAGGCCTGGAAAGGGGTCATGGTGTTGTTTTTCCCTTGCGATAGACTTGCTATCTGAATCTTTTCTTCAACTTTAGTCCTACGTATCAACTAAGATATTGAGATATTACATGTAAATAACTGACAACGGAGAGGGTATAGTGGTATATATATGACCCTTCATACTTGAAGAAGAGTTGTTAACTGAACTTGAAATGAAGGTTGAAACGTCTAACACATAGGTATAGTGGTATATATACGATCCTTCATACTATGATATATGCGGGAGCTTCTAAGGTAATGTTATTGTTGTATTAATGTTACATTCATACCGTTTTTAGTGTAAACTAACTCGTTAGGGCCCATCTCTAAAAACTGATATATCATGATTGCCAAAATGTTAAAAACTTTATGAGCACACCATTTAACCAAAACTGTCTCCAGGCCATATAATTGACTTTGTTAATTAGAATCACAAGATAAGAAAGAGGTAGAAAAACAACTTATCACCTGTACATTTTTTGTGTATGATTTTGTCAATTGGACCAAAATGTTATGGACAGAAATAGACTCCTTCTGTGTTAGGTCTCTCGTGTAGGTCGTTCTTAATTGCAGAAATGGGTATGCCCATAGCGACCGGACATCACCTCTAAAATGCACTCCAAAAGAGTGTCACGTCTCAAATCACATTACAAATTCCATAGTAGTCCAAAATTTGCAACTAAATATAGAGTCGGGGTCTTACTGGAAACAAACTTTCTATCCCAAGGGATAGATGTACTGTTTGTCTGCCTTTCACCTTCCTAAAACCCTAACAATAGCTTAGTGCTTTCGTTGAGATATTACTGGACATGATCGTTGGTCGTTGGTCGTTGATATAATAGTTCAACATTCACTATTCATGATTTATCATTTTAAGAGTTGATTATGTTTCAATAACAACTAGGATATGAGAGTTAATGTAAAATCCCGTCTCACTTTGGAGATAAATTAAACGAAAATATGGTGTATATAAATATCGATCTAACTGTTAAATACAAATTTAGGTTAATTATTTTCGTACGGACATAGACGAAAGACTGATAATCAATACTGTCTCCATATGAGTATGGGGCATTGCAGTTAATATGATCAGACAACGAATAATTTCTTAGTGTAATGCTTATTTCAAGCAGGGGCGGAGGGAAGGGGGGGCCTGGGGGGAACGTGCCCCCCAACGTCGGTGGAAAAATCCTATAGATAGGTAGGTGTATTTGTATTTTTGGCCATTCAGTTCAAAGTGTGTCTTTGCTTGACAGAACACTAACCCTCTGTTAAGTGGTCACATAGTGTTTAGCATTCGGAAATTCTCTGCTAAGTGATTAAAATATGTCTAAAACTTACCGGAAGTTCGGTCTCTTAAATATATTAAAAACATTCAAGATTTGGAAAACTAGTAGTCTTTTTTGCATGTAAGGTAATCGTTGAAAACTAGTAGACTTTTTTGCATTAGTTTGCTTATGAAAATGAAAGTTTCTTTTTTTAATTGGTTGCTAATCTTACGAATCCTGTAAGGACTGATGCTCGTTAGTTGAATATATATTAATTTAAAAACGACATACGGTTGTGCCACTTCGTTGGGGAATATGCTACAATTACACAGCTTTTGTTATTTTATTTGGTTGCTCTAAAATCGTTTCAAAGTTGAGAGCTACACATACCTTTAGGTTGCATTTAAATCCTTAGTGTTGGTTGTTGCTGGTGTGAAAACTATTTTACAATTTCTAGGCAACTATGTACATCGTATATGATTGGTTCATTGATTCAGCATCTAGACAGTAAACTGTAAAAGGTAGTATGCTTTTCCAAATGCTCATTGTTAAACACTAGCTTTTGTGACAGTTGTTTGTTTCTAATTTTTCTGTAATGAATATCGTCAAAACTGATCTACGCAACCGGTTTGGAGGTGATGTACTATCGGATTGTTTATTGTGTTACTTTGAGCTTGAAATTTTTAGCACCATTGAAGATGAAGATATTATGCAATGATTTCAATCAATGTCATCTCGAAGAACCTTTTTGCATCCCTTGGCAAATCCTTCTCGTTTTGCAATAGGCAAATAAAAGGTATGTATTGATGTATATTACTATATTCATTTAATAATTATGATCCGCATGTTGTTTGTTGTGTATTGTTTATTTTTTTATACATTGGTTGGTAGAATGTGTTTTTTTTCACGTATTTTATGTTATAATACAAAAATATGTCTAGAAGAATTTGTTGGTTTTCTCGGTCCGAAACGGTGACCCGTGGTATTCCTATTGCGAAGCCTGCCAGTGCCCCTCCAAGAAGGGACTCATGGCTCCGCCACTGATTTCAAGTATCCTTATTTCATTAATTATCACTCTCTCCGCTTTAAAAATATCAAAATTTGACTTAAAAATAAGTTAATAAAGTCAATCTATTTTGATCGATATTTCTATTATATCCTTAGGTAGTTAATTTCTGAGATAGAGCGGGTGTTAGTTTATTGAAGTTCCCTGTGAATATGGAGCATTATCAATTGTTCATTCGTGACCTTAAGGTCTTGAGTTCGAAAATCCGATATTTTTTAAACCGTATGCAAACGCAGGACCTACGTTTTTTTGCATGAGAAAACGTAGAACCAAATTGATACTATTAAAATATGCAAAATCTTTCACACGGCTTGAGAAATGTTCATTTCGTGTATCCAACATAAAGTAAAGAGTAAATACTTTCCGGTTGGGATCAGAGGAGTTGAAAAATAAGGTAAAATATGAAGGCTCCAATCACAGATTGACATGTGTACAAAAGTGGAAGAAGTTTAAATTTTTTTTGTTTTTAAAAAATAGTTACTTGTACACGTGACAACGCGTGATTGGAGACCTCATATTTTGCCTCACTTTTTGTCTCCTTTGATCTCAACCGAATGCTTTCACGTAAAGTAAAAGAATTTGGAAAGTCACAGATAGCATCCCCTTTCCTTTATGATTCATTCATCTGCCCTTTGGCCTTAGCTGTCACTAAATGTTGGGAAAGGATTAAATTTTCAAGATGATCTTACTGGTTACCTCTAATTATATTTCCCCATTTATCCCAATTGACTTGTGGATTCGAACTTGAAAGTTTTTAAATTAATTGCACCCACTCTTGAAATGTCCTGCCATTCCTTTTAATGATCACTGTTTTCTTTTTTTAAAAATTATATTTTGACCTATTAGAAGGACACGATTTCTATAAATAAGACAAAGAAGAATGACATGATTTATATCACACAAAAAATACATGATTTAATATATGGTATAGAAAATACTTAATGTATGTTTTATGCAATGATGCTTTTAGCAAGTAACAAATAACAACAACAAACATAGTCAGTATATCTTAACGATAGCAATAGCTACCGCTAAGGTATGAGAAGGTTGAGAGTCAGACAAACGATACTTCCATCTTTAAGGATAGAGAGTTTGATTCTAGTGAGACCACCAATTTTATATGTACCTTAGCAAGTAACAAATGCATAAACTTAAAAGATGTTAAAGTTAAGTCATAATCATGTTTGGTAATCTTAAATTTTATTGACACTCCAATACTTTTCTTCTAGAAAGAAGAAATTTCATTTTCAGTGAGAGATGCAATCAAATATGATGGAGCAATTAGGTATGTGAATTTGATTTCAGTCAAATCTTGAGGTTGCTTTAGCTGAATAACCGGGAAGGGAACAAGTACAATTCTATTAAGCATTAGTTACTGTATTTTTAAGTTCAAAAGAACTTTTTTACAGGGATGGATCTCCTCACCCCACTATTCCTCACCCTATTTATGACCGCGTGACACGTAATAGCAGGGTGGGATGGTGAGGCTAGATGCGGGTGACCCTCATCTAGCCTCACCACCCACCCTTACTGCCACGCGTCGTGCGGTGACGCGTGCGGTAAGGAAAAGTGGGTGAGGGGATCCTATCTCCTTTTTACCTCCCCTGATGGCCCTTTCCTTATTTTGACACAATAACCGCGGTGTGATGCAAACATTACCCTATTGTCTTAGAGGATCTCGTCTATGCCAGAGTATGGAAGGGTCGGATGTATGCAACCATACTCATGTGTTAGAAACACACACAGGTTGTTTCCCGATGACCCATAATGATGCGTCAAGCTATGTCGATCAACTGCTACTTCACAATATAAGAAGCGTAGTCAATTTAGTGAGTCATTTTGCTATATTCCATTTCCATCCTATTTCAAAGTCATTTTGCTTTATTACCTTCGTTTAACACTTATGACTCTTTAAAACTTAACTCAAGTTTGAATTCTTAAATATGAATAATTTAAGTATTGAATTGAAAATAAGTATGTCTGAATATAATTATTGAATCTCTTCATTTTTGATAGTATTTTTTAATTTAAAATCTAAAAATTATTATGTATACATAATATATACGTAAATATTTCTTTCAGCTATCATAAGTGTGATCACCAGGATATGTCTCATAGGCGAAATTTATAACTTGACAATATGGGATGGTTGACGACCAAATGAATTGCATTTTAGTACTTCTGGTATTGAGGATGCATACCTTAAAAGGCTTGTTCCTAGGACATGGTCCAATAGTTTCGATGGCGGAGGTTCGATAAAATGGCGAGAGTTCGAATCTTGTCTCAAGCAAGATTTCGACTATCTTTCCACATAAGCGCATGATATTGGAGCTCCACTACTTGCAGTGTGTTCCTTATATGGTTGTTTGAGCAACCCAAACTCTGATATAGTAAGCCTTAGGCATCTGACTTTCATCCCAATCACGCCATGAGCCAAACTGATAGAGGTCTGGTTGGGGTTTCAGTTCATAAACCTTAAAAGGCTTAAATGGCAAGAATAAAAGAGAAGGGTTTCACACTTTGTATAAAGTGTTAGGTCTATGAATCGACCAATCATGTCAGGTTACATTATAAATCACGTAACAATATTTCTTCAATGCTAAATATACAACCTTGTTATTTTTAGACAATTGATTTCATGTCGCGATTCATTATTGATCAAACAAAAAAATGTATATTTATCGGATATTGTATGCATTTATCATTGATCTTCTCAATAACGTACATGTGAATTTTTAATGAAAAATTTTGTGTAAATGATGATCGCATGTTACGTTAAAAATTTTGCTCAATTATTATTCTTATTATGTGGATGTAGCTGATTGCGCACAAAATATGCTCGTACATTTTTCACATGAGAACATTGCATGTATATAATGAGATAAAGTTTGAAACACAATAAATTTAGCCTCCTTCATTTTTTTTTCCTTTTTTTTTAATCGAGCCTCTTTTATTAGGTTGACTGTTTTTGCTGAGTATGTTAAATATGTGTAACTATATTTCCTGTTTATACTAATATCAGTTTTATAGAATGGAGACGATATTGTGAGCAAGTGAAGATATTCGTTAATTAATAAAAAGTATCTGTGTATGAGAGTACACAGTTAAATAATATTTTATTTAGAATATGATGGAATAAAGCAATGACTCAATAAATTTGTTACGGTTCTTAATTGTTCTTTTTTATTTGTTTAATTTTTTTATTCTTTTTTTTAAAATTAATTATTGCAGGTGATTTTCAGTTTGGTATTTCTACTCAGTAACGCTGCCGTCAGAACTTAATGGCCCAAATTGTAATGGAAGCATGTTGGAAAATCGGAAGAGGTCAACTAATGCAAATAAACAAATAAGAAAAAGTTATTAAACTTTGTCACATTATCACTTATCAGCCTAAAAAACTTCTCCTTGAACTAAACTTTTGCGTTTACATAGGGTCCAGAGAAGGGCCAAATCGTAAACCAGAGACGGGACAGGTCGCTTTACGATCTGATGTACGCAGTCTTACCTTGCACTTTTTGCAATAAGCTGTTTCCGTACTTATAACCTGTAAACTTAAAGTCACAAAGCAGCAACCTTACCATTTTCTCAAACGTACGCCCTCACTTATCAGCCTAACAAAACCTTCAAAAATAAGCGGGAATAACTTAACGACAAAACATAAGCAAAATGATTACGAAACTTAATAAAAATTCACTTCAACAATACTCCCATTGGCCATATAATCATTTTGGGGACCAATTTAACAACTTTTTCCAACCACCACACCTTTCATTTGTCTCCTTATGTTCTATATTATGTATTTTTACTACCTAGTTAGGAGTTACAATTACTTCCTTAGATTAACCTTTTAGGCTTCATAAAAAAGACTATTAGATCAACATTAGATTTTAAATCAAATGATAAGAGATATATTATATTTGAAAGAAAATTGTCAACAAACCCGTCATTGCGAAAATTATTTAATTTCATAAATTCACAGACGTACTGTTTTGCCATTTGCTATTAATTTTATTGTGATCTAAAAGTAATTTATACTACAGTTCTAATAGTTAGTTTTCAAACAATTAAAAAATATACACATAGAGGTAGTCTCTTTCATCATCATCATCATCCATACCCAGTATATCCAAGCGACAGCAAAAGTTATCGCTAGGGTCTGGAGATGTTAAGTGGTATACAAACAATAACTCTGTCCCAAGGGACAGAGAGTCTGCTTACAGTGAGACCTTCGGCTCTATATGTACCTGCATAAATGGCATTAATATATGGATATGATGTGCTAGTGTGTTAGTGAGGGAATTCGGGAAATACAAAAAAGAAGCTTTCGATATTAAAATACACATAACGTGTATATGTACATGTAATGCAAAACAACAGTAAAAGATAAGAAAACAAGTGCAAAGTCAACCTAAAGCAGAGATAGTGTCCACACCTATCTATGTCCCTAAATATACTCTAATGTGTCCCTATGTGTGAGCTATACCCCGTTATCTTATGTCTCCATAAACTCCTATCCTGGACCATGTCCTCAGAGAGGTGCAAATCTAGTAGTCGTGTCTAATCTGCTCATCCCAAGTCAGTTTGGATCTGCCTTTACTCATATTCCCCTCTACATTGAGGCTTTCAATTGCTCTGATCGACGCCGTTGTCTGTCTCCGCTTGATATGCCCAAACCATCTCATTCTTCCCTCCCCTTATCTTATCTACTATACTAGCCATGCCTAACATTTCTCGAAACACCTCGTTTCGGATGCGGTCTAACCTTGTATGCCGACACATCCACCTCATCATGCTCATCTCTGCCACTTCTATCTTCTGCAATTGTGACCTCTTGATGACCCAGCAGTCTGTCTCATATACCATTGCCGGTCGAACTGCCACCCTATAAAATTTTACCTTTAATTTAGTTGGGAAATTCTTGTCACACAGCACCCATGAGGCCACCCCCCATCTACACCAGCCTGCTTGCACTCGATGTGCTACATCACTATCTATGTCCCCATTCTGCTGCACAAATAATCCTATGTACTTGAACTTACTTAACTGTGGTACCACTTGACCATCGATGGTGAACTGGCTATTCACACTGTCGGCTATGCTGCTGAAATCGCAGTGCAGATACTCAATCTTAGAACGGCTAATCCTTAAGTCTTTTTTCTCTAAGACACCTCTCCGTTGCTTTAGTCTCATACTAATGGTATGTCTACTCTCTGCGACTAATACAATATCGTCAGCAAAAAACATACACTACGGAACTGCCTCCTGTATCAGCTTTGACAACTCGTCAAGGACAACTGCAAAAAGAAATGAGCTCAACGCAGACCCTTGATGGAGGTCTACCTACACCGGGAAGAAGTCCGTATTTCCCACAGACGTACGAAGGGTTGTTTTTGTTCTAGCATACATATCTCTAATTATGTCTATATACTTCATAGGGATCCCTTTTGTATGCAGCCTATCCCAGATCAAGCTTCATGGCATACTATCGTAAGCTTTTTCAATATCGATGAAAACCATATGTAAATCGCGTTTCTTTTTCCTATACTTCTCCATTAATCTCCTGAGAATGTGCATTACTTCTATAGTTGACCTTCCTGGCATAAAACCAAATTGGTTCACCGTAACATGAGTTTCTTTCCTAATTCTAGTGTCGATTACTCTTTTCCATAACTTCATGGTATGGCTTAGCAACTTAATCCCTCTATAGTTCTCATAACACTGTGCGTCTCCTTTGTTCTTATATAGGGGGACCACAACACTCTTTCCCCACTCATCTGACATCTTTCCTGTTTTGTAAATACGGTTGAACCGAGTAGTTAGCTATTGAACCTCTTCCGCTCCCAAATACTTCCACGCCTCAATGGGTATGTTATCTAGGCCGACCGCTTTAGCTCTTTACATCTTCTTCAGTGCTCTCATCACCTCTTCTTGTGTGATGATCCGACAATCGGAGTTATTATGTTGTCGTTGTTGGTTAGTCGGAGTTATTATGCTCTTTATTAAACATAATGATCCTGATGACATGACATAATATTTCCTGCTTATATAGGGATTTTCTTAAGTTTAAAAATTTAAACTTCAAGTGAACCAAACAGAAAAAAAGTTCATCAAAATATCTTAATTTTTGGCCTACATAGCTAGTTTTTTGAAGTTCAGAATATCGAACTTAAGTAAACCACTGTTTATATGTCCATCTGTCTTGTTATGGCGTAACTACCATCATAGATTTACTATAAACGATACACTACTTTCAATTATTTATGCATATCTACTGATTATTTTAATATTGTAAGCTTTTGATTATTGTGCTATCTATATATGTATGTATAGAGTCAGTGTTCTCACTGGAATCAAACTCTCTATCTCTTGTGATGGAGATATTGTTTGTCTGCCTCTCACTTTCCCCAAACCCTAGTGATAGTTTTCGTTGTCGTTGGGATATATTGAGAATGTTTTTTTGTTGTTTTTTTCCTTAAAAAAAGAGTAATTCTGATCCTTTAAAAGGCACTAGATAAATTTATCTTTTTTAACCGTCGTTTAACATGTAATGAGTTGTCGTAAAGTTGTAAAGATTGTAAAAATCACTTCCAATGGCTCATTTTGAATAGAAAACCATGGCTCATTCCATTTTTTTTGATTGGCAATGGCCAAATTGTTTTCCCCTCCCAATTTGTGTCGGTCAACAAAATGCAGATTTATGTAAAGAACGCCTCTGTTTCCATTTCCGTCAAAGATACATTCTCCCTTGACTTTGAAATATAATGAAATAAATCAAAATGACTTACTAAATTGGTTGCGCTTCTTATATTGTGAATTAGCAGTTGATCGGCACTGCAGTTTTCATTATGTGTCATCAGAAAACCTCTTTATGTTTCTAACACATGAGTATGGTTTCGTACATTCGACTCCCCATACTCTGTCATAGGCTGGGGCTTCTAAGGCAATATGATAATGTTATTGTTATAGGTAAAAAACATACCTTGTAACACGCACAGCAACTGTAGAGTGCATTGTTTTAAACATAATTTTGCCTTGTCATTGGATACGAAAACTTTGTTAGGGGGTGGGTTCTCCCTCCAACTGTATCAGAGCCCTCTTAGCCAGGTAGGATGTAAATCGAGAGATATGCTCCACTAGCAGCCTTACAAGAGAGAGGATACACGAGATTCAGAAGCCCGGAAGCAACCCTTGTAATATTTCAACAAAATATTGCCTTTACACGGGTTCGATCTCGGGACGTCAGGGTTCTTTAGCCCCAATCATCTTGTCACTTACCAGTAGACTATGTCCCTGGAGACCTTGGACACGAAAACTGAATATATACTTAGACAGCTCTTATAGGTACAATCTAGTGGTCACGCTTACTGTATATGAAGGAAATATTTTTCATATTGTAGCGGTGAAAGTGGGGTTCAGATCTCCTCACCGTTACTCTCCCACCTCCTGCTGCCACGTGTCGTGTTGTGGGGAGTGCGGCAAGTCACCATGCGGTGAGGGGATCCGGTGAGAGTGCGATCGTTTCCAGCTCAATAGTTTCTTAATAAATAATTTTTAATTTGAAAAGCTTTTGACACGAGTGGAGCATAAATAGAGTTTTATCATATTATGTACATTAATCATTAAAAAAAAATCTCTCAATTCATGTATAGATTAAACAACATTTGTAAACATCGTTTGTACAGTTTCAGATCGATGTGGAAACTTTGGAACATGACGGTATATAATTACACATAACAGAAGACTTGGCAAACTCTCTTTTATTTGGGACAGAGGAATTGTTTGTCTCTTATATACTGGGTATAATTGATTGATTGATTGATAGATAGAGTTAGGACGCTAAGGCATTTCTTGATTTGTGTACACATTAAATAGTAAAAAAAAAAAAAGAAAGTAAAATGCAGATTAAATTACATGAAAATTACCCCATAAGAGAATGGCGCGAGGCCGTTACTACAGAAATGGCGCACTTTCCACGGATAGCGACGCGCCAATCCCTCCAGCGGATGAAACGCCGTCGTGTGGATTAACCGCCACGTATTTAATGGCTTATTCAATTATTAACTCCCACGTTACAGTTTTCCTCTCTCTCGTTAAAAGCCAGCGCAAATTCTCTAGCGTGAGGCGTCGGAGAAAGCAAAGACACGCAAATCACTTCTCTCTTTCTTTCTCAGCCGTCATGTCATCGGAAATACAGGCTGCGCCACCGCTTTTTCAGTCCTGATTTCTACGGGCATCAACATTCCGCCGGAATAGTCCCTAGATAACAATTATTTTACTCATAATGGCTGTAGCAAAGCAAAACCACAACCAAGCAGCAGCGGCTGCGGCGGCTGCACGTGACTTGAAGCACAAAGTGCTCACGTGCATTCACAAGCTCTCCGACAGAGACACTCATGCCGCAGCGGCATTAGAGCTGGAGAATATTGCTAAATCTCTCTCCACCGACACGCTTCCTTCTTTTATCTCCTCCGTCACCGCCACCGACGCCTCCGACAAATCCGCCGTCCGGAAGCAATGTCTTAAGTTAGTTTCTGTTCTCGCTATTTATCATGGAAATTCTCTTGCTCCGTACCTCTCGAAGATACTCTCTGCTATTATCCGGCGACTTCGCGACTTGGATACCGGCATTCGCTCCGGTTGCGTCTCAGCCGCCTCGGCGGTTGCTTCTCACGTTACTAAACCTCCGTTTTCGTCTATATCGAAACCGTTTTTGGAAGCTCTCTTCACGGAACAAGATCTCAACTCTCAGATCGGCACTGCTATGTGTTTGTCGGCAGTGATTGAGGCCACTGCTGAGCCGGATTTGTTGTTGCTTAGGAAAGCGATAGTGAGGTTTGAGAAGCTTGTCAAGTTTCAAGGATTTAAGGCTAAGGCGGCAGTTTTGGTGCTGATTGGAAGTGTGATTGAAGTTGGTGCGCTCGCTGGAGGTAAGCCGGTTGTGGATAATCTAGTGCCGCTTTTGGTAGAGTCCTTGAGTAGTGAAGACTGGGCTATGCGGAAAGCTGCTGCAGAAGCGTTGACAAAGCTTGCTGCTGTGGAAAAGAACATATTGCCGACTTATAAAGCCAATTATTTGAAGACTTTCGAGGATAAGAAATTTGATAAGGTTTGTATAGACGTTGTGGTTCAAGTGAATTTAATTTAATACAAGTCTGTCACTCTATTTTTTCAATTGAATTGGCTAGATTTCAGGTTCCCTTCGTGGAGGTTTGTGTAATGAATAAATTTATTTGATTTTGAAGGTCAAGGTTGTGAGGGAGACTATGATTCAGATGGTCGAGGTGTGGAAGGAGATTCCTGATCCATCTGATGAGGCCTCCGATTCTTCCAAAGTACTATCTTTTTGTATAGGTATTTATACCACCCTACTCAACTCCTCTCTCTCTCTCTCTCTCTCTCTCTCTCTCTCTCTCTCTCTCTCTCTCTCTCTAGTTTCTATTTTTTTCTCAGATCTTTGGTTATGAGCGTCTTTACTGATGTATTTTAGTGTTTGATGTATGATGAATTTAGGAGTAATATAGTTGTATTTATTGGCTGATTATTTGCGTAATCAAGTTTATGTATCTTGTTTCTTTAGTTGATATTCGGTCAAGATGAATTAGCAAAGTCGATCAACCATCTCAACTTTAAACGTTTGAGATATATGGACTTATTGGTTATCAGTCCAATCTTGGCAGATTTCTAGACGGTATCCTGTGTCTGCTGGTTGAGGGCATTTATGGTGTAACATAGGGAGGCGAATGATGTGGCTCACTATCTTGTTCGATTGGCCAGGACTTATTAGGCTGGGCAAGCTAGGATGGATTCTCCTCCTACCCGTATACAGACTATGTTGGTGCATGACTGCACTAGTCCCTTCCATTTATGAAAAGATGAGCTTTTGTAGCCAAAAAGAAGGGGGACTAGATCTTTTCACTGACTGGATATTTAGTTCTGCTTTAGGAGTTCATTAAGTTGACTGGCATGGTTTTTGCTAATAGCTTTTGTCAACTATTATTCATCTATTTTTTGTTTAAGTATACTTCGGGATTAGTTGATTCCTTTCAGCCTCGAGTTAGAACACTTACTACAACATGTTTGTCTGCAGTTTGTTAGCTTTTCACCTATCAAGATCTCTTTCTCTTTTTGTAGTGCTTTTTATGGTTTCCCTTTTGCTTGACAGAAAATCCTAGCGATGTTTGTAATGCCCTTGAAACCAGACCTCCTTTCAGTAGCTCATCCAGTGTCCCTCACACAAAGAAGAAGCTTCTGACTGGCAAGTTATCGTTATGTGATAGTTCTTCTACATCAGCCAGGAAAAGAAGTTCCCTCAATTTCACTGAGAAAAGAGAAGGTCCAGCAATGTTCCGGAAACTAGAGCGAAAGAAACCCTCCGACTTGAAAGTGAATAATTCTACTCCTGATGGTCATGGAACAACAATTCATGATGTCAATCAAAAGGGTAGAATTGAAGAAGCCTTGGGTGAAGGGGAGGATAAAATTCGATCGAGAAAATCAGAGGAGAAGTTATCTATTATCAACATCACTGGATCCCGTGTGTCACTGTTTGATGATGAGAAGTTAGAATCTTCCGTTCTTGTTAGTAATGCAAAGGTAGAAACATTAAGGAACTGTAAGGAGAGCGAGGATCTATGTTTGATTCGGAAGCAACTTCTTCAAATTGAAAATCAGCAGTCCAAATTACTAGACCTCCTCCAGGTACTTCTTCATTGCCTGCCAACCAGTTATAAAGTGTAATTGTCTTCAATGAGTTTCTAATATTTGGAGTTTGTAATCTCTGTTGTGGTTTGCCTTTTTGGCCGTTATTAATTTGATTCTTGGCAAGTCCCGTATTCTTTGAGCTGGAGATTCTTCTGTTTATGTTGTCACATAACCTTAGAGGCATGAGAGACAATCACCTATGAAATGCATATAACAATCTTCTTACTATCCCCTTGAATTGGAATCTAACAGCTAGAGTATACATATGAATTTGATAACTTCCACTGAGCCATCAATTTTTTTGTATGTGCAAAATTTTTTCCTGTAGTGTAATCGTAAGGTCTACCAGCTGAATTTCATAGAATATGTTACCTCGCTTTTCAATAATCTCTGAGGTGTATAGACTTACATCTATTAACGTACGAAGTTCTAAAGCTGAATATTGTTTCTGAACATTGTGCTTATGCCATCTGTAGGCTGGCATAATTTTTTAAATGTGTCTTTTCTGGATCTTATTTTGTAGTTATGGTTGTTAATATTTGAGCATTTGATAGATCATTTCCCTAACATTAATTGAAATTCACTGGTGATCTAGACATTTATGGGAAGTTCACAAAATGGAATCCATTCCTTAGAGACACGTGTTCATGGCTTAGAGATTGCACTGGAAGAAATATCCTTTGACCTGGATGTGACAAATGGGAGGATGGCGAAACATCACTCCGGAGGAGGAATGTGTTGTAGACTGCCTGGTGCAGATTTCCTTGGTTCAAAGCTCTGGAGAAGAACAGAAGGTCAGTTTGCCAACTCAAAGTTCACTGCATCGGCTGGAACACCAAGATCCATGTCCTTACTGAACAGGGCAGACAGAACTGCTAATTCTGAAATTCCAAAGCTGGAGTACAGGAGACCTCATTTCCAAGGAGGTCATGGTTTGATAGTGAACCCATTAGCTGAAAGGCGTCGTGATTCGCATACAAGTACTGAAGTTGCTTCAAGCACAGCATAATAAAATGTTTCTGCAGTGTATGATGCCATATACCTATACGCAGGTACTTTATTTTCAGATAGCATATAATCAATTGAATATGGTATATTACCTCATGTACATGCAAAAATTCCAGTATTTGCCATTGCCAACACCCATTCAGAATGCATCCTTCCTTTTTGCATGTTACCATCTGGCTGATGGAACTGATAGTGCTTTAATTTCCTCCCTCTTGTGATAGTACTGGGCAAATTGCTTAAACAAACATACCTAGCACATTATCATTTAGGGTTATGCCAATCATATCGTCATTGTACACAACCTACTGGGTATCCTCATTTAGATGTTGACTTGAGAGCCTTCTTTTTACAATGCATATTCTCTTTCAATAATTGGTAATTCAACACAAATGAGCACGCTTTCTTAGATATCTCACAAACGTTTCCCTTTTTCTTTCAGAGGCCTATATAGGAAGAAATTTGCGTCTGTGTCCATTCTTGTTTGGAGATAGAGGGGTGTCATCCACTATTGTTCAAGCATTATTATTCAAGCTCCTGTTTTGCGACATTTTAGTAACGTGTTCTGGGTTCATGCTCCTGAAAATATATTGCAAAAGACGAGACCACGTTTGCGGGGAGGGAGTATTTACAGGTTGAGTGGGTGACAGTGCTTGTATATAGAAATTTCCTTTAATTTGATCTGGTTCTCGGAAAGAGAATCCGTTATGATTCATTATTGATGTTCTAGTTAAATCCCAGTTAAACAGAAGATGTGGTGATGTGTAAAGGGCTCTTAGGATAAGACTTCAGCTTTGAATATATAACGTATGATTTACTAATACTACATATACGTATAAGCAGCCGTTGATTAAAGGGGTTGGAGTATACAAGCTCTTGCCCTACTTCATATGATAGCTGCGGTTTCTTTTGGTTTCCTTGGAAGCAATTGGACCATTTCGGTTGGTGAGATGCATGATGTTTCATAAATGACTCGTTTGCATGTGCCTACTTCATTATGGTATATTATGATGATTGTTCCCCCCCCCCCCCCCCCCCCCCCTCCTTTTTTCCCTCTCGTTTGTAAGGACAATACATATGTAGGGTGCAGACGGCCCGTTATTATCATGGACCGGCCGGAAGAATCTCCTGCACAAAAAGTGTAGGTCAAAATTGATCATAGAAGCGAATCATCCCCTCTTTAGACCCCTTTTTAGATCCTGTGTAAACGGTTTTTTTTTTTTTTGAAACATTTTACTAAAATCTTGATGAATTCCATTTTGGGAAGGATTATTACATTTGAAAAATAACAGTGTAAGCTTTTCACATGCACCTGTTGTGATTCAGGAAACTACATGCATTTTCCAATTTGTGTGCCTCGAGTATTTGATATTGACTATATATATATTTTTAGTTTGAATAATCCTTGTAACTAATCAACAGTAAAGAAAATAATGATCAAAATTATTGTATAGTGTTATGCTTTAAGAAAAAACATTATATAAGTGTGTTGCCATAATCTGTAATCCGTAGTCTGTGACCTTGGTCTCGGTGCCTTGTGTTCTTTTTCCTTTCTTCCTCTGTATTAATTACAATTCGCAAACTATGGTATGAACTAAACACAGCCGCAAATGTCTTATGAAATATTTTATAGGTACTTTCTCCAAATAGACTGTTGTAAAGAGGAAATATATATACAAAAATAAATATTTGAGACTTTGGTTTAGTTTATACATATGTTTTTGCCAAAAAAAAGGGGAAAATTCATGTGTTTTTATTTGGAGACTCGATAACAGACGACACAATTGAAGATGTCTTTCCATTGTATCTTGCAAAGATGGCATTAGTGTTTCATAATTTATATTAAATAAAGCTTTACAGTTTTTGAAAAGGATAGAAACAACTTTTAAATTTTAGATTCTGATAACTTTTTTTTTAGTTATTTTTTTACTGCATACGTGTGTGTATATTTTTGCCTGGTACACGTATTGTGTATGTATTTGTGTTAACGAGCGCAGGTATGTATATCAAAAAAAGACATTCACAGTGAACTAGTCTTCCGCTTTTACACATGGTCTAAAGAGGGCATGATCGTTTTACGATCAGATCTGCAGCCTTACTCTACACTTTTTTTGTGCAAGAGACTATTTCTTCGGCTTAAACCTATGATTTTAAGGTCAAAATAGCAACATTACCAGTTACCCAAAACACCGTCCTCGAATGCATGTATGTATATATGCGGCCATATCAACAATATTAACGTTAATTTCAAGATACCATGACAGCATTATTCTGGTATTTTTAACATCGTACACTGTAGTTTCGTCTAATCACTTGTGAAGTAGCAGTTGATCAATACAGATTGACGCAATTTTCATTATGGGTCGTTGGAAAACAACATATATGTGTTTCTCACCCATGGGTATAGTTGTGTACATCCGACCCCCACACCCTGCCATAAGCGGGAACCTTCTACTTGCTAAGAGATAATGTGTTTGAAAAGCATTGAGAAACAACAGATGCAAACAAATTACTTACCAAAGAGATGAGCTTAATAGCAAGTTATTTGAACACAAACACAACTATTAGGCTGAGCAACACTAGTCAATAGTGCAGCAAGAAATAAGTTGAATGAATTACATACTGAGGAAACAGAACAATCACTAAGTGTAGAGGGAAGGATACAATTGTATATAAAAAAAAAAGATTCAAGAGCTCTTTATTGTGTATTTGCACATGGACAACCATGTCATAATATGATTTCTTCTTGGACACTAACATTGAGAGTCTTGTTGGGAAGGACAATGCTGTTTATTACTACCACTTCATCTTCTACTGTTACTGACTCACCTACATCAACACACATAATTTGTCATGACATGAAGGAGGGGTATAGCAATGGGAGGGGCGGTAGGAAGAGGGGAGGGGGTGGGGTGGGGAAGAGAGGATATGTCAAAGAGGATAAGCAAGTACCAAGAATAGTAACACCAAGCTTTGCATTGTAGTCTCCTTCACCCTGTGACGGAAAAAAAATCAGGATCAGTTAAACCTCTTTCACCAATTAGTTAGCAAAAAACATTAAACTTTCTGCATTTCACATTCACTACTTGATGATAGCAAAGAAGTGGACAATTTTATTTGATATAAATTCGCCTCAAAGCCATTCTAGATAAAAGGAAGGAACATTATGCTTAAACTAGTGGAGTCACCCCATAATTGTGTGCCTCCCAAAAAAAAATTGTAATAATACTAAATCTTCCACAGAAGCATTATTTCTGATTGAAAGTTCCAACTATCTTCGATGCTCACCTGCACTCTAGACCATCTACCAGTAGTAGACTTCCAACCAACAATTGCGTGAATGACAACAGCATTTTCCTTCGCATAAAAAGAATTGTCAATTCAGGTAATGCAGTTAAATATAGTTTACTTTTGCTTCAACATATGTGTGTGTGTGTGCATGTTACGCATATATGTACATAAAACTTATCTTGCTCGTCCAGAGTTGTACCTTTATTTCAACATCATCCAGAATTATACAATTGAGAAGCCTGACACCAGCTCCAATTCGAGCATTGGCAGAAATTGACACATTTGGACCAATCTGTTATTTATGGTAATCAGTTTAGTACAACAGTCAGATTTACAGCTTTACAATGACAGAATGAATGGATTAATGAATGAAGAGCTACATATCTCAAGAGAAATCAAGGACAAATATAAATGGGAGAAGGGGGAGTTAGAGGGGAAAGAAAAATGTAGATAGTTGTATCAGAGCAAACAAAAGAAGATGCGCCAAGCTCCATAATAAAAGAAAAGTTTAGCCTGAAGTGTTATGTACCCACAAATCAACTAAATACATAATCCAATTGTGCACCAGATATGATGTGTGCATTAGCCAACAAGAAGAGAGCAGTTGATTCTTAGCTAATTAGACAACCATTCATCATTGTTTAACAATCTGGTCTTAAACCGAGACATGAACCATGTTCCCCTCCCTACCTCCCTGGAACTAGTGCAATACTCTCTGATGTGATTGGAATTGTGGAATGACAAAAGCAAGAGTGCAACAATCTAATGATCAAACACCCTTTCCAAGAGGTGCTCATCAATAAAGAGACGGACAACATGAAACTTTACTGCACATTACTCAGCAATAGATGCAAAACAAAACTTAGGAACAGAAAAGCACATGCAGATGATGCACTTTTAATAGGGAAAAATATATAAAGCTTCAAAATATAGGTACTTACCTTCGATGTGGGATGAACTTTTGCTGATGGATGAATATAAACGTCGCCCAAAATTTTAGCACTTTTTGTGCCATCTCCACTTGCCAAAAGTTGGGGAGAAGTGAAACGAAATTGGGCAAGATAAAGCTCAGAACACCTTAAAGACATTCTGCAGACAGTTCACAAAGTAAATCAAAAGTCAACGGCAAGTCCCTCAGATCAGTGTGGTGGAACATATATAGTTTGTTTGCATCAGTTACCCAGGAGTTTTGATTTGTTCCCAGAAGTCCATGGTTTCATATGTATACAATTGCTTCTTCCCTGCAAGCGGAGTTAGGATATCTTGATCTAATCTAACAAAGTCTGCTGGCAAACTCCTGCACATGAGTCAGAACATTGTTGGTAGTCATAGGAAACAAGGCATCCATCACAATGCTACCATCAAATCTTTTAAACATAATCAGTTTGAGCAATTATCCGTAATATTCATCACAAGGGAAGCACTCCTGATAAAACTTAAATATATTGTGAACTAAACTTGCATAGATTCGATCAGAAGATGACCACAACACTAATTGCAGATCCAATCTTAGTACATGAAGCATTTAAGAATCAAAGTGACGTCAAAGTATTTTATTAGAAAAATTACTTGCGAATCCTATCCTCTTCATTCTCTTTGTCAAGTCATTCTCTTTCCAATTTTTATTACAGCTCATGATGCTTGAGAAGATGTAACCTCAAGGCAACATACCTAATTTGTTCAGCCACCCATTTCCTCCACTCCCAACAGATTGAATGGCCTAAAGCATGAATGCTAAATACAACAAGACTAAACTGTCACTTCCATTATGTAGTCCAGAAATATGGATACTTTGTATATATTATGCTTTATTAACTTATGCTCACAAATGCCCATTGTGACATACCTCGATTAATGATTTTGCACATTTGTTTTCGGCTCGCCCTACGGATAAGTGGGTAAAATGCATGTAAATTTTGTGGGTTTTACGCTTTATGTATCACAATTTTTCTAATACATTAATGTGCATACCACATAATCTTGACAACTATACCTAGAGGTCATTCCAAAAATATCATGAGAAGGTGCAACTTTAGGTTTTGCTCATTCCTAATAAGGAGGTAACATTTCATGCTTCCAACAAATCATACAGCACCACGAGTATGAGACACCTCTGAAATGACTTGCATGTCTTCTGAAAGTTAACTATTGTTAACCTAATTGTTGAAGCAAGACATCCTGTGAAACACACATCAATACTTTGTATCCAATGTTAA
This sequence comes from Eustoma russellianum, assembly GCA_036186865.1. Classification (NCBI taxonomy): domain Eukaryota; kingdom Viridiplantae; phylum Streptophyta; class Magnoliopsida; order Gentianales; family Gentianaceae; genus Eustoma; species Eustoma russellianum. The sequence goes on from AP025043.1 coordinate 3,604,856, forward strand.
AAGCTAAAGAAAGATTGAGGCAACCAACAATTGACCTAAATATATTCAGAACGATTTCCGATTTGTACAAACTCCATGTCTACCATGACATAGGGTAAACCACTCAACAATTACATTGGCGGGCACAAACAACTAAAACTACATACTGTCATGAGACAACTACAAACACATCTGTTTGATTATGGTTCAAATGGTTAGACATAAATCCTTGTGCATACAGACCACAAGAATCCAAATGCACTTGATTTTGAACTGATTGTATGACCGAGAACTTGGTGCTAAAAGCTACTTGCTGGCCACCAGGCGGGAAAACAAAATCTCAGCCATTAAAAGTCCAAGCTACATTATCACAACCTTAAACCTAATAAAAGCAACTAGAAAGCAATCTATTACATAATACTACATGGGTTTGCTTTAGGATGATAAAGTAGAGCGGTGGATACAAGCCTGGTCTCATCATATTGCATAATCAGTGTGTCAACCAAAGGCAGAACATGTTCTAGTTCAGAAGCTCATTAACTTGACGTATTGCACAGAAGTTTATATAAGACACATGATATGAGCGTCCACAAGAAGTACCTGTTTGGAGTTTCAAGTGTGTCGAAGCTAGATACGCGACTCAGGTTAGCTGCAAGTAAAGGGAAAAAAGTTATGATGCTGTTTCATTTATCAGCACTTGTTTTATGAAATAAGCTATAAAGAAGTTCAAAATTAAATGCCTACGATAAGAGAGGCAAGGGGAGAAAGGAGAAGAAAAAGAGAAGTAAATTTACTGAATAGCACTTGGAAGGAATTTGGAGTGTCTAATGGAATGGAAAAAACACTATCTGGGTATCTGATGGAATGGAAAAGCACTCTCCACGGAACTTGAAAATAAGGCCATGTAGACACTGATACAGCAAAGAAAGAATGGGGGCAAAACATCCACTAAATGTTGAGGTAATGAGTGACGAGGACGCAAAATCTTTCACAAACTTCATGACACTGAATCCTGCATGACTTAAAGAATGACCATTTCCTATACATTAAAAATAAGTGTTCTGAAGTTGACTTGTGCCACATGAGCCTGGGAAACTTTTTGAAAAGGTGCGCTAACACGATTAAGTACCTTCATCACAATAAACAGTGATGCAGGAATCTCGTTCTGAAAAAATATAACTCCAAATACACACTTAGCCTAAAAATACACACAAGTTCTAAGACGTATGAAGTGTAGATAACACTTTACGCCGAACCATGAGAAATTTAAATTGGATTATACTGTTGTTTACCATTACCATAAAATTTAGACAAATGAAGAACAAGCCACAATATAGATTATAACGATAGAGAAAAATAACAACAATTTACAAGTAAATAATAGATTTATGGTTTCAGAAGGTGGAAAGGTAAATAAACATGCATGTATCTCTGTGAGTACACGCATGTATGTGGGCGAGAAATTGGAAGCTAGACCTGCATATGACTCTGATAAAAGCAAAAGGAAAAAGAACCTCTATCTTTCCTTTGGCTGGATACACCTTGAATAGCATGGAAGATGTCAGGTGTAAATATATAAGCACCACAGTTTATCCGATCACTGACCTGGATAACAGCATTCATGTAACCGAATGATATCAAGGTATGCATAAACCAAACCCCTCCCCCCCCCCCCCAATTCGGGGCAAAAGAAAGAAAAGATCCCTAAACACAGGGACAACAAAAATAACACAGAAGAAAAAAAGAACAAAATTTCCAACTTACAAATGTTTCTGGTTTTTCAGTATAGTGCAAAAGTTCATTGGTAACAGGATCAGCCACCAACTCACCAAATTGGTTTGCTGACTCTGGAGGAACCTGCAAGAAGGCAAAAAGAGAAATGTGATATAAGCCAAAAAATAAACTGATCATACTTGCAACTTGCAAGTAGCACTTACAGACCTTGATTACAAGAATTGTACCCATTCCACCATATCTTCTGTGAGCCTCTGCAAAAAATTTCAAAAAAGAGCAGCAATGAAAAAGCACAATTCCATTGCGTGCATTGATATACAAGTACTGAATCCTCTTTACTAATTGGCTGCAAAATTTACAAATAGTAAAAGATTTGATATAAGAGTAAGAAGTAGCTCTTTACCAAGCATATCAGGCAATGGAAAACTGCAGCAGACATCACAATTCAGCAAAAATATATGTGACTGCCAATAAAAACAAGAACAGTTAGGATTAATTTTCATTTGAATAATCAAGGTCTACATTAGTCTCACAAAAAATCCAAAATAAAATCAAACAAGATGAATTAAGATAGTGAACCGGGTCGTCTTCCATGATGCGGTCTCTGAAATAGTAAATTCCTCCAGCTGAACCATGTGGTCTGTCCTCTTTCAAATATCTGATAACAGAGCCATATACTTTGCGATTAATCATGGAATAAACCCTAGCAGGATAGGCACAAAGCCTGATCAACAAAGTAAACAACAAAAATTACCTGACTGGAACTCTGAGCTCGTTAGATATGGAAGAGACAAACAATGCGAATTCACGCTCCTCGTAAAACCCAATCAGGTATATATGTGCTAGATTTGGAATCTAAGAAACAACACAAGACAACATTCATTTTCCAGTCCAAGAACCAAAATGACGAAAAATTTCACCACGCCACAATCTTATCTTCAAAAAAAATCTTAATCCTTTGCACCACCATGAGAATCATAGAAAATTAGTGAATAAGCATTGTAATTTGAGACATCATATGAACTAGTGTATATTACTACTTTAAGGAAATTCAGATCACAAGCATACCCTTTTACAGGCAGAGATTGGATGCTGAACCATAGGCTGTCCAGCCAATGGAAAAAGAGGCTTTGGAAGATTAAACGACAGTGGCCTAAATCTGGTACCTGAAGAAATCCCATTTCCGCATAATCAAAAACAGAAAAGGGACATCAATGCGCGAACCAAGATTTAAACTTTAGAACATAAGCAAAAAATATTGATGCGGAGTGACTCCAAAATTTGAAATCCCAGATCAAAACATTACCTTTGGTGGGGCCACCGACCATGATCACAGCCACAACTTTCTCCTCCGAACTTCCCATATTAAGCAACCCCAAGATCAAATTATCTCAAATCCTCCAATGCGAAACCTTTCTTTATTCAAACTACACCAAATAAACAATACAAAATCCACCAAATGGCCACGAGCTCTGGTGAAGCAAGAGTAACTTAAAAAGAGTACAGAAAATCCGAAAGTCAATGCCAGACAAAAGCAGAAAATTTAATAGCAGAGTCGAATATAATAAACAAATGCGGCAACCAGTTGGGTAGATGGGGAGCGCTAAAAAAGAGATCGAATAGTGAGAGGAGAAGCGAAAGTGAAGTTGAAGACTTGAAGTAGCAGGAGGTATGGGGAGAGGATTGGTAGCAGAAGACCGGTTTTGGTTGCATCTAAGTATATACCTTAGGTGTCTTCAGGCCTCCCACACCTATTTGGAATTTCAAAATCCTACCCAATCTAGTAATTATTAGGTTTCTTTCCGTGGATTTTTTTTGGGTAATATGTAAATTCTAGTATAAGTGTCTTAAGAAGGTCTCTTCTCTTCTAACCTAAACCTTCTTTTATGGCCCAAAATTTTTTTTCCCTTTAATGGATAACTAGGAAGGCAGTCAAACTGAATCTTAACAATTAATTTAAAAGTCAGTTCGATACTAATGTTGAAATATGGTTCTCAAATTAATGCTTCTACACTTTTATTATTATTATTTTTTAATTATTGTTGTTATTATTATTATTATTATTATTATTACTATTATTATTATATGGTGAAAAGCAAGGCACTGTTATACTGTATTTTTTTTCTTGCTTTTGTCTGGTAAACCTTGTATTTTAAGATATTGTTCTCTAATTCTTAATGAATGTAGCTATGTTAGATATACATAAGTTGTCTTATGTTGTCTTTTTTAACTAGTTTGATAGGGATTGTGGTGTTTTATTATTTGCAAAGACTCATTTCTGGAAAGGGTTATTGTATTTTTTTGTTTTTTAAAAACATTTTATCTACTTTTGTATCAACATTGATCTCAACCATGTAATATAAAATAGGTGAAAAGAGTTAATTGCACATGGTATTCAAAGTTTCTCTACAAAATTTTCAGTGTCATCCGTACTTTAACGAATTGCTTTAGGTATCCATACTTATTGTAGAAATTAGTACATGACATCTTTGCTGACGTCATAAAGGCAATTTTTATTTTTTAAAAAATGTTTAAAGAAAAATAATTCAAAAATAAAAAAGAAAACCCCCACTCTTACCCCACCTCATCCGGATGGGATCACCTCACCGACGGTGACCTCACCCCACTCTCCACCACGTGACACGTGGCATCATGGGGGATGGTGAGACTGGATGAGCTCATCCAGCCTCACCATCCTCCTGATGCCACGTGTCATGCGGTGACGCGCGCGATGAGAAGTTGCGGTGAGGAGATCTGAACTCCAACTCATCCCCTTATCTCTTCGGTCAACTCCTCCACCACCTCAAAGCAAGAAAATCTCTTCAAAGTCTAGCCATCCTTTTCCCCTATTTCATCTCCTCACCACAGCCCTCCTTTCACTTCATCTCTTTGACTCCTGCATGAACCCTACATTTTTCCAATTCCCCTCAAATTAAAACAATCTTCAAGTTCTTCCTGTATCTGCCTTCATCAGAGGGAACATATCTTATTCATCTTTTGAACCCTCCTTCAAGAAAAATAATAATAATGGCTTTGCAAATGCTTTTCTTGTTATTCATTTCTTCTCTTTCTTGCATCCCTTTCTCACAAGCTGGCCTTGCCCCTGACTATTACTCGAAATCATGCCCACGATTCCATGATATAATGAGGGATCTATCCCACACCAAACAGTCACAAAATCCCACCACTGCAGCCGCAATTCTACGCATATTTTTCCATGATTGCATGGTGGACGGTTGTGATGCGTCCGTTCTGATTAGACCAACCGCTTTCAATCACGCAGAGATAGAAAATGACATCAACCATTCACTTGCGGGCGATGGTTTTGACCTTATCCTACGTGCCAAGACAGCCCTCGAGCTAGAATGCCCTGACACTGTTTCTTGTTCCGACATTCTGGCTGTCGCTGCCCGAAACCTCGTAATCATCACAGGAGGCCCACATTATAATTTGACTTTTGGGCGAAAAGACAGCCGTGCTTCGGATGTCACTCATGTTGAGAGCAACTTGTCCAGATCTAACACGACAATGGAACAAATGTTGCGTAGGTTTACAGCAAAAAATTTTAGTGTTCAAGAAATGGTTGCCCTTGTAGGGGGAGGTCACTCTATTGGATTCTCTCATTGCATTGAATTCAGCCAAAGGCTTTTTGGGCCGAAAGCCGATGCAAGGATGAACCCTAAATTAGCTGATGCCTTAAAGAGGATTTGTGCAAATTATACAACTGATCCAACAATGTCGGCTTTTCTTGATGTGATGACTCCTGGAGTTTTTGATAATAAAATATTCAACAACATGAAGAGAGGGTTGGCGATTCTGCCTTCTGATCAATTGCTTTATGAAGACCCCAGAACTAAGCCTTTTGTGGAGAAATATGCCGATAATAATTCGCTATTCTTCCATGATTTTGCTAAGGCAATGGAGAAGGTTAGCCTTTTGGGAGTGAAAATTGATAATGAAGGTGAAGTGAGGAAAAGATGCGACTCCTTCAACGTGCAGCCTAATAAGCCATGAAGATTGGGTTGTCAAATTTTCTTGTCACGTTACCATATACCAAGTTTTTTCACGTATGATCTCATTTTTCGACATGTTTAATGTTCATCTTGTGACCATGTTATTGGATGACGATAAAGTTACGAATGAGAGTTGTCTTATGATTAATGTTGTAAGGTAGGAATTCTCAGTGTCTGGTGCTTTATATTTGTTTGACACAAAGGTTCGAATTTTGTAGCTCAAAGCACCTTTTTATCGGATTTGACTTTGTTTCATGCACCAATATGACTTCCATACTGTTAGTTTCTTCACCACTTGCATTTATCTGTTCATGGACTCCATTTTTATAGGACTCTTTGGGAGCAGGGGCTATGTGAAATTATTGAATATATATCCTTTCTTATGACGTGACACAAAAATCTTATGAATTAAAAGGTTGTATCACAACCAGTAAGCTCTCTGGCACCCCCGGTCCCACATGAAGTTTATGATAGATTCAGACAAATGGCAGCTTATATACATGAATACAGTATTATAGAGTTCAATCAATGGAATTCCCTACAAATGCTCCCGGAGGGTGTCGAACTCCCATGATTACTCATTGTCTGTTTTCATTAGGCTATGTCCTAGAGACAAAATCTTATAAATTAAATTGGCAGGTACGATATGTGCGCTTTTCAGTTTGTCAACAATGCGCCCTGGAAAATATATTCGTTATTTTACTCCATGTCTCCCTTATTTGAGGTTTTGAAATTCAAGGACATTATTACATGTGTATCATAATCATGCAATGTAGCAAACTACAATAACAACTTGCCATAACCAGTATATTCCAACAAAAACAAAAATTATCACTAAGGTCTGGGAAATGTGAGAGTCAGACTAACAATACATCTATCCCTAATCTCCGGCTCTATATGTATATGCATATATGACACTATAATAGGAATATAGTGTACTAATGTACTAGTGAAGGGATTTAGTGAACACAAATAGAAATATTCCGATATTAAAATAGACATAACCGTGTATGTGCACAAATAATGAAAGACAAAATAAAGTGTAAAGTCAATCTAAAGTGCAGAGAGTAACTAAGCCATTAAGTATATTCTAATGTATTCCTATATCTTGTCTAAACATCATTAACCTTAATATTCAGATTTCAGGCTCCATGAATTCTTATCTTGGACCATTGAGGTACAAATCTAATAGGTCATGTCTAATCCGTTCATCCCAAATCAGTTCGGATCTGACTTTACTCCTTTTTCCCTCTATACTTTCAACTGTCATGCTCAAACAATTTCATTCTCCCCAAACCTCCTCTTGACAGTAGAAAACTCAATACGTTAATCTAACAGAAGGGGATAGAAATGGCAAAACCTTCAAAGCACCGTATTAAGTTATCGGCCGGAAAACATAGCACCGTATTTTCTCACTATCATCTGGAAATCCACTGGTGAGTAGAAGGGTTTACACATTGGAAAGGCATTTCATGCTGAGGAAATGGAGAATACAGTTTTGAATTGGCAAAAACTACTATAGAATTAGGTATTTAGTGAAGAGAAAAACAGGCCAGAAACTATCAACTTTCTGAAATATACAAACTGAAAGATCAAAATTACAAGTGCCGTTTTCACAGAGAGTGCTTCCAACTCGAGAATTCAAGAATGAAGGCAAATACAGGAGATGACAACTTATCTCGTTTTCTATTTCATCTTATGTCATATTATTACGTAATGTATATTAAACCAATAGGTAAAACTGAACTTTTATACATGACATGATCTTCGAATGATCCTCGATAGTGTAACGAAAGATGAGACATAGGATGATATATCGACACGGCAAATACTGATGCTGGGCAGGAAAATCATGCGTTGGTATAAAGAAGCTGTGTGATATAAGGCGGCAACAAATGACCTTAAAATTCTCTTAACCAAACATGAAAAAGTCGCGAAAAGGATCTCTGTCACAGAATTATGTTTGCCTTCTTTTTTTTTTCTTTTTCATGAATTTGTATAATGAGATGGTTTCAATGATCTTTCAGTTAACGGTAAAATGAATGCTATGCTTTTGGCGTATCATCCTCAATACTAGCTGCAAGAATTAAGGCAGGTTACTTGATTTTCCAAAGCTTCACAACTCACAAAAAAAAAAAAAGAAGAAGAAGAAGAAGAAGAAGGAGGAGGGAAGTTTATACTAGAAGGCGTCCAAAATCTATTAATAATTATCCTAGTATTCAGTTATTGAAATACCAGTATATATCTCTATGATATTAAGGATTGTGTAATTATTTGGATTGAATAGCAGTGGAGACTGTAAAAGGACATTCCATCCAAACATAATTACCATGTGTCTGCAGTGCATGAGCCGCTAGCAAATGCGCAACCTCTCATTCGCTGACCGAGGGATCCAAGCTACACTCCAGCCCCCGTCCTCCATAAGTTGTCCAGCCTCCGCCGCAACAAGGGTCGACTAAGAGCGGTCCTTTCCTGCCGGGTGGCAAAGCTGAACCACGGTTTTGGCATTACTTTCAATCACTAGATCATGCAACTCTTCCTCAACACCCCATGAGCAGGCCAACTTAACTGCCATGGCCTCGCTCAGTTGAGGGCCAAAAACTAAAGGCCTTGCCCTTGCCCTTGCTGAAAAATATCCGGTTAATAGTCAATGTGTCTCAACCGTTTGTGTGTGTGTGTTTGTTTGTTAGAGAGAGAGAGACAGAGAGAGAGAGAGAGAGAAGACGAGACAGAGAGTTGAGGCTTTAAGAATAGAGTAGAAGCACAATTCCACTTTTTTTATTTTTAAAAAAAAAAAACTTTCTACAGGAGCATCTGATACTCAACAAATGCAACATTCAAATCCTTAACATTCCCCTGTGTTGCACTCCCAAAATCTCATGGAACAGAAACAACATTATAGCATAAAAAGGTGCATAGGGATTAGTGAAGACAACAATTAGATCATCCAAGGTCCTTCAGGATCCCATGTAGCCATTCAGATGATAAATAATGCCCGACCTTTTGATTTATTAATATGATATCATCACCCAATGTCTCACATTATTTGGCCAAATGACACTTGCAAGTAACATCCATGCAATGCCTCCCCACGGCATACATGTGCTAAGACACACAAAGCTTATACGTGTCTGCAGCATTACAACTCGACCAAAAATTTCAGACAGATTACAAGATATGGTACACTACGCGATGAAGTACTATGCGGAGAAGATCCATACGACAGGCCATATTCACATAAAGGCACAAGACTTGGATGATGATAAATTACAACAAACAAGGCAGCATATCTCTAAGTAATACTGTATCTTGGAATGGCGATTGGTTCTGACAATGATGAGTTGAGATGTTCTTGTGTTTAGCTCCTCATGAAAGCATTAAACAGCAGCAGGGACAGGCTGCTCAATGGAGTTGAGAACGGCTTCACCCATCTCCTTGCATCCCACCAATTTCTGGGAGAATGAAGTAAACACTTTAAGCTAACATCGTAAAAGGCCCGCTTGGTGCATTAAAAATGTCTCGTATAGGTGGTCTGGCTCAGGAGAGGGTTGTCCCTCATCCAAGCCAGGGTTTAATGACTCTTAAATCACAATAAATATTTCTATGTTTTTTTTTTTGCCAGACTTTGCCTTGTTGGCCGAATAGGATAACACCAAGGCAATATAGTATTACCCACTACGAATTCAACTTAATAGATAACAAAATATGGTAAGAAATGTTGCAAGTCTAAATACACTTGCTATTGACACAACTTGCCCACAAGATACTAGTAGATTGAACCAACAGCCGGTTGACAAGTGCAGCTTACTATATTCTTATAAAGCTATTGCCTAAGAGGGTTGATGATACAGATTCTGAAATTTACGGTTCCTATATGAACAACTAAAGGAACAAACATTGAGCAGCAAAGACCATGAAGAAAGAACAGTCACTAAGTTCACTTTTTTACTATCTTCCACAGAATTTGTAATCATAAATGAGCTGCAATATTAGAAAGCCTCTATAGTAGAAAACAAGAAGGCTATTAAGGCTTAAAGCTAAACATCAAATTTAAACTAACGTCATCAACATGTTCTCCTTTTCCATGCCATCTTCTTGACATTTCTCAGCAATAGCAGTGTATAGTCAACAGATAAGTTCAACACGTAATTGAATGTGAAAAGAAGATTGGAAAGAAAAGCATAGCCAAGCAAAAGAAGCAGGATAGAATCTGAAGCCATACATTTCCCAATGAGTATATGTCACCAGTTCTGAATCCTCTGTTTAGGGCATCTAAGACTGCTGCCTCAATTCTGCTGGCAGCTTTCTCCTCTCCCAAACCATATTTCAAAAGCATGGCAGCACTTAGCAGTGTTGCCAAGGGGTTTGCTTTATCCTGAAAATTGGAACTATAAGTCACAGCATGAATAGCGCTAATTCACAAAACAAGTCATCGGCTAGCCAAAGCTACATGGACTAATTATACTAGATGCAATGAGCATCTCTGACATATCCCATATTTTTATTTATTTTTTCCAAGACCTTGCCCAAGTGCCAAATTGCATATTCATTTGGAGTTCAGTTTCCAAAGTATAAAGGGGTGTTTCACTAGCAAAGCCTATCAACGGCTGAAGATTTAGCCAGAACTATTGGGAGTATAGATGACGTCAAAGCAGCTGATGGCAAAACGAAGTTTAAGAAATACCATGATTTTTTAGCCTCAGAAATAAGAAGACTCTCTCTTTCTCTCCCTCTCTCTCTCCCTCTCCCTCTCCCTCTCCCTCTCCCTCTCCCTCCCTCTCTCTCTCTCTCTCATATATTTTTTGAGTCAAAAGGCTTCTTATTTCTGAGTCAAAAGGCTATTTCCCAGTTTGATAGCCTATAAATAAAGCATAAAACGTTGTAGAACAGGTGTAAGATTAAATCGCTAGCCATAACTTTACGAGCCAAGCAATGGGATTTACAGGCTGGTATTAATTCTCTAACCATTTGAATCAAGCTTCACATAGATAAGCAAGTAAATTAAAGCCTACACTGCATTTCAATCAGGTAATACACCAGGAGATTTCTCCAAGGTAAACTGGATTTAATCACATGACTCTGCAAGTTTATCAGAAACTACTCTCTCCCAATCAAGTCAAGGTCATGGTTTATGTTTCTCTTTTGTCATGCTGAAGGTGGAAGTTAAGTTCATTTTAATCCATAGCCAAGTCCAAGTAACCTATGGCATTAGACAAATTATACCCAAATATAAACAGACCTGTCCAGCTATATCTGGAGCAGAACCATGTATAGGCTCAAAGAGTCCAGGTCCCTACAGAAAACCATTCAAGCAAGCATTGTTAAACAAATGACTTCTGCCAAATAACTGCAACAGTTGATTCAGAAAAGAAACAACTTATCTACCGATTCTCCAAGACTAGCAGATGGAAGCATGCCAATGCTTCCTGTAATCATCGAAGCTTCATCCGAAAGAATATCACCAAAAATATTGTTTGTCACAATCGTATCAAACTGCAAAGTTTAAGTAGTCAGGGGTGTGCACATAAGAAGTTTCAATTTGCTCAAAAAAAAAAAAGGAAGAAGAAGGAAATAAAGAAATAAAAATTAAATGCTTTCAATATGCAAGCATGAAGAGTACAAAACAAAGATGCAAGTACGAAAAACAAATCATATTATCTTAAGACAAAGGAAACCTGTTTTGGATTGCGAACAAGTTGCATAGCAGCATTGTCAACATACATATGTGAGACTTCAACATCCGGATATTCTGAGGCAATTGATGTGACCCTCTTCCTCCACAGAATTGAGGCCTGAAAGATAATTGTCAAAAATTTCAGAGAAGTAGCTCCATATGAACTCGCGGCAGCAGTGTAGAGCATAAACAGAATTTTCAAAATTTACTTGTCTTGTGATTTCAGACAATACTTGTTCTTTCAACCAGAACAACTGGGGGGGGGAGAGGGGGGGGGGGGGGAAGAGGCGGGGAGAAGAAAAGTACCTCTAATACATTAGCTTTGTCAACAGAACAGAGCTTCCCGCGACGTTTTCGGGCAGTTTCAAATGCAACACGAGCAATGCGATCAATCTGTAAACATATACTCATGAGGACAAGGATAATTGTTGTACATTTTGCAATTAACAGGACGAATTAATAAAACTTGCATTTTCTTCTTTCTCCTTTGCATCACTGGGGAGACAACAGAACCAAGAAAGTAAATCTAGTAGATTAATAAGAACATAGAATTAACATTTATCTTTATACATGTGTAGACCTCATAAATGCTGCCAAGGAATATTTGTATGACAGAATAACAAGAGTAAATAATTTCTGTGTTCTCCTTGTAAAGAGACTTATCAGCCTATAAATCTTTTTGACGGATCCTTTGAGAGGTAACAAGCATAAATGCTCAGTTCTTAAAAGAGAGCAAAGTAAGATAACTTCTTTCAGATCTACCTCATGAACAGCATAAACCTCTGTGTTGAAGCCGATTTCTTCACCATTTTTATCTGTACCAAATCCCCTAGGCTTTCCAAAGTAGATTCCTGGTTTCATATGAAACAATGAACATAAACAAAAAAAAACAAAAAAAAAACAGAAACAAGCATTATTGAAGCTAAAGAAGAGGGAAATCCTTCATTTGAAACCAAATATAAAACCTCCAGTTAATTCTCTCACAACCATCAAGTCCACCCCTTCAGCAACCTCTTTCTTCAAGGTTGAAGCGTCCACTAACTGAAATCAGTGAGAAAAAGTGAAATCAGAAAAGTTAGAACAGTCACAAAACTAAGGCCCCGGTACTACGATAAAAGGATGCTTTCTGAAAATTGTGCTAAAAAAACTTCCAAGGTTGAGGGTTGAAAAAAATGTGTGGTCTCTTACAATAGGCAAAAACAATTTTCAGAGACAAAGCTGAGCCACATCAATGTAAAGACAGTAAACTATACGGATACAGTTGAGCTAACTGTTCTTCTCCAGCTCCACATGCAACCTACATTATTCGATATCATAAGCAATTGTTGGATTCTAGAACGGTTACACTGAATGCACACATCAAATTTCGGGGAAGCATATGACAACCAAGTAGTTCGCCTAGGAGCTAACACATTCTACAAGTAACAAATAAATTTGTCTGGAAAGGCTATACAAGCAACAATGTCATGACATATGGATGGAGAAGTCATCAATAACAACAACACTCAAATTTTTTTTCCACTATGGGGTCGGCTATATGTATCAACAATTTGTCTTGCCCTTAATTTTTATTTTGTTTATTTTTTGTTTTTTTGACTCGTAACCTAAATCCTACCCTCTGTACATCTCTTAATATCTAATGAATAATATGCGTATTTAGAATACACATATTTCAAAAGAATCATATCATCTCAACCACGATTCAGGACTAAGTATCTAAAATTCTCACTTAAATCATATATTCTATACATGACACCGGCTACATGAATCAATTCTATCCATTGTACTCCATCACTGACCATATGCTCTCCCATTGTCATGTAAGGCATATTCTTACTTATTGTCTCTCTCCATGTGTTCTTTAGTCTCCATCTCCTATGTTTAACATGCACATCATTCATTGTCTCACACCGCCTAACAAGTGCATCTGTAGGACGCCTTTGCACATGTTCATACCATGTTAACCTTGACTACCACACCTTCTCATCTATAGGAGTCACCTCAACCATTCTCCTTATATGTTTATTTCTTACTTTATCTTTCATTGTATGTCCACATCCATCTTAATACTTTCATTTCCTCCACTCGCATTCTTTGTTCATGCTCATAATTGACTACACAACATTCAAACATGTACAGCAGTACGGGTCTTACTGTCGTCCTGTTAAACTTTCTTTTAAGCTTTGAAGGTACTTTCTTATCACAAGAAAAGACATGGCACACTTTTCCACTTTAACAAATATGTTTATACCACATAATTCACATCTTTGTCAATTTCTCAATCATTCTATGGTATAGATCCTAAATGCTTAAAACTCTCACTAAGTTGAATTTCTTGGTCTTCCAACGTCACACGAAGTTCTAAGGTCATTCTTTTGTTGTTCAAATTAAATTTCATATACCATGTCTTCTTTCAATTCAATTTGAATTCGTTTTTCTCTAATGTCTACGGCCAACATTCCAACTTAGTATTGATTCCTTCACTGGTCTCATCCACGAACGCTATATCATTTGCAAATAACATGTTTCATATAACTTTATCTTGAATGTGTCGAACGAGCTCATCTATAAATAAGCAAACAAGTATGGACTTAATGCAGATCATTGGTGTAAACCTGCTGTAATTTCAAATTCTAGACTTAGTCCTTCTGGAGTTATTACGCTTGTCAACGCAATCTCATACATGTCTTAATATTTCCTATATATACTACTATAGCACATTTCTTTTCAAGCACTCTCCACCTATCTCTCGTGGGACTTTATCATAAGCCTTCTCTCAGATAATAAAAACCATATACAAATATTGCTTCTTCTCTCGATATCTCTTTAATCTTCTTAAAAGATGAATAGCCTCCATGGTTGACCTTCCAGGCGTAAATCCAAATTGAGTTTCAAATACACTAGCCACTTTGCCAAGTCTTTTCTCAATCACTCGCTCTCAGAGCTTCATTGTGTGTGTGGCTCATTAAATTAATTCATCTATAATTTGCACAATCTCGCATATCTCCTTTGTTTTTATACAAAGTTACTAAAGTGTTTTTTCTCCAACGGTCAGGCATTTTACTGGTCTTCACAATATTGATAAACTTTTTGATGAATCAATGATAGATGAATTCATGTTAGACAAGTTACGTAACTCTGAAGATGATAAAAACTTAACATACATTTAGGAAATCTGATTGCCAGAGGTAGAAGATGTTTTCGAAATGATGCAAAACGATAAAGCGAATAGATCCGAAGGTATTCCATTTGAGGATTGGAAATGCCTAGGGAATGAAAATATTATGTTGCTCACATATCTTTTCAAACCTCAGATAAATTAACACAAGATTCAAACTTTATCAAGACAAACAAATAACATTTTCAGCAACTCGGCCAAAACTTGGGCGCATTGCCCCTATAACATCGGATGTGAATACTTACAAAAAAAAACATCTGATTTGAAATTGAAGTAAAGATTCAAAATTCAGAACCAAACCCAACCAACATTAAAGTTTACCTGAGGTAGAACAGTAGCTGGTCTCAGGTTAGCGAAAACCTTTAAACCTTGCCGAAGCTGGAGCAGTCCAGTTTCCGGTTTCAAATGCTTCTCATTCTTGTCCCATTTATATCTTACATAAACAAAAGATAACGAAAATCACGATCTTTAATACATTCAAGATCGACCAGCTACATGAATAAAGCATTGTCAACTAATACGGCGGCATCCTCAGAAAAATATACCCTCCAATAGCTCCAAGAAGAACAGCATCAGATTTCTGTGCAGTAGAAAGTGTCTCCTCAGGCAATGGGACTCCAGTCAAATCCAAAGCGGCACCCCCCATTGGCATCTCCGAGAACCCAAAATCAATCCCTAATAAAATTCACATTCCATCACAAAAACTGAACCCACATAAACCCCCCTCAAATAAAATTTTCAAAAGGGACCCTTTTTCTAACCATAATGACAATAAATTTACACAAAAAGCACAAACCTTCAAGAGAACCGGCGAGTTGGAGGGCTGACTTGGCAACGGAAATGACTTCTGGGCCAATTCCATCACCTGGGAGGAGAGTAATAGAATACCGTCTGGTGGGTGCGGCGGCGGAGCAGCGGATTGTGGCGCATTTCCGGGAAAAGGTTTTTGAATGAAGCTGCTGGTGAGGGGCACATGGTCTAATGTTGATTCGAAGATACGCCGCCATTGTGATTGACTTAACGGAGGATAAATTTTCCCCCTTGAGGGACTTTTGTGAAATTCTTGGGAAGAAGAAGACGACCTCGGACCAGCTGGCGGCGCGCTAAGGGCGCGGAAAAGAAAGACCAAAAAGAAAAAAGAAAAGGAAAATCTATTTACGTTTTTGCTTTTTCGGATTGCTTTAGCATTAGCATAGAAAAATAAGATAAAAAGGACTTTTCTGGTACACTAGTGTTAGTATAGGTTTTGAAGAGGAAGCGAATTGCTCGCGATCTGATGTACGTATTATTACCTTACATTTTTTGTGTAGCTTTATCATTCAATTTGTGTAAGAGACTGTTTCTGCTGCTTGAACGTGTATCGAACCCGTGATCTCAATGTCACAAAAAACAACTTTATAAGTTGCTCCAACGCTCGCCCTCATAGAAAAATAAGATAGTGTATTTAATAAAGGAAATATACATGTTTTAAATTTATATTCAAATTTCCTATAAAAAATTTACACTCAAATTCAATTTCATAAAATAGTATTCTTAGTGTAGGTTCAAAAATATGCTAATGGTTCAAGTTAAGTATGTTCCATATACAAAATTTTATTATTTTTTGTTTAATTTCAAATAAAATAATTATATATAAGATTTTCAAGTCATGTGACAAGAGACAACTGATTGAGTATTAATACACAGTACATATATGATACCTGATTTGTTATCTGCGTTAAGCCTATTTCTTTTTGCAGTTGTCCTGACGAGTTGTCAAAGCCGATACAGGAGACAGTTCCGTGGTGCATGCTTTTTGCAGATGATATGGTATTAGTTGCAGAAAGTATACATACCCTGAGTATGAGACTAGAGCAGTGAGAGATGTTTTAGAGAGAAAAGACTTAAAGATTAGCCGTTCTAAGACCGAGTATCTGCACTGCGACTTTAGCGGCGTATTAGACAATGAGGATAGTCAGCTCACCATCAATGGTCAAGTGGTACCACAGGTAAGTAAGTTTAAGTACCTAGGATCATTTGTGCAGCAGAATGGCGACATAAATAATGATGTAGCACATCGAGTTCAAGCAGGTTGGTGTAGATGGAGGGCGGCCTCAGGGGTGCTGTGTGACAAAAGTTTTCCAACTAAATTAAAGGAAAAATTTTATAGGGTGGCAGTGCGACCGGCAATGCTCTATGGGACAGAATGCTGGGCCATCAAGAGGTCACAATTACAGAAGATGGAAGTAGCAGAGATGAAGACGTTAAGATGGATGTGTCGGCATACAAGGCTAGACCGGATCAGAAACGAGGTGTTTCGAGAAAGGTTAGGCGTGGCTAGTATAGCAAATAAGATAAGGGATGGCAGAATGAGATGGTTTGGGCATGTCAAGCTGAGACAGACAACGGCGTCGGTAAGAGCAATTGAAAGCCTCATTATAGAGGGGACAAGAGTAAAGGCAGACCCAAACTGACTTAGGATGAGCAGATAAGGCACGACCTACTAGATTTGCACATCTCTGAAGACATGGTCCAGGATAGGAGGTCATGGAGACATAAGATTAAGGTTAATGAGGTATGGGTCATATATAGAGACACTTTAGAGTATATTTAGGGACATAGATAGGCGTAGACACTATCTACTCTTTAGGTTGACTTTCCACTTGGTTGCGTATGTTATACCGTTGTTTTACATTACATGTACATATACACGTGATGTATATTTTAATATCAAAAGTCCTTTCTTTGTATTTCTTGAATTTCCTCACTCACACACTGGCACAACATATCTCTATTATCATGTCATTTATGCAGGTACATATAGAGCCAGAGGTCTCATTGGAAGCAGACTCTCTATCCCTTGAGATAGAGGTATTGTCTGCCTACCACTTACCCTCCTCAGACAAAACGATGGTTTTTGCTGTCGTTGGGATATACTAGGTCTGAATGATGATGACGACATAGTCTAATAGTTATGCATCCACTATTTAAGAATCTAATTTGGACAACATGTCTAACTTGTGCCGCAATAATAAAACAATTGTTAGAAGAAAAAACACACATCAAAAACACAGCGTATGTTAGTTTTTTCAATAAAACTACAGTCTGTGCTTGCATATTTAACTTGGATGCTAGATGAGGTATGCTGTCTAACTTGATGTTTAAGTGTAATAGATTCTTAAAAAAAAAAAAAACAGAAGATGTAGTGCGTTTGGACCTCAGGGTGTGTGTTTGTTTTTTTTGTAATTATAAAACTATGTGGTTTCTATATTTAAACATGCAACATTGATGGAGAAGAGATCTCATATTCGAGACCAGCTAGCATGCTTGTGTCTTGCTTTATTAAGAAAACTACATCATGGATAGAAAGGTTAGCATATGTAGGGGCAAAAACATGTTTGGATTAGTTATATGCTAGTAGTATTTGATCGACACAATTTTTAATATGGATCGCCGAAAAACAACTTCTATATGTTTCTAACACATGTGTATGCTTGTGTATATCTGACTCTTCCATATCTCGTCATAGATTGTTATATTTTTGTTGCTAGTTTGAACTTTGAAGGCAGTTTAGGATCTGCTGTCATTTAGATCATCTCCAATGGAAGCACCAAATCACCTATTTGGTGCAAAATATCACTCTAACCAAGCACCAAATCATGTACCAATTTGGTGAAAATGAATAGTGTTGCATCAAATAGGTGCAACACTATTCATTGCACCAAATCACTATTCATCCTCCACATCATCATTTTAATCATATTAATTTAATTTTAATTTCGTTATAAAAATTTTAATTTTGTTAATTTCGTTATAAAAATTTTAATTTCGCTAATTACGTTATAAAATTTTTAATTTCGTTATAAAAATTTTAATTTTGTTATAAAAATTTTAATTTCGTTAATTTCGTTATAAAAATTTTAATTTTGTTTTTAAGAAAAAATTATATATCAAAAAATTAAAAATAAAATAAGATTCATAACTAATATTTAAAACAAAGTTACATTAGTAAATAAAGTACATTAGAAACATAGCATAAAATATTTCACAACAATAAAACTTAATAGCAACAAGCTTACGAAATAACTAATACAATATAGATATAAATTAAAAATAGAATGATAGAAGAATCTTTAAAGAATATTCTTATTTGGTGCTGGATTTGGTGTTTGTGGTTAGAGTACTTTTTACTGTTTATTGCACCAAATAGGTGATTTGGTGCAAAATTTGGTGTTTGTGGTCGGAGATGGCTGCTAAGTCTGGGACTGCTGCAGCTGCAGTGCTGCACCTACATTTGCTCAAGCAGCCACTTTAACAGCACCACCAACTTTTGCAAACGCAGTTACTCCACCAACGAGCATGGCTCTCAGGGCACCCATTTGCTTTACTTCCATAATTATCTAGAAGAAGCATCAGTCTTAGCAAGTAAAGCAATAGGGAAGAGAATCAATGCAGCCGCATTACTTGTGAAGAAGGTTTCAAGAAAATGTTGAACCCTAACCCCGAGGTCCTTATCTAGAAGAAGCATCAGCCTCAGTAAGTAAAGCGATAGGGAAGAGAATCAAAGCAGCAGCATTACTTGTGAAGAAGTTTTCAAGAAAATGTTGAACCCTAACCCCGAGGTCTCTCATGTTTATAGAATTTTGTGGATGATGTAAATTGAATATTGCCTCAAGTCTTCTATAGACTACAGGGATTGTCTTCCTCTGTACAGTCACGAGGGACTCAAATCTAAGTCCATGCTAATAGAAGGATTTGAAACCCTACCTTATAGTCTGCCGGTCTTTAGGCACTTTCTCCACTGGCCTATGCCCATATATATTTTGGTAGATCAAATAATATCTATTCAAACTTCAAAGCATCACCCTTTTCTCCAGCTAATGTCTGGAGAGCTGAGAAAGAAAGACAATGCAGGATTATGTAATCAGGCAAACACCAAGAACACTCAATCGTCTGTTGAACAGAAGACCCCCTCTTGCACCACTCAATCAAATACATGCAATTATCATTAGCAATGCACTCTATTCTCGTTCTTACTTGAGCAATTCTCTCATTCTACGTTACCTCCACCTCGGCAACCTTCTTACAGCAAGATCCTTGTTTGATCGTTATCCTTTGCCTCCACCCTCGATATTGTTATGGAAATGATCAGGGCCTACTCAAAACTTAAATTTTTGCCAGAGCCGACTAATGTTTTTCGCCAACCGGTGACTTCTGATCATCCTTCTATCCAGGTGGTTCCTGAGATCATACTTTCACCTTTTCGATAATTTCATGTGCTCGCCAGGAGTCTGTTGTACATGGTGATGCTGCTCATGGGTAGGTGAGGGAAAATGGGTACTTTTCGAACTTGTCCGTGGAGAATTCTTTGATAAGCATGTGTTCCATTTGTGGGAGAATGGACCATGCGTCTAAAGTATTCAATGAAATGACTGTGAGAGATGTTTAATCATGGACTGGTTTGGTTTGTGGCTATGCAAGAAATAAGGAAATGGAAAGAGCCTGTGAGGTTTTCTGGGAAATGCCTGTGCACAATGTCGTGTCTTGGGATGTAATGATATCTGGTTTGGTGGAGATGGAAGACATGTTGTAGCCCTTGAGTTTTTCCATATAAGGTTTGGCAGTCATGATAACAAGCTTGTTTCTGGTGAAGCTATTCTCTTTTGTGCTCTTCGTGCTTGTGCTCATCTTGGGGCGTTATACCAGGGAAAGTGGATTCATGTTTATATAGATAGGAATAACATTTTTGTGAGCTCAAATATTTCTACGGCACTGATTGATATGCATGCCAAATGCGGCAAGATACACTTAGCAGAATGAGTCTTTGATGCGATTTTTCAACCAGATATTCACAATGTTACAAGTTTGATAACAGGGTTTTCTATTCATGGACTTGGTATGGAGGCTTTACATGCGTTCAATGAAATGTTTGCCATGAATGTTAAGCCTATTAGGCGTTCTACATGGATGTAGCCACTCAGGTCTAACTAACGAGGGCTCTGCAATGTTTAACGGAATGGAGAAACTTTGGGGCATTAAGTCCGCAATTAAACATTATGGTTGCTATTCTGATCTACTTGGCTGAGCTGGTTACTTAGAGAAGGCATTCAGTGTGGTCAAAGATATGCCCATTAAACCTGATATGGTCGTGTTTAGGTCCTTACCTAGTGCCTGTAGAATTCACATGAATGTTGGTCAGTTGCTGCTCTCTAACTTGTATGCTTCTGTTGGCAACTGGGAAGGTGTTGCTGATTTCAGGGTATTAATGTACCAGAGGAAAAATCATTCAGACACTGGAGGCAGTTGGATAGAGGTTAATGGAGTAATTCATGAGTTTCGAGCTTCTGATCAGTTGCACGTGCAAAATTTATATGTCAGGGAGAAGTTGCGGGAGATTTTAAAGAAGGTTAGCATGGTCGGCTACAAAACTAGTACCACTCAAGTTTCTTTTGACTTAAGCGATGAAGACAAAGAGCAAGCAGTGGCGTGGCACAGTGAGAAGCTGGCAATTGCTTTTGCATTGATGGAAACCACCCCTGGAACTTCTATAAGAATAGTGAAGAACTTGAGAACCTGTGAGGATTGTCAGTCTGCTTTCAAAGCCATCTCCAAAGTATATGAGAGAGAGCTCATAGTTCGAGATCGTTCTCGTTTTCACACATTCAGGGAAGGAATCTGTTCATGCAAAGATTAGTGGTAGTTGCTTCATCTTTCCGACACTTCTTAAATTAACAATGTCTACATCTGCGAATGTGGCTGAGCTAAAGATTGCATTGCTGAGGTTTTCGAAGAAGGTTTCTTTTGCCATAACTCAGGTGGTCTGGAATTGGAGGTTATCGGTCATGGAAGATGGATGTAGCAGAAGGCTGCTTTGGTTGTTATCTCCGTTAAGCAGTTATGATTGATCAGAAGGGTTTTTGCTCCCTTGAGTAAATTGAACGGAGTCGGATGTGGATATGAAGGGGACTCGAAGGATATTTTCTTTATGGTTGGTATGCCTGACACTATTGACCAATTCCCTGCCTCATCACATGCAAATTACTTCAAATCCGCTTTGTGTCATTTGGCAAGGATGAAGGCTATATGTGGAAGCCTTGTTCCTGTCTGGTGGGTGCTTTGAGACATTTGGTGACTTGTTCTTGTAGAGACCATATTTAATCTATCATGAATGCATTGGCTGGTCTTACTCTAATACAAGTTTGTAGGTTGGACATTTGGTAGCTGGGGTGAGTGGGTGTTATGCATTCTTGTTGTAATGTCTTGGTCTCTTTAATTTGTTACTAATTAATATACATTAACAGTTGACAGTTTCTCCAGGAAAAATGCCATCTCTAATCTTATAGAAGTATGTACAAATAAAAACAATGAGTATTTCTAACAGAAACAATCATGCTGCAGTGCTTGAGGAAAATGAGTGGCTGCTTCAATTATGAAGAACACTGCATCCCAGACATGAGCTTCATCTGCCATCAATGATGTCCGCAAACACACCTTTCTTATATAGGAAAGATTTCCCGGTAAGGTTGCACCCTTTCAGATGTATGCATATGGTTGGAAACATGTTGCATAATGAAATTCTCCATCTCCCAAATAACAATAAATTTACAGCAAACTATTGCTTTTACAGTTGTTAGGATATACTAGGTATGGTTGTTGTTGTACTCTTACTTTTGCTGATTAGTAATGCTCACAAGTAAGAATTACATTCCACGTGGCATGTGAAATAACTTAAAAAGAAATTTAAAGAAATGCTCTCTCCTAACTATCCATGTAATGTGCTGAAAAAAGCCTCGAAATTCACCTCATTCTGTCATCTTCTTTAACCCTTTGGTGCAGTCTGTGGATTTTTAGTCATTACACATTTCTCGATCCCTTTTCTTCTTGAATAGTCGCGATTATCTTCTTCCGATCTGAGATCATCCTTTAGTTCGTGCCACTCTTCTGTGCATTTTTTCCTCAAGCATGTTCGGACAAATGGGGCTATTATGAAGCATTCTTAGTTCATCACCTCAGAAGGGTGCTCTCCACTGTTCCAACAGGGCAGTCGCTCATTTGGCAGGTGAAATTTATGAGCAAAATATCTAATTCATAAGCTCTGTATTATTGCATCGACAATGCCAACTGCCCAACTATCTTTTATTTATGGAGCCAGGCAACTTTCATCCTTTGAAAGAGAGCATTATTATGGGGAGTCGAAACTTAGAAGTCATTCTATCCCTTGCCTTTGCAGAAATTCTAGGATTGAATTGACATATGCTAAACGCGCAACATCTTATTTTTATCTTCTGATTACATCTTATATGTTCTTAGTACAAGTTGTTTCTTGATTTCTCATTCATTATCTTTACTAGAACATGGGTAAACGTTGAAACTTAGTGCACCGAAAACGTACTATTTTACCGCTTCTACTTCCTATCTCACTTTGGAGGTCTAGTGAGCATGGAAAACATGTGGTTAACTTATTTTCTACATAATCAGTGTGTCACTTGTGTTCTTGCTTTTCGCCAATATCTCGTACTTTAAACTCTTGAATTGATAATTTTATTGTAAACTTTTTCAGATTTTGTTGACTAGATTCATCCAGTTATGGTTTTGCTTATGTTCTCCCATCTGTTTCATGTGATGCATGACATCTAATGTGCAAAAGCATTCCACACTTGTAAGTTTGAAGAAGCCTCATGGTACTTTATATCTAATGCAAGCACATCCCCACCTTGTATTATTACATAAGAGGTTATTTCACCTGGATCCACCACCTCAACTCACACCGCACCAATTACTGCCATAATTAGCCATCCTTTGGGGAAAAAATAAAATAAAAAAGTAAAGGAAAAGGAAATCTTCGATCCTCAGCCATGAATGCCAGAGTTTGGAGAAAACATATCCACCTGTCATGTCCTTTCTCCAATAATTAATCATGCATAAGAGAATTGCTCCTGGATTTGATCAAAAGAGATCATAACAAAATATTCAATATGATATTGTGTTGCATCTTGAAAAGTTAGTACCTAAAATCTTTAATGCATACTTGCCTTTTATACATATTTATTATTCTCGAGCATTCTCCATGTCACGATTTTGTACGTAACAGCTAGGGCTGTTGAACGAACCGAAATGTTCGCGAACTTTTTGAGTTCGGTTCATATTTAGTTCGGTAATTATTTGTTAACGAGCCAAATTCGAACATGTATTCAGGTTTGTTTAGTTAAACGAATCGAACTGTTCGCAAACTGTTCGACTCGTTTAAACAATTGTAAGATTATCGAGCTAAACTCGAACTAAATTTAAAGTTCGTTTAACTAAACGAACCGAGCCGAACAGTTTGTTTAGCTAAACGAATCCGAATTCGAAAACCTCGGCCGGCTCTGTTCGTTAACACCCCTGATAACAACCATCTTTCACGCTGAATCTATCCCGAGGGCAACTTCACTCCCGAAACTTTTTTGTGAATGATGTAAATCAGATATTCAACAATACT
The DNA here is from genome assembly GCA_036186865.1 of Eustoma russellianum. NCBI lineage: Eukaryota > Viridiplantae > Streptophyta > Magnoliopsida > Gentianales > Gentianaceae > Eustoma > Eustoma russellianum. The sequence continues at coordinate 3,628,891 of AP025043.1, forward strand.
ATAAATAGTAGAAACAATAGTGTATCTTTTGAGTTGTAATAGTGTATTTTGCCAGGAATAGGGTTAGACTCGTGACACGAGGAACCTTTAGTTACATGTGAAGTATTTTTCTTGTAAATACGTGCTTACACTTTACTTATACGCAGATACTTTTATCTATAAAGAGTGCAAAATATTATGAATACTTGACAAAGTGATAAATTTTCATGCGTTTGATTTATGATCATGATCAGATTGATCTAATACATTAATAGCTATTATGATAAAGTTTTCCTATCAAAACAGTCAAAAATTGATATTTTATATCATGCTTAATTATGTGATTCCCATCTTCTTTGGTCCAAGAGATATGGCATTGGATGCTATGATTGCCATAGGTCAAAAAACGTAACCACCATGATTAGTCTGGCCGCTTTATGACACTGCCCACGCTGTCCCATGGATTTTTCCATTCAAATGAAAGATGCAAAGTGCACCCAACTACACAGTCGCATAGACACACATGCACAAATATACATACATACAAATATAAATACACACACATAAACATATATATATATATATATATATATATATATATATATAGACACACACATATATATGGATGTACGTATGTATTTATATATGTGTGACATATATGCATGTATGTATGTGTATGTGTGTGTATACACATTTTGTGACTCTAAGCAGCCAAGTACCTCACCAAACTTTTATGTATATCTTTGAAATGGAAAATGACGTGTGGAATCTACTTTGCTGGTCAGTGGGGGTAGTGGAGATTTTTATTCTTTGAAGTACACTTCTGGTTGGAAATCACTTTGGAGTACAACTAACCCCCCATATGTGTAGACATTTCTATAAAATTGACTTCAAAACATAGCTCAGTTGGTATTCGGATTAGAATTTGCTCGAATACATTCCTATAAAATTGGATTGGAAAATGCATCTCCACATTAGTGCTAAATCTTACAAAATGCGTGTCTTTTTTTGGGGGGAGGGGGTAAATAAACCTTAAACAGTAAAGTAATCAATCAATCAATCATACCACCACAAATATCAGACATTTTTAATGTGGCGAAGAGAGTTATCCCGAATCTTAAATCTTTTGTTATTATCATGTATACTGTGATAAAGAAAAATATATAAAATATGTACAAAATATACAATTCAGCATGTAAGGGATTGTTGAAGATACATCTATAAAGTTTTTTCACTGCTTTTTTCCCTGCCTTATTAATCGCCCAAAAAGCCTAAAATAATTCTTTTTTCCCTCGCTGCATCTGCTCGAAAAGTATGATTAATCTCAAAATGGTTATGTCAATTGTGGACATCACGCTGATTATTTTTAATATTATTCATTCATCTAATATATCCCGACAAAACAATAATAACTACATTAAGTCCTTGACTTAGAGACTTCCGACTATGACAGATAGGGGGTTGTATGTAAACAACCATACTCATGTATAAGAAACACACATAAGTACTAAGATTAGAAACACATAGGTTGTTTTCCGATAAAAATATATCCCGACAATGCATTATGCTTATTGGTGTATACAAATTTGCAAGGTGTGTGCAGGAAATCAGGGTTGGTTCCCTTGATAATTTCACTATGTTATTCTTTGAGCACAATATTACGTGGAACCACCTCAAGAGAAAAGAAACGCATTTTATTATTTGATACAGATTATGTATTTCATTTGCAGAGAATAATTCAGAATGATTAAATTATTGTAACGTTTTTATGTCGTAACTTTTGAATCCAAATTTGGTCTGTCTTCAAGAAAATTAATAGTAGCAAATAAGATAAAGGAATCAAATTGAAGGTTTGACATGCTGCAAAATTATTAATTAGTTAGATACAACTTGTAAGGTACATAAGCATCATATTTCTTGAACTTATATGATTCCGTACAGTTAACCACACGTGATACATCAAAATTCCAACCCATCAATTTTTTTATTTTTTTTTTTTTGAGATCTGTAGATGAAACATGAGATCTTATCATTAATTTTCTCTCTCTTTTCTTACAACACATTGGTTCCACAAATGTTCCTTTCCTTTTTGTGGACCTGTTGGGTGAGTTTGTGGGTGAGAGGGGTCGGGGGTCGGGGTGGGGGGAGGGGGGGTATATGACACTCTGTCTATTTCCTGGTCCTGATGTTTCCAAAGTGGGTTTAATCATAGTGGAGCGGAAGATACAAAATCAGGTTCCAGCAGCCTCTGAGATGCTCTTCAATGATGGATGCCAAATTCTTGATTTAGAAGTTGAATTTGATGGTGGAGACACCATTGGCCTTTGTTTTTCATGTTTTCCCTGAATTTTTTTGCCAACTGTTAGTCAACAACTAGCTTGATATACTTGTTCAACGAAAAATAAACCAAAAAAAAAAAGTCTTTTAGTCTAGAGAAACCATGTAAAAAGAAGAAAAGATCATGTAGTTGAGAAAGGATGGATATGCAACGCGCTCACTAAGTTGATATTCAGGTTGGAGATTGTTTCAAGAAGGATCGTTGTGTAACGCAAATAACAGAACCAAATAAAAAATGAAAGACAAAACTTAAGGTGGCTTGGTAACGTGCCTACGAAGAGAAAAGAAATAAATTCAGACTTGGCCAATTTGGAATTATAAAATCTATAAAAATGAACCCTAGGCAAAAGTCCAATTATAAATATAACCTATATCAGTATACTTATATATAGACAAATTAATACATAAAAGAATCTACGCACCAAAACAACAAAAAGAAGGATAAAGAAAAGAAAATGAAAAAAGAAGGAAAGATCCATGTTTTAATAGGTTGAACATTTTGGTACGGTTGTTTTTCCTTTTTGTCACGGTTATAGCTATCTTATTATCGGAACCTTCTATTTATATTTACTAAATTCGTTCACTAATACACCATATCTATATTATTGTGTCATCACCATATCTATATTATTGTGTCATCTATACATGTATATATAGAGTCCGGGTCTCGATGGAAGCAAACTCTCTATTCCATCTTACTCTTAGCCTTCCAAAACCTCCCCATACCGGAACCTTCTATTTATATTTACTAAATTCGTTCACTAATACACCATATCTATATTATTGTGTCATCACCATATCTATATTATTGTGTCATCTATACATGTATATATAGAGTCCGGGTCTCGATGGAAGCAAACTCTCTATTCCATCTTACTCTTAGCCTTCCAAAACCTCCCCATACCGTAACAATAGCTTTAGCTATGTGTTGATATTGTTTTGATTCGATTTTTATGCACTCCACCTTCTCAAACTATTGTTCTACTTAATTTTTAAATATTGTATATATTACACTGTCTTTAAAAATGATCAGAATAATACTATTATTAGACAGCGAATAATTTCTTCTTTCAGGTATATCAAACTTCAACAAAATGAAAAACAAAAATTTATGATTTTATATACTTTCCAGACATATTCCCTGTGTGAATTTTTACACACTTTTACCACCTGAGAGTTGAATTTCTTCACAAATGTCCATACAAAGAATGGTGAAAAATTAGAAAAAGCATAGAAAGGGGAAAAAAAATCTAATTAATGTTACTATTTAATCCTTTGTTACAGACAAGAACACAGAAAGGAAAAAATGGAAAATTAAATAAACAAAGCAGAAGAAATTCACCTGGTTGATCTTTTCTACTTCATATTTCTTAATAGCTTCCTCAAGCTCTGAAATCTCTTTTGCTGTAAGCCTTTCTTGCTTCTCCCCATCAGCTGAGTCTGTTGACTGTTGCTTCATCTTTCCACACTTCTTTGCCCACAACCCTTTCATAACCTCTGCAAAAATTTTACCCTTTTGATATTCAATTGCAAAGAACATTTTTTCAGCTACTTAAATTGAAAGAAAAATAAAAAAGAACAAACCTTGGGTAGTAATCAGTCTATATACATGACCAAGAGCTAAAGTGTCAGTTGGCTTCAGCAATTTGATCCTTGTGATTCTAACAGGAACCTTGTTTTTGTTATTTGAAGGACTGAAGGTGGTAATAGTTTTAGCTTTAGCTTTAGTGGGGATAGGGGTGGGGGTGGGGGAGGAGTGGTACAAGGTGGTGGTGAGAAGAAGGGCAACATAATGAGCAGGGTGCATCTTCATAATTTCAGCTGCAGAAACAGAGGTGTACATCTTGTCTACTCTGCCATTTGGATGTTGTAGCAGCAGAGTTGCATTATCAATGGCTTGGCAATTCCCCATCTCTCTATAACTCTTTGCTCTCAAGCCAAAAAAAAAAAAAAAAAGAGAATTCTTGGTGAGACGGAGTATGCAAAGAAGTTAGATGTGTGGTTACCGTTCGTCCTTATATAGGCATATTCTGTGTTATATCCATCAAAATTTGGGGGTGTAAGTTTCTTGTGGGGTAGGAGGGGGGAGGGGAGGGGGTGATGGAGTGGAATCTTGAAAAGGTATAATTAGCTGTTACATTGGCAAGTGAAACAGTGAAAGCAATTATGGTGAGTTTGGATTCCCAAGTAAATGAGATAATATAAATTTGTGGGCAGTGAAATTTTGGAACAGGGGAATTTGTCAGGTTAGAGAATGACATATCATGGTAAAAGTGGGCGTGGGGCGGGGGTTACTTTTTGTAGAAGGGAAACTTTTGAGTCTTGAAAGTTGAAAGTTTAAATTTGAAAGTACAGAGAATGTCTGAGTATTTCCCTTTTTCTTTTAATCCCATCACCTCTGTAACCTTTTTTTAGGAGTGATACAACACATACAATAGTCTTATTTGTAGGTTAATATATTGATCTACATGTTCTATTCAATAATGTACATCAACCTTTAACCCTTTTTTCATTGGAGTATAAAGGTGAAATCCCTCACCCTGGGACCTCACTGTCTCAACCCCAAAAAATATCGTGGATGATGTAAATTAGGAGTCCAGTGGCCTCCTAGGTTGGGTGAGAACTTATGCAGCGACACAAAAGATGCCCCCGCAAACTAGGCCTTCGGCCTATCAGCAGTGGAGCATCCACATTGTGCGTGTCCCTGGATTCGAACTCTTAACCTTTTGAAATAAATCCAAACTCGAATACCAACCGGAGTCAACCTTGTTTTTCATTGGTTGTATGAAGGTTGTAGAAGGCTTATACTCTTTACTTGTATGAATTTTGTTGAAAATGTAAATCAATTATTTAACACTTAAGAGCCTCAGTACACTTGTTTCATTAACCTTTTAATACTCCAATTTATTAACAATAACTTTTCAACTATGAAATGCTAAAACTTTAAAAAAAAAGTTAAATCTGAAAGAAAAGAAAAGCTATTAAAATTACACCTCTAGATATTTCCTAGAGAAGTTTTGGTGGGACATTATTATAAATAACTATCATGAATTGTCCATTCTGACAGGTTGGGTTGGACATCTGAGACCAAATAAAAACTAGTGTGCATTTGGAGATTAAAATTAGAAATGAATAAAATCTATCTCATTTTTTATTCTCTCACTAATATATTAGCACATCATATCTCTATTATTATGACATTTATACAGGTACATATAGAGCCGGGGGTATCAACGGAAGCAAACGCTCTATCATTTGGGATAGAGGTATCGTTTGCCTGCCGTTTTACTCTATCTATACCCTAATGATAGCTTTTGATGCCGTTTAGATATACTGTGTATGATTGATGATAAATCTGGACCTCAATGAGTTCAAAAATTTTGAGCTCGACCGAAGCTCTACAGGTGTGCTTAAATGTTCAAGCTCATGCTCCAATTTTCAGTTGGTATATGTTACGAGTATATAAACTTATAAAGGTCTTACATCTAGCTAGATGTAAAATATACATGCATCCAATAATAACATTATAAAAATAGATTTAAACCGTGTGAAGATTATATTGCCATCGCTACCTATGCACACTTACGCCCCCGGCCCCCCTCCCACACACACTCCACGCCCGCAATAAGGATAAAAGAAAGCCCCTCATCCTTATTTTAAAGCGTACCTCAGCTGATACTCAAGTAATAAATTGCATCATAGGTTGTCGATTTAAATATTCGTAGCTGTAGTGTGTGTTTAGTCATTGCCGTCAGTAGGGATGTTAAGCGAACCAAACAATTCACAAACTGTTCGAGTTCCATGCGTATCCGATTCGAGTTCGTTCGTTAAATTTGTTTAAACGAGCCGAATTCAAACATTTATTTGAGTTCGTTTACTAAAAGAGCCAAATTGTTCGTGAACTGTTCGGTTTGTTTAAACAATTATAGTGTTATCGACCCAAACTCGAACCAATTTTAAAGTTCGTTACAATAAACAAACCTAGTCAAACAATTCGTTTAGCTAAACGAATCCGAATTCGAAAACCTAGTATTCAGTTCGTCACCTCTTTATATCGAAGCGGATTTAGACTTAAACACTTTATACACATCAAGTTATGTACATTTCACATAAAAACCGTTAAATGAACCGATTTATATCATCTACAAAGATTTTTTTCGATTAAAATAATGGAAGACCCCGACAGGCTATGAACTTTTTCGTTAAAAAGAAACATCTAAATCCCCACGCTAAAATGGCGTGAAAATCCGTGGAAAGATGAAAGGAGAGGTGCCCTTATTCTGAAGGGGTCCCAACACACAAATCCATCAGCATGCACACTCCCAACACAAGGTGCAATAAGTGGTTGTCGCGTGTGAAAGCTTCCGCACTTATTCGCCTTTGTGTTGCATCTTTAGACATATTCCAAAAACAACCCCCACTTTTTCCCTACCAAATTCAGACATTACTTTCTTTTCCGTAGGGCTGTAAATGAACCAAGCCGTTCGATTGTTTGGCTCGTTTGGTTCGAGCTCGAGCTCGGCTCGGATAAAAGGTTAATGAACAGAGCTTGAACACATTTTTCTGTTCGAGCTCGGTAAGTGGCACCGTTCGTTTAATGTGTTCGACTCGTTAATGTTGTTCGTGAGTTAAACGAACCAAGCTTGAACAAGTAAATATATTCGTTTAAATAAACGAACAAGCTCGGTTCGTTCGCTAAGTTAAATGAACAGAGCTTGAACAACGCAATGATCGGCTCGTTCGGTTCGTTTACAACCCTACTTTTCTGTCTTCCGTTATTGTAATTTATGGATAATATAGAAAAGGTAATATAATTTTATAAATGACATACAAAAAAAATGTGTGTTTATAAATAATTTCTGAGCTTGTCGAATCTACAAACGATCCTAATCGAAACCAAGGCTTAAATAAGATTTATACCTTTTACGAGAGGTGTTAACGAACCGAGCCGAATCGAATACTAAGTTTTCAAATTTGGATTCATTTGACTAAAACGAACTGTTCGTCTCGGATCGTTTAGCTAAATAAACTTTAAAATTGGTTCGAGTTTGGCTCGATAACCCTTTAACTGTTTAAACGAGCCGAATAGTTCGTGAATAGTTTGACTCGTTTTAGTAAACGAACCCGAATAGCTGCTCGAATTCGACTCGTTTACCGAACATTAACAAACGAATACGAACCAAACTCGAATAGTTCACGAACTTTTCGGTTGGTTGAACAGCCATACCTTTCACTATATAGTTTATCAAATTAGATTGTAAGCTAAACATCATATTATTTTTTTAGCTTTCTTCACATTTCTTCAATCGCGTAAAAGTTATCTTTAAGCAATGCTTTTGACTTTTCATCTGAAATTCCATCCTTTAATTGTTCCCCAAAATGTAGAAAAAAGGTAAACTTAAAGCGAAAATGTCGTAGTCATATTTCTTTACTCTATACGGTTTTCAGGTTAGAACTACGTCTGAGTATTTTTCTATTAGAGTATGGCTCAATTTAATATTTGACCCTTTTTTTAAAAAAAATGTCCTCGCCATATTAGGTTTCCACGTTTGTGCAGAATCCGGGAAGAAGCCGAAGCGATCTGATACATGCAGTCTTACTCAGCATTTTGTGTAAAAGGCTGTTTTTACAGCTCGAACCGTGACTTCACGATCACAAAATAACAATCTTATCAGTTGCTCCAAGGTTCAATCTCATTTGACCCCTTCTAAAAAAGATCCCAATAAAGAGAGGTTGCCACCAGTTTGTATGTTAGATGTCATGTTTAGGCACAAAAATTGACTGCAGAGATAATATTGCTCTAAGATTATAAACTACGGTCCATGAAATGTGTTACTCTTACCGAAAGATATGAAAATTATATATTTACGATTTGTCTCCACCGCTAGCATAATATGTGAAAAAGTCATAGTTAATAATACAGTTACCTGGCGCTTTATTAAATCTTGAACTAATATATTTTTGAAATACGACATGAACTAATACGATTGATAAAGAAGGCAAACACACTTATTATAAAAAAATTTAAAAATTGCGTATTAACACAGAGGGGGGAACGAGTATTTGAACAGAAATATGTTAAAATCATACTCAAGACTTAATTGTGTAATATACATCAATTTAAACAAAGATTCGACTCTTTTAAGGTTAAAGTACTAGGAAAAAATGCTAATCGCCACGAGAATGATGTCATTATATTCCATAATCCACTTATAATCAGTGTGCGGACCTTAAATCAATCGGTAAGGTTGTTGTTTTGTAACCTTCAGGTCATGAATTCGAGTCGAAAAAATAGTCTCTTGTATAAAAAATACATGGTAAGATTGTGTACAGCAGATCGCAACCGTTCTCAGACACTGCGTAAACATCGGAATCTAGTTTACCGAAAACATAATTTTAATTCAGTTATAATCGGTACGATGGATTTGGAGAAAGAAAAAAAAATGGAAGAAATTGAAGTGGTTTGGATTCGAACCCAAAGAGAAGAGAACAAGCGAATCAAGAAGTTGCAGAGCAGAATGGTCTTAAAAGGATTTAATGTCTCCAAAGCAGACAAAAAATGACAAGTCATGGAGATCCATTTTCTTTTATCTGCAAAAGTTCCACTATTATTTTGTCACACATGAACCTCCATCACACTCCTCCATTATTCAAGAGATCACCACAATTTTGCAAACACAAAACTATCATCTTCCTTTATGTCCCCCCATTTTTTCTTCTTTTTCTTGAATTGGAAAAGTTAAAAACTCCAAAGCCCCCCCCCCCCACCCCACCCCGGAAACACCTTTTTATTATTCTTATTATGAATATAGAAGCATGTTTATAGCATTTTTTTTGATGAGGGAGTGGGTTCTCCCCCCACTTGTACTAGAGGCCCCTTAGCCAGGTGGGATGTAAATCGAGGGATGTGCTCCACCCGCAGCCCTGCAAAGGGAGAGGACACACGAGACTCAGCCAGCCCAGAGGCAACCCTTGTAAAATTTCAACAAGGATTGTCTCCACACGGACTCGAACTCGGGACGTCGGGATTTTAGCCCCAATCACCTTTGCCACTTACCACTGGACTATGCCTCTGGGGCAGTTTATAGCATTTCTTTCATCATATATACAGTGATATTGGTTTTACGTGTAGATTTTCTGAGTTCTGACATTTGATTAGAGACAAATTTCGTCTTAAGTCCATATGCAAATTGAAAAATGTACTCCAAGAAGAGGTTCACAGCATAATCTATAATGTGTTATGTGTTAGAATGTGTTGATCTACCTGCATCTGAAAAGCTGAAGTTTTCCAGTTCGACACTTCTTTCTCAAAGAAACTTCGAACCAGTAAATGAACTAACTCTTACCAGTAAAACAAATAATAGTATCTTTTTAAGTAAATGAATGAACTCTTAGTAGTAAAACAAATAATAGTATCTTTTTTAAAATACCGAATATGTGATCACTATACTGTGTTCTTAAGATGGACATGCAATACTCATCTATGTACCATAAGTAATTGTATATTTAGCTTTCAGAGCATAGTCCAGTTGGTAATCACGTAAGGATTTGCTCCAAGAAGTCAAGAATTTGAATCCAATGACACGCACAGTATGAGTGTTCCACTGTTGCTAGGCTGAAGGCCTGGTTTGCGGGGGAACACCTTGTGTGGATCACTGCGTAAGTCTTCACACAACCTAAGAGACCGCTAAATTCCTGATTTGTATCATCAACGATGATCTTTAAGGCCGGAGATTTCGGCTTTTCTTTCATGTAATTGTATATCTAAAGTTTGTCTTGATGAATATCTGAAGTTTGGTCACTTTGGCGTGTTGGTGCATATTCATTTTCGTCATGTCTTGATGTGGATGGCTTTAATTGTCATATAGTGATGACAAATCTAATCAATCAACCTGCTACATGATCTTCTCAAAAGAAACCTTCTACATATAATATATTTATAATTATGAATTAAAATCGAAATGATAATTTGCTTATTACTTATGAAATGTCATTAAAATTAAGAGACGAAGTGTGGTGTAGGAGTTTTATTAACATTAAAAAGACTCATGCTATCTCTCTAACTCGAAGGCTCAAAACCAACTAACATATGGTTTAGCTAAAAGTTTTTTTTTCTTTTAAGGATTTAATATGGTATTTGTCCTATGAAAACGAGGTATATAAGTTTAGGGATTTTCATATTTTGGTTCTAACAGACGGGCCATAATCTGGCTGCTGGTATAACCTATACTTCAATATTTTTATAATTTAATTAATAATTGTTTAATGCCAAAGTTGATCCATGCCAGTCAATTCTTTATAATTCTGCCATGTCTAGTGGTCGGTGGGGCATTATTTTCATATAATAAATGATATTATAAGTTTATTTGCTTTTACGTGCCTGGCCAAAACACCTCAGAGGTGTGTGTTCTTTTATATCTCAGTGGTTCTATGTAGAAAGTTTCGAAAGGAACGTCAAGGGTTTGAAGTGACCTTGCCAAAGTCAAGAATGTTTAAACTCTTCCAGGCTAGCTGCATAGTGTGGGAGCACTATTGGCCCGTGGAATGACCTGATAAGTTGAAAGGTCAGCCCGTCGGCTGTTCCTTCGGTCCAACGGACACCTTGTGTTGTCCCTGTGATAATACAAACTTCTACTAGTGGGACTTGAGAACCTGATTACATCCCTACTAGGACTGGGGGTGGTAGGGACCTTTACTGGTTGGAGTTCAACCTTTTACATATGTGACTGGAATCTTGGCCTGAATCTAACGTAATAAAATAAAATCATGGTAAGTTTTATGAAAATCAATAACTAATAATTTGATATTTATAAATCAATAAGAATAAATATAATTCACACGTGCTAACGATGAATATACAAAATCGAGGACGCCTCTCTAATTATTATGTTTTCTATTTACGGTTGGATAACTAATAATAAGATTTACTTAATGAATAATATAAAGTTTGCCATAAAATCACGAACGAAATCCAGGACAAAAGTGAGTACCTAATTTGTTTGTTGAATTTCAAATTTTGATGATTTAGAACTTTCTGCTTCCTCAAATTTAAGTGCCCTCTCAAATTCTGATACTTGTGTATGTATCTGAGAGCGGATCTCCAACCAACTGGTAAAGTTATTGTTTTATGATTTTAAGGTTATGAGTTCGAGTCGCGGAAACAGCCTCTTATACAACAAAGTGTAAGGTAATACTGCGTACATCAGATCACGAAGCGATCCCCCTACCCTAGACACTGCACAAATGCAGGAGCCTAATGCACCGGAAACACCCTTAGTTGTGTATGTCTCTATTGAATTTGACAAGGATGTTATGCAATCCCCTCAAATCAACATTACTCCCCTCTAATAATCAATCTGTCGCTCATTTTAAACAAATATATTTCATAGATAATTTAGATATATATGAAAACACACTACTACTCCTATTATAAATAGAGATGATAACTTCTTATCGGTAGATTAATTATTTTTACTTATATCATAAAAAACGCGTCCGTATTTTTTATAAGGCAAAACATGTGGAAAAGTTGAAATGGATAATGCTGTAGGCTTGTAAACATCCATCTATCCAGTCATTTTCTTTCTTTTTTATAGGGCAAAACATGTGGAGTATTATTTAAGTCGTGTTCTTGTTGCTTAGGAAGCAATGAACTAATACACCCTTATTACTTGGTAGAGAAAAAAAAGGCGAAATTCTTTGCCCTGGACCCATTGTTACATCCCTATGTAACTTTGTGAATGATGTAAATTAGGTGTCCAGCGGTCTCCTAGGTACACCTATGCAAACTAGTAGAAGTGGAATAATTGTCCCCTACACAGTAACAGATGTAGAGCATCCATACTGTTCCCGGGTTCAAACCATTGCTTTTTTTTTTATAGCAATTATCAACTCGAATACCAATTAGACTACATCATGAGAGCCAATAAACCTTTATTAGTAAGTGGCCGCGCCACCATTATTAACACCAAAAGATTAGGAAATTTAAAAATTTAATAATAAGACAGCGTTACAGTTGAAATTCTTCCAGATGGGAAATTTGCCTGCCAGCATGAAACAAAGGAGGAATTTCAGTTTCTTACGGTCCATAATTTTTATACCTAATAATATCTTATGGTCCCATTATATTGAACAAAAAGACATAATTTCAGGATTGCATTCATTCATTGTTGCTTTCCACCCATCCCCTGCTGAATTTCCTCATGGGGAGGGAAGAATTTCTCAAGATACCAATGGCGTTATATTCAGCTATTCCGTTCTACAATATAAATCAATTTTGACTTTTCAACATAGTGTTTTATTAAAAACAACATCGACTTATATTTTAAAACGGATGGAGTATTTGTCAAAAGTTAGTCCAAAGATAGTAAGAACACACACGTCTGAAGATGTGTGAAACCTTGCCTCTAAACTTGTGTTCTTGTCCCAAAGCTACTTGTCTGGAATCAACTGGATATAAATGTGCCGGTTTTTACTCTTTTGGTAAACAGTGAATAGTAACATTTGCTTTTAGTTTTAAATCTGATGCAACCATCCCTATGATATGATGTCTCGTGATGCCATTATGAACATGAAGCTAACATTAACTTGTCCAAAGATGATTTACTTGAACTAATTTTAGATACTTGATGCATTCTTATATATCATGTCATATCTGAATTGTTCTAAATACAGGTCAATAACTACTATTCAGAGTATTTGGTTTAGATGCATCACATGATCCGAACACTAGATCATACAAGTAGGATGAGCATTTGATTTTTGTGCAAGGAAAGATGAGGTTAGAAAGATTAGACAGTATGATGTCTCTGGATTATAACGCGGAATATTTGGAGCGAGCATAGAGACGTTTAACCGAATCTACTTCATCAAATTCCATATACGTAGAAAAGAGAGAGCTAACGAGACAAAAAATTGAAAATCCAGAAATCTGATAATGATCCGAACAATAGATCATACAAGTAGGATGAGCCTTTGATTTTTGTTTAAGGAAAGATGAGAGTTAGAAAGATTAGACAGTATGATGTCCTTGAATTATAACGCAGAATACTTGAAACGAGCAAGGACAAAAGTGAGTACCTAATTCATAATATAAGAAGCGCAACCAATTTAGTGAGTCATTTTGCTTTATTCCGTCATATTTCAAAGTTAAAAAAGCGTTTGTCCTTAACTCCATTGGAAAAGGAAACAGAAGCCTCAAAAGATTGAGAAGCCTAAAATGAACATGGTTCGGAAACTGTTCAGATGGCAGAAATGCAGTAAACTTACACAGGCTGCACCTGCAAAAAAAGAGAAAGCAGAACAAGTTTACCAGTATATTCTTACTCACATGAACCACGACACATCTGCACGATAGCATGTTTGATTATCTTCACATACCCACATAAGCGGAGAACATACAATATAAAGCAGCGACAATAGGTACTGGAATCGAAGCAAAGACAGCTCCAAACTTGCCTACAATGAGTAGTAATTTTTGGTCAAGGAAAATTTGTGAACAATAGCGCGAATACTTGTATATCTGAAACAGTTAAAATCTGAAAACCGCACCCAAGACCGGAAAAGAAGATCATGAACCCCTCAGATATATGTATAACTCTTCTACTTCCAACGCGAGTCAAAGCTAAAAGGCCAGCATTCTCACTGAATAGCAATGAATAATGTAGGAACAGAATTAATAACAATAAATTACTTCTTCAATTTAACAATAGTAGAAAGAATTGGTAAGTAAAAGAACTGTTATTATTGTCTCACACAGATACAGAAGATCCAATGCCTGTTCCAAACAAACCATCCAGTAAAATGCCAACTCCCTGAGAAATAAGAAAAAAGGCTTTGCCCACCAAACCATAAACCGTTATCGACATGATTACTAGTATACGTCCTAACGTAGCATACGTAATTTACAGTGCATTGACTGGTCAGATAAATATAAGATGAGAAACCAAAAGGGGAAGTGTAGCCAAATTCAGGTGAGAAAACAAAGGGGGGAGTGTAGCCAAATTCAGATCAAACAGGAGTTTAAACCCTTTTCTTTCAGAAGTTAACCGCATCAGAACAACTAGTATAAAGAAACGAGGGGAAAATACAACAACAACACTCAAACAAATCAAGAAGAATATTACATAAAGGTAGGCATTTTATCTGTCTATCAAATGTTATGCTGCCTTCTGTCAGTCTGTGGATCCTAATGGTCAGGTGGTTTGCTACAAGCCACCCAGCCTAGGTGTGGACTAGTTCAGATTATCAAGGAAAACCGTCAATCATTTTAGATAACAGGACTAAAAAGCACATTCAGTAAGTTACTTTCAGGCACAAATTAAAGATTCCTGTACAAGTACAAGAAATGCTGCTTTGAGAACAGATTGGTGGCATTGGAGTTGCACTAACATATCTAGACAATGCAATAAAGGAGGCAGTTGACTGCAACCAAAAGAACACATGAAACAACGAGAGAGTACAAGACTAGGCCAAGTTGCAATCATCACTAAAGTTTATGCCAATCTACAATAAAAGGTCTTCAAATTTTCTTATCAACAAACACACTGCAAAATAGAAGTGTGTTGGAAAGGTTTATCAGGACTTCTGCATAACAAAGTTTTTGAGTCTTTTCTCTGTTGAAAAGACAGGTCCACTTGCAATCCATTACACACAGGAAACCTGGTTAGATACACATTGGCAAACAAGATATAAATGTAGACATTGATATCAAAGACAACTGCAAGGAAATATACAAGTTTTCCACAAACGACGGGAAAAGAAAAGAACAGGTAACAATTGCCATGTGGAATTACTGGACATGGACGATGAACAAAATTAAGATCACATCTTCTCCAAATTTTATGTAGTGACCTTTTGCCTATCAGAGAGAAAGAGGAAATTTAGGCAACAGGAAAAATAAAATCCATGTATCTCTAGTCACGAGATCAAGATCATCACCAACCTCCACAAGAGCCACAAAGGAGGCTATCATCAATGCAAAAGCCTCGCCTGCATGAAATGAAGGGGCATCCCACTGAAATGGGTAAGGAACTCTGATGCTGCAAGTGTACCCAGGGAACAATAAGCATCATTCGACATGCTCAATCTACACAGCCATTATTAAACCCAGTATAGATTATAAATTCACCAGCAACGTAAAATTAATCAACTAATAAAGAAAGAGGAAATAATTCGTGTGTAAACGTTCAAAGAAGCAAAGCAACACAAGAATAAGAAAAGGTGGATCTAATGAACAAGGTAACAAGATTCCAGTTGGATTTGTCAAAGCGAATTGAGCAGCATTTGCAAAAATGGCACAATGAGATAATGTCGCATAAGTTTATCAAGCAATGGTTGATTAGTCAAAGCTAAGAACCCACGTATATCTTATACATTTGATTGATACTTGGCATAATTGATATATGACCATTGTAAAATTTGCCCTCAAATACATGTCTCCCACTCCCAGAATTGAGCTTATGTTTCTCTCTCTAACTACTTGCAATTGAAGTTTTCAAACACTAATTTCTAAAACGTAACTCAGTTAGTATTCGAGTGGTAAATTGTAACGAAAAGTTTAACTCAATTGATATTCAGATGGCATATTGTAACAATAATTTTTAAGGCACCAAATTTAGGATTGAGATCTACTAACCCCCACTTTTCTTACTCTCTTTGTGACCGCCCGACACGTGGCAGCAAAGGGGTGGTGAGGCTAGATGAGGGTCACCCGCATCTAGCCTCACCACCTCCCTTGCTGCCACGTATCAAGCGGTCACGCGTCACCGCACCACCTTTGCAGTCAGGGGATCCTATCCCCCAAATTTATGCCAACATTAGTTGGTAGACCTTTTTCCCGTATGCATTCTGCATACATATTAATCATTGGTTTCATGTAATGTTGGAACACTGAAGACAACCTCAAAAACCTATCACATGAACCTTTTTTTTTACTTGCAGTCATGTTTCCTTAAAGTTCACTCCACCATTTGACCCCGTCACTATGAAAATACTATATTGTCCTTTTGGTTATCCAATGATTTTGATCTTTCCCTTTGTTGTTATTTATTTATTTATTTCAAAGAGTGTTATTACATGCATATAAATAAACATATCTATATAAATATGTATATTATATATATCAATATGTTTGATATGATAAAATATGTCCCTGAATAGTAGCTAACCTATGCAGAGAGTAATTTATAATTTTGACTAAATGAGATTAAGTGCCAAACAAAAATTTGCTAGTCAAGTGTTACGGGATGAGATCCTTTCCCATATTTCCTCTCTCCAATATCATTCTTCGATGAAAAAAAACTAAATACACGGGAGCAGGATCCCCTGACCTCCGCGTGCCTCATGCCCCTCGCGACCGCCGGTCACGTGGTGAGGCTGACCCGCATCCAGCCTCACCACCCCTTGTGTGCCACGTGTCAGCGAATCATTTAATACCTCTTAAAGGAGGTCAGGCGATCTGAACCCAAATACACACATACCTCTTAAGATGTACGAGTACATTTTGAGGTGTATGTTTTTAATTGTTTATTATTGGAGAAATAATATGTTTTTTTTTAATTAAAGAGGAGTATTGAAGAGAGGATTTTATTTGGCCATGTCATCTAGTTGTAAATAATTTAATGATGCTGACCAATTCTGCTTGATCATTTATTGAAATTAGACTAATATAGCACAGTATTTATGGTACAAATGTTGTATAGAAGGATATTTTTGTTTGATAAAAGTTTTTAATTCGTAAATGTAAAATGCCTGTGACTGTGAGTGAACTGAATTTAATTATGATGAAAAGAATAGAGCATACCACATATAGATCTACTATATATATATATATAGCATGACATATGAAATATACAACGACATTCCATGAAATATACTACAAACGATAGATATAAAGTTTTTTATGAAATGCTGCCCCCCCCCCCCCCCCCCACACACACACCTTCGGAACACCGTTTGTTTAATGAGAAGCGTCATATTTTCTACTATTTCATTTAAGCTACCACTGTTGTTTCTTCAGGCAAAAGGCATTGTGTTTTATTAGACAAATGCTAGGATTTAGCAGCTTTCAATTTCTAAATCAACTACAGTCCGTAAACTTGGGATTCGTTTTATATTACTGAATGTATCATTGCTTGATTTATTTTTCCCTCAATAATTCGACTAATTCTTAACTGTTTGACTCTCATTATTTATGATTTAATAAATTTCTTATTGTTAAAAAAATCTTATTATTATAACCATCTTCGTATGAGGAATGATGGTTTTCTTACAAATCTCGCCACTTAAAAGTAATTCTTTGCCTCAATTTTATGCTATTGTTACGGAAGAAGATATCTCTCGTTCAAACTCATTTAGATATTCATAATTCCTCTTAAATCTTGACGAATTGAAGGTAAGAATAAAGTCACATACATAAATTATTGACGAATTGAATTTTTTGTAAAATTTTGTAATCCACATCGTTTGTCACAGTTTGTTATGTTATTCAATAATACAAGAGTCAAGATATTCTGTAATCCACGTCATTTTTTTACCAAATAAAAAGTATAACTAATATAGTTATCTTTCATTGGAAAATGGAACAAGGACTTCTATTACTAATTTGTCCAACAGAAACCTATACCTGCTAAATGTAAATAAATTTCATGACTTGTCTTAAGTTATCTTACACAAGTAATAATACTTATTAAGAAAAATGTTCACTATTTCTCACTACATACATCTAATGCTATGTTGGCACAAGTAAGAAAAAAAAGTCACAATCATTAAGGTAATTTTTTTTTTTTTTTAGAAAAAAAATAGGAGTCCAAGACCATGACTTTGATATGCTTGTATGCTAGTCCAACGCCATCATGAAATTGATTAACGTTTATATAGGAAAGTATAATCGTAGATTCTTAATATGGAAATCTTTTTTCTTTCCTTTTTCTCTATTTTTCTTTTGAACTCTTTCTAATGGATTGAAACAAGAATTACAATAAGAAAACGACGCCTGATTCCTTTTCTCTTCATCTTCATCTTTGCTCTCTGCAATCTTCTCCTGTTGTTGGAATTTTAAGGTTTCTATTTTTATTTTTTATATATAATACATACGCATATCGTTATATACGTATTGTCTTCCTTATATGCGTATTTCTACATCTAGAACTATATGTTTCGTTTTTGCCGAATTCGTAATTTACGGATCTGTGATACTTCGAGTTTGATTGCAGATCGGACAAAAGCGTATTTGTGGTTATGTTTTGAGTGAAACTGGGTTTGATCCAAGTTACCGGTAACTCTGAATTTGACATTCATAGGGTTATTTTCCAGTGGAGATTCCTTTATTTTTCGGGGCGATAGATTGGTATTTTAAAGGGTTTGAAGGGGATCGTGAGTTTCTTATATTGGAAAGTTAGATAATCGATTGTGGATTTTGCTATGATTTTGATGAATTGAGGGAGAAGCGTGGAAGTTCTTTTTGGGTTGCTTTGATGGTAACAAGAGGTGATGCTGAACGAATTGAGGAAAATGCTTGTCCGGAATTGGCATGTATACGCATGGGAGGGTTGCAAAGGAAGGTGAGGATCGCCCGCCCCGGAAGATTATTATCAGGAGGACGGGATTTGGTCGGCACATGCAGTCGGTCCCTTCTCCTACGGCCTCACGGACTTGTATAGTGGAAAAAGGCAATCCTGTTATTGTTTCTGCTGCCACTGATCCTCCTACTTCTTTTTCCAAGGTATTGCCTTGGTGGGTTTATTATTGGGGGCTTTGTTCTCGCAGAGGAATTCTGTTTTGAAAATTATTTGCTACAAAGGCCAAGCTACCTTTGGTGTACATGGAGTTTGAGTTTGTTGTTGGCTTGTTTTGTTTTGCTGTTGGTTTTCATGAGTAGGAGAAAAGAAATGGGAATTGGTTAGCTTGATGTCAAGTTGAGATCCTTTATGTAAATGTGATTGATTGATGATGTCTGTCCTCTGCTCTTTATGAGTGATTTTTTGTTTTTTGAAATTCATAGGGTTGTAACTGCAACCGATGTTGGATATCGTTCTTGTGGCGATGTTGTATTTGATGGCTCTTCATTGTACACATTTTCCATATTCAATAGCGTGATACTCCGAGAAAACTAAGTTGTATTCAATTATCTTTTGTACTTGAAATCTTTGCCTATGAAACTTGAATATGGTTGTTGAATTGCTAAATTTAGTATAAAAAGCCTGTAGTACTGCATTATGTGGTTTTGAAGTGTGTCAAAGCCTATGGATCTGTTGGATGATTTAAGTCCATTCTGCCTGAGCCTATACCTTTTTTTTTTTGATATGCCTGCATTTCTGAAGGGTGACTATTTGTAGAAACTGAGTCATCAGTTCTTTGCACTTCTGAATTTATTTTCCGCTATTTTGACTTCTTCATGGAATGGTGTTACTTGTAATTTTTGTTGGACTCTGTGATTTTATGCTTCATAAATGGCAGGTGACTTTCTGAAATGACAATGTGGTTTCTGTCTAAATTTGGCTTAAATAGGTTCTATAGTCGCATTTGGTTAGTGACCCTTCAAGTATTCAGCCTGTCTCATGAATTTATATTTGTTTATTTATATACAGAAGCTTTTCATACATGTTAAATATCATATGTTCATTCAATAGCAAAATATAACAATAAATCATCGTTTAACTGCAGTTTTTGCTGCAGAGGAATTATAACCTTGCAATTGCAATTATTAGAAGTGAGTCAAATAGTTTTCCTCAAAGAACTACCTACTGCCAAATCTAGTCTCATATTATTAATCTTTATTGGTCGTACTGAAGCTCGGGTGCATATATGTTCTTCTAATTGGAAGTTTGGCTCAGCCCAATATAATGCTTAGAATACCTCCACAACTTTTACTTGAATCACATCGGTTTCATGGGCCCACAAGTTTTTGGGGTCCCTGTCTGTTTGGTGTCAGATTGCGAATCTATGTGGCCCTCTCATACGGCAGATAAGAATGTTGCCTATGGCAGTGTAATTTCTTCAAAAATACTGATGGCCTCTTCCTTTTTCTCTGTCAGATATTGGTATCTCGGGAAAGAAATTTCTTTTGCATTTCACATGAAACCCCTTCTTAGGCTTTAATTATACATAAGAAAACATCTAATACTAAATTGTATTCACCAAACTTTTTTCATATCCTCTTTTACTGTCTAATTTAAATGCTGATTTTTCTGGCTTCCATAACATGACAGCTAGATACGTTCGCCATTGCCTTTGATAAGAGCGGATCCACCATAAGCGTAGGCTCTGAGGTAGTTTTCCAAATATATAGCTTGTTTTGATGTGAGTCAAAGGCTTATCTGTAGTTTAGGTCTTTCTAATAGGTTCCTTTATGAATAGTCAAGCAGAAATCTTGTGGAACAATATGTGTACATGTCAGCCACATACCTAAGAGGACTATACATAATCAGATTTGCAAAACTATTTACTGTTTTGTTATTGCTACGCTATGCTATTGATTTTATTCTTTTGGCTGGCTTGTTTGAGATTTTACTTGATGACTGTTTATGTTGAGAATATATTGTTTGACGGATGAAGAATCTGGTTGATGTCAGCATCATAAGCGCATGACCTAAAAAAGTGCCTCTTTAGCATCTAGTGCAGTCTATTAAATGTACCTATTAGGAACCATTTCCCTTTCTGTGTTATAGATGTCTCCTTTCTGCCAACGTGCATATGCACTATATTTCTATTAGTAACAGAATTTGCTAGTTACATACATACGTAGATAGACATGCATACACGCACACGCAGGTAGATATCTGTGTGAAGGCACTTGTGTTTATATATGCCTCAGAGAAAAGAAATCCTCTGGTCTAGGTTATTAGTCAAATAAAATTCCCAATGCATTATTATTTTGCACATCTTTCTGTTTTATCTTCCTTTAAGATAAAAAAATAACTTACAAATACAAAAAAAAAAAACGTTCCTTTAAGATAAAAAATAACTTCATGGCCCATGAGGGCTTCAGTCATATAAGGTCTGCACACCTTATCGTTCTAGGAACAAACTGATCTATGATATTTGAGTTTATTTTCTTCTGAATTTATCTTTATGTCAATAGCCGATCTGTATATAGCATGACTAATTGTGTTTGCCCGTCTCCAAAATTATGCTGCCGCTGTTTGTTAGTTCTAGAAAAACAGTGACACAATAGTGTATGCTTTACAATATTGTCATATTATGCAAGATTGATCGTGTACGCTTTCTTGTTCCATTTTTATGTTTTAAGTAGTTGGTTCATTCTATAGTGTGAGTACTAATTGGATGCATTTGCTTCTTTTCCAGGATGGACGTAAGATTTGTGTGGGTGACTGCGCTCTTTTCAAACCACCTCATGGTTCTCCACCTTTCATTGGTGTAATTTGTTCGTTAGCATTTACTGAGGAGAGAAACGTGCAGCTAGGTGTGACTTGGCTATATAGGCCTGCTGAAGTGAAGCTTGTCAAAGGCATTCTTTTGGACGCTGAGCCAAACGAAATATTTTACTCCTTTCATAAGGATGAGACTCCAGCTGCCTCCTTACTCCATCCTTGCAGAGTTGCATTCCTTCCTAAAGGTGTTGAACTTCCAAAAGGGATATCCTCGTTTGTTTGCCGTCGAGTCTACGACATTGACAACAGGTGTCTATGGTGGCTGACTGATCAAGATTACATTGATGTGAGTTTGGCTTCCTATATGCTGCCAGTCTTTAAGATATCATGTTTTTGCAAGAAAACGTTAATGGAAAGGAGGTGCTTCATCTTCTTTTTTGGGGATTTTTTGTTTATGAATTTCCTTTTCGTTTTTCTTTTTTTATTTCTCATGTTTGGTTTTTGGTGACGATTGTATAGTAAAGAAGAGCTTCTGTTGGTTTCTAATGAACCATGGATACTGAATATGTGTGATCTTCTTTTACAGGAACGACAACAGGAAGTAAATAAGCACTTGATCAGGACGCAAAAAGAGATGGATTCAATAGTGCAAGCTGGTGGGTGCTCACCAACTGTAACAACTGCAGCTTCACATTTGAAATCGGGTTCTGACAATCTTCAGAAGAATAGTGCAACTTCTGCCCCTTCTCAAATGAAGGGAAAGAAGAGGGAACGAGGCGACTCTTATGATCCTTTGAAGCGAGAACATCCGTCTAGGACAAATGATAGTGATTCTGGTTTAGCTAGAGGTGCAAGTCTCTTGAGGTTGGAGACTGCAAAGATAACAGAAAAGGGCGGGCTTGTGGACTCTGAGTTGGTTGAGAAACTTATCGAACTTATACGATCAAGAACAGACAAGAAGCTAGATATTGTTACCCGTTCCATGGTCACTGGTGTTATAGCTTCTACTGATAGGTTTGACTGCCTTAGCCAATTTGTACGGCTTAAAGGTTTGTCTGTGCTAGATGAATGGCTTCAAGATGTTCATAAAGGTAGAATTGGTGATACTAGTGGTTCAAAGGATGGAGATAAATCCGTTGAGGAATTTCTCTTAGTCCTACTTCGTGCACTTGATAAGCTCCCTGTGAATCTTCATGCTTTACAAACTTGCAACATTGGCAGATCCGTTAACCATTTACGTTCTCATAAAAATATGGAAGTTCAAAAAAAGGCAAGGACTTTAGTCGACACCTGGAAGAAACGGGTTGAGGCTGAAATGAATGTTATGGATTCCATGACTGTTTCACCTCAGGCTACTGCTTGGCCTTCTAAATCACGCTTACCTGAAGCTCATGGAGGGCGAATTTCAGGTGGATCTTGTGATGTTTCTTTGAAAGGCTCAGCTGCACAACCTGTTGAATGTAAGACAGCATTGACCAAGGCTTCTGCAGGAGAAACTACCATGAGGTCTGTGTGCTCATCACCTGGTCCCATTAAATCGACGACATTGGCAGCATCAGGGAAGGAGGTCAAACCCGGGGATCTGTCTAATGGTCCTACGGATGTTCCATTGTCTAATCGTGAAGCGAAGAACATCAGTTCTGTCTCAGCTCATGTATCAGTTAGACAGGACACAAAATTTCCAATAGCTGGTGCAATGAATATCAACAAGATTCCAAGTGGAGGCTCGCGGCATCGGAAATCAAATAATTGTCATATGGACACGCAAGATCCTGCTGCTCATGAGAAGTTTTCTCAATCTACGGTAACAAGGGAAAAGACTTCTACAATGCCTTTAGCAGAGTCTAGCACTCAAAATTTGATTGTTAAGTTACCTAACAGATGTCGCAGTGCTGCACAATCTCCTACCGGAGGTTCGGGAGATATGTTTGTTACGGGTGGTCGTGCTTCTCCAGTGCTGTCTCACAAACACGAATGTCGTCAGGATTCAAATAATTGTATAAATAGTCAGGCTAACGTTGTATCTCATGTTGATGTAGAGTCGGTGCATGACAATAATCTTAAAGATTTGCAAGCTGGGCCTGATGCTGATGATGGGACTTCACCAGCTCTTCATGATGAAAGTCTAAATAAGAAGGTAAATGAGAATAGGAGACTCTCGGAAGGTTGCAGAACCCCATTTTCGTCATTGGAAAAGGAATTGAAGATTAAAAAATTATGTGAAGCTGCTTCGTCCAGTGCCATGGATGCTCTGATTGAGAGCTGTGCCAAATATTCTGAGGAAAGTGCATCCACATCTCCTGCAGATGACGTTGGAATGAATCTTCTAGCTAGTGTAGCTGCCAGAGAAATGTGCTCTTCTGAATCTGACCCAGTTCCTAGTTCTCTGCAACATATTACGCCTCCGAAAGACGACGCCTCTGCTCGTGGTAGTTCCATGTCAAAACAGCCTTCTGGAGACAATCTCCCTCTAGATGGTTGTCTAACTGATGCTGTTACTATTGATGAGAATGAGATGGTTATGGCTGGTTCTGGTACGAGACCTGGAGAGGGTGTACACGTGTCTAAGGAAGTGTCAGTTGAGCATTCTGGAGATAACAAGCCTTGTTCTGCTATGTCAGAGGGTGTACATGTGTCTAAGGAAGTGTCAGTTGAGCATTCTGGAGATAACAAGCCTTGTTCTGCTATGTCAGAGGGTGTGATGAAAGTGATTACAGATTGCAGTACCGCCACGGTTGAGAAATCTGATAATGCTTTTCCAGGTACCTCTGAGGTGGCTGAGAAAGGTCAAGGTTCTAATGAAGAATTTTTAGATGAAAAACAGATTTCCCTTACCGCTGAGGCATGTAGTGTTCCAAATACGAAAGCTGATGGACATGGATCTTCATTGGCTGAGGTCAAGATGAGTACAGTTGTATCCAATGCAGACAGCAACAAGGTTGAAATGTGTTTATCAGCTCCATCAGATGAGATTGGCTGCAAAAAGAGCGTGAAAGAATATCTCAATTCTAGCTTTTATTTGGAGCCAAAACCAGCTTTGGTAACTAATGGTGAAATATCAAAACCTATTGTTTCCATCAAAGACGTTGTTTGTGAAACTTTCAACGCAATGGATGCTGCACATGCTGATAAAAAATGTATTCATGGTGAAGCGGTCTTAAATTCAGCTGTTATCTCCCAGAATTCAGGAGGAGATGACAAGTCAATTGTGTCAAAGTTGTCTGCTGATGAAGCAGATAATATTGAGAAAAAAGGTTCTGCTGTTGTAGTTGACACTCCATTATCTACTTCAGGGCCACTGGAGGACTCAAAGATGGATTTTGATTTGAATGAAGTTTTATTAGGTGATGACGGGAATTGCGAGAAGCTTCTGAAATCGGCTGTGCCCATGTCTGTGAATACTGCATCTTCCATTACTACTACTGCTGCAGCTAAAAGTCATTTTGTACCACCAGCTGATCTCTTGAGGACTAAAGGAGAAGTTGGCCGGAATTGGTCTGCTGCCATTACTGCCTTTCTGCCGGCAGAAACCAGAAAGGTTCCTCAGAATTCTGGGAATGTGCCTCCTGTAGATGATTCTGCAAACAAAGTATGTCGACGGTCATTTGATATTGATCTGAATGTGGCAGATGAAACTTGTCAGGACAGTGCTTTTGACATATCTTCTACCTCTGACCAGAGGTTTTTGCATTATTCAAGGAATGAGGTCATGGGAATTTCACCGAGTTGCTCCGGAGGAATAGGTTTTGACTTGAACAGAGTTGATGATGCCAATTTAACAATGCAATGCCCAGCTAGCAGCAGTCACAGACTTGCAGCTCCTCCCTTGCCTTTCAAGTCACTATTTGCCGGTCTAGTTTCTGCAAGTGAGGTTAAAAGAGATTTCGACCTAAATAATGGTCCTGATTTTGAAGATGGGGTTGCTGAACAATCTTCACCGAACCAGCTTAGTGGAAGGAGCATGTTTTCCATGCACCCACTGTTGCCTGTTTCTGGTTTAAGACCAAACAGTCTTGAAATTGGGAATTTGTCCACTTGCGTCCCTCATGCAAATCCTTATCCAGTAACAATTTCAGTTTTGCCTGATCAAGGTGAGCATCCAATCCCAAACGTCACACCTGTTGCACGACAAAAATTATTGGGCTCTTCCAGTGGTAATCCTTTCATGCCAGATATGTATCGTACATTTTTATCTTCCTCGCCAGCTGTTCCATTTCCATCAGCCCCTTTCCCCTACCAAATGTTTCCTTTTGGAACCACCTTGCCTCTGTCATCTGGTACTTTTTCAGTTGGGTCAGCATGTTATTTGGATTCGGCATCTGCAGGAAGGCTGTCAAACCCAACAGTAAATTCACAATCTCTAGGTCCTGTTAGTGCGGTATCATCACAATATCCAAGGCCATTCAGGATAGGATTGCCTGATGGTAGTAATAATGTAGGGATGGAGAGTAGTAGTAGGCAGTGGAGCAGGACTGGTCTTGACCTCAATGCTGGTCCTGGAATTCTGGATGTAGAAGGCAGAGACGATTTTATGACACAAAGACAGATTTTAGTCTCTGGCTCGCATGCAGTTGCTGAAGATCAAGGAAGGATGTACCCAGTAACCGGTGGCGTTTTGAAAAGGAAGGAGCCTGAGGGAGGATTGGATAGGGAGAGCTTCAGATACAAGCAGCCTTCCTGGCAGTAAGTAGTGGAGAGGGAGGGGGAGAGTGACTCTGGATGGATCTCTGTTCGGTCTTGGTGAGTTATGTTTCAGTTCAACTATTTTCCATGTTTTACATCTTCTCTGGACAGTAAATATAAATCAAGAGCATATACGACAAGCTGCATCTTGGTTAAAATTTTCCTCTTTTTCCTTTTTCCTCTTTTTGAATGCTGCACAAGTGCATGCTCCTAGTATTGAACTCTTCTCTCTGTGTGGTTATTTTACTATGTTGATGGAACTCATTTTACTGGGGAGTCATGGAACTGCTTGGATAACCTTTTTCTTTCAGTGGTTGGAACAGTATCATTTGGCTGTAGATACAATACGTAAGAGGGTAGAGGACTACCAAAATGTGTTGGCTCATGTTCTTGTGTTGGCTCCTCTGTAACCACTATCTAGCATGTTATTAACCTATCCTTCATGCTGCATTGCATTTAGGGGCTCCGCTGTAAGAAGTCACCTTGTATAAAAATGTTTGCCTTCAACTATCCCAAGAGAAAGTAAATATGATTGTCTTTGTGCTTGTTTACGACATGCTACCTTTGGGCATGTAGCATGTGCAGTTTAATCTTCTTTCTTTATTCCTTATACAACCCTGCCCACCCCAAAAAAAGAAATAAGAAAAAGGATCTTATCTGTCTGTTTCTGTTGCTGTCAGTCCTGTTAATGGCCGTTGCCAACCGTTGCTCTGATGTTGCAGATGATATACCTCTGTTGCTGGTTTGGCCATTCTTCCATGGAGGTTGAATTGTTGGTGGTCTCGGGACTTGGTGAAAGGATGTTGTATTGTCTTTGTTCATCCACCCTGCGCTCTACTGTTTATTTGTTGCTCCCGGAAATTGTTACAAATGTATACAGAATGTTGATAGTGAATGGCATGAAAGCTTTTCTTTATTATTATTATTATTATTATTATTATTATTATTATTATTATTATTATTATTATTATTTGATGGTTTATTTCAACGTGATTGGAACAACTTGTACTCTTATACTGCTCATGTTTACTATGGGATTCAGCATTCATAGTTGACGGGGGCTTTTATGGAATAACTTGGCCACTGTCAAAAGGAAACCAAGATCAGGATGTTTGTAAAGTTGATTTTCTTATCCTACAATAGTGATGCCTTTCTTGGAATACATAATCATAATCATAAGATAAATTATATCTGAATTCATTTGAGACGTTTGTTTTAACTTAGGCATCGGTATCGAAATCGAAATGACATACGATGTAATCAGAATGAGTTTGAGATGTAAACACATATACGTTAGTATAGAAACTAGAATGTGTATCATTATTATACATGCTGGTATAGAAACTAGAATGTGTATCATTATTATACATGCTGTTTGGAACACATGAAAAAGAATGAGAATTAAAGTAGGTACGCACACACACAGTGATGGTGTCGTAGTGGCACGCAGTGGGACAAAGTGGTGGGCGGTGGAAGTGTGGTGGTTGGACGATGGTGACATAATGGTGGGACGGTGGTGGCAGGGCAGTGGAGTAATGGTCATAGGGTGGTAGCGAAGACGACTCGGTAACGACGGAGTGGCGGCGGATCAGTGGCAAGATGGCGACAGAGTGATGGCTAGGTGACAAGGGGTGCCAGGGCAATGGTGGCGTAGTGGTGGAACGGTGTGGCGCACCTTGGCATAGTGGTGGGACGGTGTGGCACGGTAAGACTAAGTTGACAGCACAGTGGTGGCATGATGACAGGGAGGTGGTCATACAATGACACGATAGTGGCACGAGGTGTCGCCAAGACAGGGTGGACGAGGTGGTAGCGAAGTGACGTATACAAAGTGGCACGAGGTGACACAGTTGCAACACGCTATGGCACACCAGTTGGATAAAAAAAGGTTTTAATATCTATGGTTTTATTCTGACATCAATCCATAAATTTGAAGAGGTTTTGATATTAATTCTCATATCCTTCAAACAAACACAAAGAATAAATATCATTCCTAACTATATATTCCTTGGTTCTGAAACCCACCAACCAAATATCACTGAGTCATTTAAATCAATAAATTTGAGACACTAAACATAGTCCATCAATAGCATAGAATATATTCAAATCAATCAATCGAACCCAGTATCTCCCAACGACAGCAAAAATACATGTTTGCACTGAAGTCAAACTTCTCATGTTGGCTCGGGTCGCTTGTTATTTAAGCTCTTGAAACCTTTTTCTTTGATCCCCTTCTGTTTCTCTTGGGTCATCCTTATTTTACCTCAGAAGTTGTTTTCATCACTTCCTAAAAGGTTCAAACACTGATCTGATTCCATACATTCAAAGAGAGAATATATGATGTACACAGAACTGCATGTGAGGTGCGATCAGGCAGATTACATCACACCTTGAATACAATCCAGGAACATGTTCCTTGGAGAAGTAGAGTTCTTCAAAATAATTGCCTCTTCATATCTTCATGATTCTTGTACAAAATTGTTTTAACTACTTTTGATGCCTTAAGTACATATCTTGAGATCATAATAAAAAATAGCTCCCACTCACCGACCTCCTGAAGGAACCCAGAGTTATAGCAAAGACAATAACTGAACTGAGAGCAGGAGGTCACCCCGTCATGTCGTTTGGCCCTGTCGTCACCCGATTGTCTGTGATACAAGTCTAGAGTCAAATCGCACCATCTAAACAATACACTTGCAAAAAGTACCTATGCAAATACCAAAATAAGGCTACCAGGTATATCCTGGTAGTTACCAGCCATCATCTCTGAAGAAAAGGTGAAAGGCAGAGAGAGGTGACAAAGAAGACAAGACAAATGAAAGGAAAAAGGGATGGCAAAAGTACAAATGCTCGTTGGTTTTTCCTGATCATGCCTTGAGATCATCAGACATGGCAGATGGTATACAGTGTGTCGTGAGAATGTCCAGTGTAGCTGATTTTGCTGCCTTTGTTCGAAGGACCACAATCTGCATAAGGGAAATGCATTAACCAAGAACCAGAACATATGTCAACTTGAAGGGGGGGAGAGAGAGAGATCACCTGCTGGTAATCCAAGTCAAATTTCAAGAACTCGTCATTGCAGCTCTCTACCATTTTGGCCAAGTTCTTCAGATTTTTAACAGGCTGTCCATTAAAGGCGAGAACCTGGAGATGCAATGACAGAAAAGTTGGCATGCGTTACAACAGCAAGCACATACAGATATATTGTACCTGAGTGTTGACAATGTCCTCATAACCAATGTTGATGTCGGCCACAAGAACCTGGGAGATTTTCACCCAAGGAAGACTAAGAACAAGCTATACACAAGCTCATACCAAACCCTTGAGAAAGAGTTGCAAGGGGATACCTGAGAAACCACAACAATTTGTTCATCTGGAGATGCAGGCATTTCGTGCAGGAGCTTGTCCAAGAGCTTGACTGGAGCTTCATACTCATAGTCCTTTCCATACTACAAAGTACAACCAGATAGTTTAGACTTTTACATGGGGGAGAACAAGATCGCATTCAGCCATGGGACGAGAAAATTCAGAACTGGTAAGACATCTTTGATGATATGCCACTTAAAAAGGACCAAAAGGTTCAATCTACAACACCACCATGAAAAGCAGCAGCGCAGCGACAAAAGCATATACAAGCAGCAATTTAGATGCAAAATTTCTAAATGCCTTACCATTATCACGTTAGTCACTTGAAGCAAACAGAAGGGGGGGAAAGCAACTTTTTCATGATATAAAATTGAAGAAAAAGGAAAAAAGGGAGAAATAGCAGAACACAAGGAGTAGTAACATAGACTTTCTGACGGGAGACATGTCATACAGTAACAAGCACATTCAGCTGCATAATCCCATCAAATGAAAAAACTTCAATATTAAAATCCATCGGAGCGGTACAACTGTAAGAAAAGATCCTTGACGGTCCTGATATTAGATAAGCTAAAGATATGCTAAATCATTTTAAAATCATCTGCTGTACACAATACTTTTCCATGAATCTCAAATTTCAGAACTCCTTTTTCGTTTCCTCCAGGAATTCATATCGTTCATTAACCATGAAACTGGTACTGTCAATTCACTGTAGTACCATGAATACATCTAATTGCCTACAGAAATTGGAACGAATGCCTAATCAGAAATTAGCTAAACAGGCATTCTTGCTCATTCATACAGAAAACGGAAAAAAACTGCAACCACCCACCCACCATTGCACCCAATTTTTCATATTCTTTGCAACATAGCTCCTATCTTCCAGCAATAAAAGCTCTTCATAATGGCACAACATGCATTAGATATCCAAAGAAAAAGGAAAACAGGACCCACAACAGCAACAAAAGAAGAAAAAAAACAGTAAACAAGTATTTGTTCACTACTTTTTTTTTCTTTTTGTGTGTACAGGTCAATGGAATGACAGCAGCAAACACTTGACAGAGAAGGCACATAATTGTTTACTTTCCATCTCCACTACTACTATGCAAATACAGCAATGCACCCTTACCTATTTTGTCTTTTCCTTTTTTGGTAAGTACTATGCACCCTTGCCCAACACAATTATTTTAATCAAAATCAAAGAATTCAATATCAAATTATTAATAATTACTGATGACCTCTTTTATTCCAACTATTAGATTATGTAAGCAAAAAATAGCACTACCTTCAAATAAAAATAGTCCTAAAAACAGAAGATCAATGTTTGGAAATAACACAAAAGTGTGTATACAGCTCATCAATAATCAAACAAAATCAAAAAGGAAAAAAGAACGAGCAAAAGGGCAAAAAGAAAAAATCACCTCAGAACGTAGGTATGGGACTGAAACAGTAGAGAACACAAAGCCAGCAATTATATAATATGATGGAGGCCTCCCCTTGTTGTGGGCCGGAATCAACCTTCTGTGCGTTCCCAGTTGAATATTAAATTTGAGCATTTCAGAATTGCGAAGTATCTTAATTTCTGCATTATCTCCAGTATATTTCTGGGACACGAGATAACTGAAGCCTATTCGCTCCCCATGCCTAAAGGGAACTGAAATTACCAAAACAAAGAAATAACAGAAAAAGATAAGAAAAAAAGTGAGGGGTTCTCAGAATAATATAATCACAGATAACTTCAGAACAAGAAAATCAATTTCCAATTAACAACAATTAACAGAACGCATCTAGTAAGGACATCAGATATATATATATATATACATATATATATACACACACACACACATACACATATGTATATATACACATACGTATATATACATATGTACATATGTATATATATACATATGTGTATATACGTATGTGTATATATACATATGTATATATATACATATGTGTGTGTGTGTGTGTGTGTACATATATATAGATTGCATCTGAAGATGAAAAAAAGAGCAATTACCTGTTCCATCATTTGCTATATCCACCCCGTCAAAACCAAGGATGATATCTGATGGTCTCAAAACATCACATTCTGGAGCAGTTGGATCAATCCTTCTTATGCGCACACCCTTTTGATCCGTTTTCATTCCCATGGATAACCGCAAATCTGGATTTTCCATTTTCTGCCACTCAACTGCAAGAATTGGGAAACCTGTATGGCAATTGAAAATACTGTGGTTAAACAAAAGGAACATCAAAGAAAATTCCCACCAGAAGGTACAACTAAAAGAGCAAAAGAATTTCAGGACTCAAAAGACCCAACAAACGTCTCCCTCATAAGCACATGAGCAACATTCAAGTTTCGGTTTTTTCCTAGACATACATAAATACCAAATTGATGGTTTCCAGTGTTAGTTTCAGTTATACCTGTTCGATAAACTAACCTTGAGCAAGCTAGATATGGTGATGTCCTAGAATACTGCAAGGTGATACAAGCCTGCTCTTTTTGCACCAACATACAAACATTGTATCCGATGTGACTAGGTAGTTCCAGATTTACACATGCATGTGCACACCATTAAAACACAATTTTCAGCTGTATTTGTTTTCAATGACAAATGCAACTACACTTGTCATATCTCAGAAAGAAAAACACAGAAAGCAATCCTCATCTGTCTTAGAAATTTCTGATACAAGAGATTTTGCATTCCGTAGACCGAATAAGCATTCCCAATATTGTCCAATATATTGCGTTGACACAAAAAAGAGAAATAGTAATCACCAAAAGTGAAATACAAATCTGAAGAGCAGGCTATTTGGGCAAACAAGTTGGCTGGAAAAGGAGAATACAATTATGTAGAATCAAGAAAGAAACAGAAACGTATACGATTGTATTTCATGAAAGCTTCTCAATCCCAATCTTTAGGGTAGTTTCTTATTCACAAAAATTAGATGGTCAGCCAAATTTGTCACAATAATTAATCAATACTTCCTCCACCTATCATTGTTCATAATGCTTGGTTCCCTTCCCCACGTCAGTGGTTAATTTCATATGGTCACCTCTGACAAAAGTTATGCTTGGTAAAAAAACAAAGACAGAAGGACAACATGCACGCATATACAAATGAAAACAGAAGGAACTACAACGAGCAAGTAAACTGAAAATTGTATAGGTTACCAGTGTATGCCCCATTCTTCTCGTAATCCTGAATGAAGTGCATGATGACAGGTGTAGGAATCACATAACCTATATTCTCCACATCCTCATGTTTGAGGGACTGAAAGGCAATACCCACACAATCTCCCTTGTCGTTGAAAGCAGGTCCACCAGAATTTCCAGAGTTTATTGCAGCATCTATCTGCAAAATATGAACAATACAGGTGAGATATTATCCATATTAACTGCTAGGATACACAAATAACGGTAAACCCTACACTCATTAACCTGTAGTCCCAAAAGTTCAGTGGATCCATGAACGTACGACAGAATCTCTATACGTGAAACAACACCACTAGTCACAGAAATAGTGTCACCTCCAATCGGGTACCCTACGACAGTCACTGCATCTTGTAAAGCAGGCAAGTTTCCGAAGTCCACAGGGGATACCCCTTCCCAGAATTCATCGTCCTCCACAGTAAGCATAGCTGCAGAATCATATATAAAAGACACATAATGACTAGTATAAAAGTAAAGGTTACGAATAAAAAAGACCCAAAGCTTCAACTTTTTTTCCCTTCCCAAAAGAATGAGAACTACATCCCTTTAACAGAAAGGCTAGTCTCCGACTAAATCAAGCATCACGTCTTAATTTCATTTAAGGTTGATGACATAAAACACTTCAGAAGGCCAGCTTATCCAACCTGAGTACAATACGTTTCGCCAAATTCTTCCTAAAATATCACACATTCTATTTAATCCAGCGTTCCATATTCGTCAAATTAAATTTAGGTGCTGAAATTTCAAAGTACTGGAACAGAATACTTATGTAACGTTTTATCGTTCTTCAATACTAATATTCAAGCACGGGTCTTGCAATCATATAGAGCTCTTACCAATGTCGCATTCAGTTCCAATCGCAAGAACTGTAGCTACATATTTGGTATCAGAGCCTCTCTTCTTCAACTTCACCTGCGTATAATGCTCCACAGAATGCGCATTTGTCAAAACCCTCCTCCCTTTAATCACAAAACCGCTACTACTTGAACTATACTGCCTTTTCCGCTGCCACGGCAACGAAAAATTCGGCTCTGTATGAACACAAAACACCTTCACCACCGCATCCATCGCCGGTACCACCCTAGCCACAGCCGCAGCAGTATTAGCCACCAGAGAAGAGGGCCCATTGGGCAGATCCACGTGGGCCCGAATAGGTGAAGCAACATTTAGGGTTTTAGAAGAAATTGCGGAGTCTGAGGAGGGCAACTTAGATTTCTTACGAGGTCGGCCTCGTCGTCGACCACTGTCGATCAACTCGATTTTACCGACTGAGAACACGTCATTTCCGTCGATGGTGGGTGTGGCGGATGGTGGACCAGGGCCGGAGACAGTTGGGCTGGCATTGTTGTCTCGTTCTAGGGTTTCAGGGACGAGGTCTTTGGGCTTCCGTCCCCGTTTTCGCTTCTTTTCCACCATCAATTCAGACTTGGTGATCGATCCAATAAAATTAGTTCACCTTGGAGAAAAATTACGAGTTCCTCTGATATAACATCAGCAGTGACTTCCGATGAGAATGAAAATTATCGCGGAAAGTAAAGCGGAAAGGGCCGAGAGAGGAGAAGAGTAGACGGTGGCGGGAGGGAAAGTAAATTGCAGCGTTTTGGAATAATACACATTCTTTTTTTTTAGATAGGCCCGCTCAATTTGTTACACATTTTCTTAAGAAAAATGATAAATATATTTTTTTATTGTGTATTATTATGGGTGTTAGTGGGATAATGAATGCCATATATTTACACCCACTAAGGATAGTGGATGTCCAAATATTTATACCCACTAAAGGTAGTGGAGTAGTGGGCATTAACCTTAGGAAGATGTTACACTTGTTATACCCTATAAATAGGACACCTTTTTGTATGAATTGACACACCTTTGAAGAGATATATCATACAATCTTCTTGTTGTTCTTTTATATTTTTGTTTGAGTTTATAATACGTTATCAGCACGACGCTTTACCTACTATAGAAGATCCATCATGGTAAGAATTGTTTTTGGTTTTGGTTTTGGTTTTGGTTTTGTGTTCTGAGCTCCAGAGGCGTCTCAGCATAGTGTGGTTTTTGTTTTGTTTATCTGCATATACTGTTAACGAGCTGAGTTGCTTTGTTTGTGTGTGCAAGAGGAAAAGACAGGCAAAAGGAATAAATGGTAACATTGATTTTGCAAACTTTCACTTTCGTTCAGTTTATATTTGCAAAGTTCATTTGCAAAGTTGTCTACAGAAGTTTATCATGTTAATCATTTCTTATTTTCTTGAGTTTGCAAATGGGCCCTCAGAAATGATATTCTTAACCCTCCATGGGCAATTAACTGCTGAAAGCAAATAGCCTAAATGAGTTTTTTTTATGTTGGCAGTAAACTGTTAACCATACTATTTGTTATACATTGTGCAAATAAAATAATTCAACTCGTTTATGTGTGCTTGTTGTATACAACTTCATTAACATGTTTACATTCACACTAACATTTTTAGATATTTAATCATAATACATTATTCTTGCATGTTTTGCAGTTTTGCAAACTACTGTACAAATATTACACAGTTTTGTTTTACATGTTTGCTTACAATTTGTTACTGTATATTGCAGTTCGTTGTTGTTTTCATAGATTTATTGATTAACATACGACAAATTATTATGATGATACTACTGCTATTTAATTTGTAATTTACTCAAGACAGTACTGGTTTATACATTTTTTTTCTTTTCATACATTTCAATGTGTGTTTACTTTATTAACATTTGTTTCGTAATACTGCTTTATTGTTTGCAATGTGCTGCACACCATTGTG
The DNA here is from genome assembly GCA_036186865.1 of Eustoma russellianum. Lineage (NCBI taxonomy): Eukaryota > Viridiplantae > Streptophyta > Magnoliopsida > Gentianales > Gentianaceae > Eustoma > Eustoma russellianum. The sequence goes on from AP025043.1 coordinate 3,664,590, forward strand.
TTTATCATGTCTAAATAGTCATTACTAATCATAATTACTAATTTGTAAAGCGTCCAATTCACATGCATGATATTTTGCTATATTTCAGATATTAATACATGTAATAATGTTTACTAGTTTTTGGTTTAACAGCATATGTACGTTATGCTGTTTATGTTGTAACTTGCAATATTGCAACACTTTTATACATCAAGTTATTTATATATAGTAAATGTATTTTACAGTCATATTTATAACTGTACGTTTACTATATTTATGTTATTGATGCTTTACTCGTTTAGTACAGTTCTGCTCTAAATTAATTTGGTAACTGCTTACGCATTGTTTTTCTCAGATACAGTTTCTTTTTATATTATCATCTATTATGCCCGAAGCATATAAATCAAACCTGCAGTTTTGAGTGGATATATCATTGTCTGATATATTTTCTTTATGTATAAATCAGACCAATGGCGAACATCACTAAACTGGAATTTGCTGCCCTTGATATTTCCGGCAGAAATTACATGGCATGGGTTCTTGATGATGAAATCCATTTGATGGCCATGAACCTCGGGCATACAATTAAGGATGATGTTGTGGCTAGTGAACAAGATAAGGCTAAAGCCATGATATTCATTCGCCATCACCTCCACGACGGGCTGAAAACCCGAATATCTTGGGGTAAAAGAGCCCCAGGAGTTGTGGAAAAATCTGGAGGAGAGATATGACCATTATAAAAGTGTTATCCTCCCAAAGGCTCGATATGACTGGTTGCACCTGAGGTTGCAAGATTATAAAACAGTCAATGAATATAATTCTGCTATGTTCTCGATTGTCTCTCAATTGAGGTTGTGTGGTGATAAAGTTACTGATGCTGACATGTTAGAAAAAACATTCACTACTTTTCATGCTTCGAATATGCTCCTGCAGCAGCAATACAGGGAACGAAATTTTGAAAAATATTCCCAGCTAATTTCATGTCTCTTAGTTGCTGAACAAAATAATGAACTGCTAATGAAAAATCACACTTCTCACCCGACCGGGTCAAAACCATTCCCTGAAGTGAATGCAACTTTTAATGGTCGTGGTAGAGGTCGTGGTCGTGGTCGTGACCGTGGCCGTGGTAGAGGTCGTGGTCGTGGTAGAAGCTTTGCACCATACCACCATAAGTGGGAAAATAATGAAAAGCCGCATGAAAAGGCAAAAGCTGCAAAAGATGGTGTAAATGCTAAGCATCACGATGAGACATGTTATCGATGCCTCTCACGGGCATTGGTCTCGTACTTGCCGTACACCAAAACATTTGGTTGATCTTTATTAGGCATCCCAGAAGGATAAAGGCAAGGGACAACAAAGTAATTTTGCAGACTTTGAAAACATATCAGATAATGATGACATCATCCCCAATCATTTTGATGATTTAGATCTTGAAGATTATCGTATGAGCCCGAGTATGGATGGCAATGGAATCCAGTTTGTGGATGATGTTACAAATAACAATGGTCAAGCATAATTATGTAGGATATCTAGTTATTAGTCATGTTTTCTTGGATAAGTTTTATTTATTTTATGACGTTTTAGCCTGCAACTTTGTTTCCATTTAAACTTACCTATCAGCATAAATAAAATTTATTTGTCATTTACATTATAATTTCCATTTATGTATTGATTCTTTGGAAGTAAATTTGATTATGAAAATTATATATGTTATGCTAGACAAATATTCAAGATGAATGGTGGGGACATCTGTCTGGTTGACAGTGGAACGACACACACAATTCTTCGTGATCGAAAATATTTTTCGACATTGCAATTAACAAAAGCAAATGTTAGTACAATTTCGGGTACTACATCATTAATTGAGGGCTCTGGAAGACCAACTATTATACTACCGGGTGGTACACATATATTGATAAATATGGCGTTATTTTCTACCAAGTCGAAACGAAACTTGTTGAGTTTCAAAGACATACGTCTTAATGGTTTTCATATTGAAACCATGAATAAAGGGAATATGGAATTTTTATGTATCACATACGAAGAATCAGGCCAGAAGCTTGTAAAAGAACAATTCCCAATTTTCTCATCTGGATTGTATTATGCGACTATACATCCAGTAGAATCTAATATTGTGATGAACTAGAAGTTCAATGATCCAACATTATTCATGTTATGGCATGATCGACTTGGCTATCCGGGATTAGTAATGATGCGTAGAATTGTACAAAACTCACATGGACATCCTTTAAAGAACCAGAAGATTCTTTTACCTCGTGATTGTGTGTGTGTTGCTTGTTCACAAGGAAAATTAATCAAGAGGCCATCTCCAATGAAGGTTCATGTTGAATCTCCTATATTTTTACAAAGAATACAAGGAGATATTTGTGGACCTATTGATCCCCCTTGTGGACCATTTCGATATTTTATGGTCTTATTGGATGCTTCTTCACGATGGTCTCATGTGAGTTTGCTTTCGACAAGAACAGTAGCATTTGCTAAGCTTCTTGCTCAGATTATACGCTTAAGAGCACAATTTCCAGATTATCCGATTAAGTTTATTCGTCTTGATAATGCTGGTGAATTTACTTCCCAAGTTTTCAATGATTATTGCATGTCGATTGGGATTGATGTTGAGCATTCAGTGTCACATGTGCATACTCAAAATGGCCTGGCAGAGTCATTTATAAAACGTTTACAACTGATTGTTCGACCTATGCTTTTAATGTCAAATTTACCCACATCGGCTTGGGGACATGCAATTTTGCATGCATCTGCTTTGGTCCAGCTTAGACCCAGTTCGTTTCAACCATACTCGCCACTACAGATGGTATCTGGCCAGCAGCCTAATATTTCACACTTAAAGATTTTTGGTTGTGCAATTTATGTTCCGATTGCTCCACCACAACGGACAAAACTGGGTTCTCAAAGACGTCTAGGCATATATGTGGGTTTTGATTCTTCATCTATTGTGAGATATGTTGAGCCCCTGACGGGTGATTTATTTAAGACAAGATATGTTGATTGTCATTTTGATGAGAAAGTTTTCCCGCCGTTAGGGGGAGATAAAGTATCGTTTCCTGAAGAACGACGTGAAATTACATGGAACGTTCCTTCACTTTCTCATCTTGACCCACGAACAAATCAACGCGAGCAAGAAGTAAGAAGGATAATTCATCTACAAAATGTTGCAAATCAGTTGCCTGACGCATTTACTGATAGTCAAAGGATAACAAAATCCCACGTTCCGGCGATGAATACGCCAATTCGGCTTGATGTCTCTGAAAGACATGATAATGGTATACCAAGAGCAAGTCTAAAACGTGGACGCCCTGTCGGTACAAAAGATAAAAACCCTCGAAAGAGAAGGGTGCAAGTTAATGCTCCCGAAGAGAATACTCTATAAGAGCAAAGAAATTCACAACTTGAAAGCGCTATAGAAATTGAAACTGATCAGTCTAAAATTGATAAACAAGTTGCTCCTAAAGAAGCAAGTGAACAAAATTTTGAAGAAATCTCTTTGAATTATGTAAGTTCAGGAAAAAATTGGGATAGACAAAAGGTTATTATTGATCATGTTTTTGCTTATGGTATTGCATGTGAAATTGTAAATGAGGATCCTGAACCGAGATCTATTGAACAATGTCGACGCAGAAATGATTGGCCAAAGTGGAAAGATGCAATCCAAGCAGAACAGAAATCATTAGAAAGTCGCAAAGTATTTGGACCTGTAGTTCAAACCCCTGAAGGGATAAAACCTATTGGATATAAATGGGTTTTTGTACGAAAACGCAATGAGAAAGATGAGATTATGCGATACAAGGCACGTCTTGTTGCGCAAGGTTTTTCACAAAGACCTGGGCTTGATTATGATGAAACATATTCTCCAGTAATTGATGTAATAACATTACGATATCTAATCAGCCTGGCAGTTGCTAAAAACCTTGATATGCGGTTAATGGATGTGGTTACCGCATACTTATATGGATTTTTAGATAATGATATTTATATGAAGATCCCTGAAGGTTTAAAATTGCCTACTAAATGTGATCAAAAGGCACATGGATTATACTCAATTAAATTACAGAGATCCTTGTATGGACTAAAACAATCTGGCAGGATGTGGTATAATCGTCTCAGTGAGTACCTCATTAAAGAAGGATATGTAAATAATCCAATTTGTCCATGTGTATTTATCAAGAGATCTGAAAATGGGTTCTCTATAATTGCTGTATACGTTGATGATTTAAATCTTGTTGGAACTCCTGAAGAGCTTACTAAAACTGCTAATTATCTCATGAAAGAGTTTGAGATGAAAGATCTTGGAAAACAAAATTTTGTCTCGGCCTGCAGATTGAGCATTTGCCTAATGGAATCTTTCTTCATCAATCTACGTATACGGAGAAGATCTTGAAGAGATTTTATATGGATAAAGCTCACCCATTGAGTAGTCCTATGGTGGTACGATCTTTAGATATAAAGAAAGATCCATTCCGACTACCAGAAGATAATGAGAAATTATTAGGTCCAGAAGTACTTTATCTTAGTGCTATTGGTGCTTTAATGTATCTTGCAAATTGTTCGAGACCAGATATAGCATTCTCAGTGAATTTATTGGCAAGATATAGCTCTACACCAACACGAAGACATTGGAATGGTGTCAAGCATATTTTACGCTATCTTCGGGGAACAATAGATATGAGTCTATTCTATTCAAAGAATTATGAGTCACAGTTGTTGGGATATGCTGATGCTGGCTATCTATCTGACCCTCATAAGGGAAGATCACAGAGTGGATATGTTTTTACTTGTGGAGGTACTGCTATATCATGGAGATCAGTGAAGCAGACATTAACAGCCACATCTTCCAACCATTCTGAGATTTTAGCATTACATGAAGCGAGTCGTGAATGTGTATGATTAAGGTCGATGATTCAACATATTCAAGAATCATGTGGATTATCTTCACTAAGAAAGACTCCGACGATATTGTTTGAAGATAATGCTGCATGTATTGCTCAAATTAAGAATGGCTACATCAAAGGAAACAGAACGAAGCATATATCGCCAAAATTTTTCTACACTCATGATCTTGAGAAGAATGGCGACATTGATATCCAGCAGATACAATCAAACAAGAATTTTGCTGATTTATTCACCAAAGCACTACCAACAACTACATTTAGAAAGATGGTCTACAGTATTGGAATGCGTCAACTCAAAGACCTCTTGTCAGCATCAGGGGAAGTGTGATTACTATGCATACTGTACTCTTTTTCCTTCGTCCAAGTTTTTATCCCACAAGGTTTTTCTTGGCAAGGTTTTAACGAGGCAGTATATCACACTTACCAATTTTAGGAATGTGTACTCTTTTTCCTTCGACCAAGTTTTTTATCCCACTGGGTTTTTCTTGACAAGGTTTTAACGAGACATATTCTATAAAATTTGGACATCCAAGGGGGAGTATTGTGTATTATTATGGGTGTTAGTGGGATAATGGATGCCATATATTTACACCACTAAGGATAGTGAATGTCCAAATATTTATACCCACTAAAGGTAGTGGAGTAGTGAGCATTAACCTTAGGAAGATGTTACACTTGTTATACCCTATAAATATGACACCTTCTTGTATGAATTGACACACCTTTGAAGAGATATATCATACAATCTTCTTGCTGTTTTTTTATATTTTTGTTTGAGTTTATAATATTTTTTAGATAAAGGCACATTTCTTGTTTACCAATTTGTTTATTCAATCTTCCCTAATGATCAAACCAAATAGTGTTTTTCTAAATTTCAATATTTATTATTACCCAAAACACATAAAACTCGTTAAAAATTAGATTTTCGTCAGTGACTAAATTGAATTGAACGGATATCACTTAACAACTTCATCTAAAGCTGGAGTTTAAGTACATGTTATAAAAAAAAAGAAATTTCTTCCTTAAAAGGTCAATGGATTTTTAGTCGCACTTGGCAATTACAAGAACCGTTTTTCATAGGGATATACATGCTTTTTAAAAACCGGCCGAACCGCACCAAACCGGCCAAATCAAACCGTAAAAAAATTGGACCATGGTTTTATGGTCGGTTTAATAAATGCTAAAAACCGGACTGTTTCATTTGGTCCGGTTTTCGGTTTTAAGAATTATGAAGCGTATACAGGTCAGCTGATAACAATATATATAATGTCTCTTTCTCATGTAATTAAAACAAAACGATTCACTAAAATAATTGTAATATAGAATAGCATTTGATCGACACAGCTTGACGCAATTTTCATTATAAGTCATCGAAAACAACCTCTACATGTCTCTAACACATGATTACGATTGTGTATATCCTACTCTATCATATCAGGTTATAGACGAGAACCTGTAAACGAATGTGATTATGTTGTTGTATCTCAACAATAAAATTGATCCATTTTCAAAACATATAAAAATGAAATAAAGAAAGAGTATATTCGGATTCTCGAAGGAGACTCCTTATGTATAGTTTATTTATTGGAAGAATCTAAAGAGAAGAAAAATATATCTCCCTCATTCATTGCTTTCATTCTGAATCCATTGCTTTCGGACAAAGAAATATATATTTTGATTTACCAATTTTAACTGCAACGTGGAAATCTCATCTCTTCAACACGTGTTCTCAGTCTCCGAAATGCTTCCTGACATATATTCCCTCTTTTGCTCCAGATTCATCTCACGGTGTTTCGGTTTTCGGTCTCTTCTCTTACACCAACCCTTACCTGAAATTTTGTGGATTAAAGCAAGCAGGTGACCTTTTTTTCTCTCCAGATTTTTGCTTTCTGCATTCATCTCCATCTTTTGTGTTTTGTAATTACTGTTTACTGGTATTACGGTGTGTTTCTTCTTTGAATCGACCTCAGTCTGATCTCTTTATTTTCTTATGATCAAGGAACGAACTTTACTTGGTCCCTTTTGAGATTATCTCGTTATCATTTGATAGGTGCCTGAATTTGCTTTCTCAAAAAGTATTTTTTTCTATAAAAAAAAGTCTAAAAAGAAACGAACTTTACATGGTCCCTTTAGAAATTATTTTCTCATGGCTCGCCTGAATTTGTTTCCCAGGCATGTGTAAAATACTTCCTGTATAAAAAAAGGTGTAAAATAATTAAAAATAATACATACATATACATATATATGTATATGTATGTATGTATGTTTTGCGTGAAAAACCTTTAGGTCCAGCGGTTGAATATCATTTATCTCATTTTCTAGTTTCGAGTTCGATTCCCTTCCCCAATTTTTTTTAAAAAATAAAAAAAATGTATGCATGTATTACATATATTGTTAACTGCAATGAAATTTGGTTTGATACATACCTAGGAACTTGGGTGAAATACTTGCAGAAAACATACTGGGCATCATGAATGCAACAGTACTGCGTCACAAGCTGGTTGAAATATGCCCTGATGTAGTTATTTCCTCTAGCTGATTGCTGCAAGGAATGTTAGTTAGTGACATTATGCTATGAATATGAATGCTGTAGGTTTTGAATCCACTGAATATGTCATCACATTGGGTGAAGGTTAGCTATGTAATGTGCGTTAGGGCGTGTATGCTGTGTGGGTTATAACAGTTAGACGTGCTGCATTTGTGTGATAGGTTTTACTGAATGTGTACGCATAGAAGAATACACACTGTATAAACTATATACACACTTTATACAGTAGAATACACATGTAAATACACACATATGCGTATACAATACATAAGAATAGAGTTATAATAGTATTAGATATCACTATTTTAATGATAGCGGGCTATTTTAGCAGTTGGCTGCACTATAGCTGTTGGCAGTGGCCTAGGCAATGCCACTGGCACAGTTTCTAGCCACTAATGCTGATTTTTTTACTTCCTTATATAAGGAACCTCATTTGTATAATCAGCTAAGTCTGAAATAATAATTTTTTAGCCTCCAACTCTTTCTATATGGTATCAACTTTGTACTGTACTCTACTCCACTCTATTCTGCTGAAACATATTCTAAATGGTTTCAATTCCTGAAATCAGTAAAGCTGAGGCTGTTTCCACCGTTAAGACTTCAGGGACAATGTCTAATACCCATTCTACCTCGCTTGACGAGGCTCCTATTGTGATTACAAATCATAAGTTAACTGAAAACAACTATTTATCCTGTAGTAGAGATGTTGAAATGTTTATGACTTGGAGAGGAAAGGAAGACACTCGTTGGAGATATTATCTTTCCTACATCCACAACTTCCAAATTCATAGTTTAAAAATCTGAAAACTCAATGATTATGTCTTGGTTAATAGGGTCAATGACTCCTGGAATAAGTGCCAACTTTATTCTCCATTTCATTGCTAGTGAGATATGATCAACATCAAAGGAGATGTACTCCAAAAAAGATAGCACCTCAGAATTATATGTTCTTGAAGCCCAGCTTCAAGATATTAAACAAGGTGACTTGCTTGTAAATAAATACTACACTCAGCTAACCAGAATCTGGCAACAGATTGATATTTTTGAAGTTCATCAGTGGACATGTTATGTTGATGACCAACTCTATAAGAATATCATTGAAACAAAGAAAGTATTCATATTTTTGACTTTATTACACAAAGATTTTAATGATCTTAGTTGTAGAATTCTTGGATCTATACCATTACCATGTTTTAAAGCTGCTTTCTCTGAAATAAGACATGAAAAAATCATAATGAAACTTATGATGGGTTCCTTGTTAACTCTAGTCACTGAAGGTTCCGCTCTTCTTATGAACAATAGGCCTACTGGCTCAACTGATGTTGAGGCTGCTGCTTTTGCTACAAGAAGGCTTCTGTAGATACTATAAGAAGTCAAGACATTTGATTGATGAGTGCTGGAAACTACATGGAAAATCAGGAGAAATAAAGCCAGCTAGGCCAAATAACAATCTTTGGAGATCCACAAAGGCTTTTACTGTCGATACAACAACTAGTAATAGTGGACCAGCTCAGGAAAACTCATCTTTGCTTACACAAAGTCAGATTGAGGCTCTGCTTCAACTGCTGAGCAAACAACAAGTCTCTCCATCAATACATACAACTATGCCAGTACAGGTAATGTTAAGAACAATAAAAATTACTCTTGGATTATTGATTGAGTAGCTTTTGATCATATGACTTATAATAAGAATCCCGTACTTTCCTAATGAATTCTTTGCTAGCCTCAAGTTAGTAAAGATAACGAATAGATCATGCTTAAAGGTTTCTTGAAAAACTGTAAATTGTTTTTATATGATGTCTTACATGTTCTTAATCTATATTTCAATCTGATATCATTAGAGAAAATAACACAAGACAATAATTGTTTTGCATGTTTCTCAACTTGTAAGTATTATTCAGGAGAAAATCTATGAGGGAGATGATTGACAATGGTAAGAAATTAGAATGACTCTTCATTTTGCAAGTTGAAGGTATAGCACAGTCTAGTTTGTCAAAAACTTACTCTTATGTAAGGTCAAGTAGATTTACAAAAAAAAATGTAAGGTCAAGTAGTGACCAACTTTTGCTTTGGCATAAGAGATTGAGACATTCTAACTTTTTGTACTTAAAAAGGCTTATGTCAGATTTGTTTATGAGAGTTGAATTAAAGCATATTCGGTGCGAAATATGTCAATTAGTTGAGCACCAAGACTAGTAACCCTGCTAAGACTAATGATTTACTCAACCCTTTAATCTGGTACGTTTAGATATCTATGGACCTTTTAGGGTTGCAAACATAAGTGGTACTCGATGGTTTATTACTTTTGTTGAAGATCACATTAGAGTAAAATGTGTTTATTTAATAAAACATAAGTTAGAAATAAGACAAATTTTTATGAACTATGTAAGTTTAATAAGGAATCAAGTTGGGGTAACAATCAAGACACTAAGATCTGATAAAGGATTAAAGTACTTGGACAAAATAATGAGAGAATTTATGACTGAAAATTGTATATACCATCAAACATCATGCATTTATACTCCTCAACATAATGGAATAGCTGAGAGAAAAAATATGCATCTCTTAGATGTAACCAGAGCAATCATCTTTTCAATAAATGTTCCAAAGTTCTATTAGGGAGAATCTGTCATTACTGCTTCCTATTTGATCAATAGGATTCCATTTAGGGTGTTATCCCCGTGAAACTCCCAAACAGACCTTGTTTTACTGCCTTTTAAACTATTTGGATGTAATGAATATATTCATATACAACCCCATATGAGAAGTAAATTAGGTTCATGTCTACTGAGTGCATTTTTCTAGGATATTCAAGTACAAAAAGGGTACAAATGCTATTGTCCTGGTACAAAGAAAATATTTGTTACATTAAATGTAGCATTTGATGAAGATCATCCTTATTATTCCAGGAATCCTAATATAGTTGTGCATGAACAAAAAAGCTTATGGAATATAATTGATATTGTGAGAACTACACCACTGGGAACTCATAGTCAGATAGAAGAAACCATAGGTAATAATATAGTGCATGAGCGTGAAGGGACTACAAATAATGAGTGTAACGTAGGAGATGTTGCCTATAACTAAATTATATACAAGGAGACAACCACAATTAAATAATGAACAATATCATACCAGGGGAGAGACAATCTCTCTGAGCTAGAGTCTCTTATTGACAATAGACCCATTTCCTTTGAGAAAGAGTTAGAGAGTGTTCTAAATATGCTTTGTATAATTTCTTGGCATACAAGAGACTTAACCCCCACTTTAAGACCTTTATTAGTGCTTTAGATACCCAGATTATATAAAAAGAATATTTAGGAAGCCCTTAGCATACTTTACTGTAAGGCTGCGGTGAATGAAGAAATGAGTACCCTACTTAAGAATGAAACCTAGAAACTAGCAGCCTTGATGAAGACATTAAACCAATAGGTTATAAATGGGTATTTTCTATGAAATACAATAGAGATGGAATTGTGAATAGATTTAAGGCAAGATTAGTAGCCAACGGCGGGAACATTTGCTCTTTAGTAAAGCTAAAACTGTAACAGTTATTTTTTCATTAGCTATAAATCTAGACTGGGTTTTGCTCTAACTAGGTGTTAAGAATCCTCTCCTAAATGGAGATTTACAGAGGAAGTGTCCATGGTATTTCTTTTGGATTTAGTAATGACACAAATCTGAATATGACATGCAAGTTAAAGAAATCTTTTTATGTTTTTAAGCAATCATCTAGACCATGGTTTATAAAGTTTACCACAATTGTTACAAAAAACATGGTTTTAAACAAACACAAAGTGATCATACTTTATTTACAAAACTCACTGAAATAGATAAGCGAAAATTCTTATTGTATATGTGGATGATATTATACTTACAGAAAATGATATACAAGGTATACAACTTATAAAGAATTAGCTACCTATAAAATTTGAAATTAAAGATTTAGGAAAACTGAGATATTTAGGTATGAAAGTTGGGAGAATAAAAGCTGGAATGTGTATATCACGAAGGAGATATACTGGACACGCATAAGGAGATCAGAATGCTTGGTTGTGAACCAGCCTTGGTTCCAATTGAACCATGATACAAACGTAGAGACTTGTGGGATAAAACTTCCACTAATAAGCTATGTTATCAAAAACTGGTAGGAAAACTTATTTATTTATCTTATACTAGGCCTGATATATGCTATGCAGTTAGCTTTGTGAGTCAATTTATGCATAATTCTACTAATGAACACCTCAAGGCTTTTTTGGGAATTCTCAGATATCTACAAGCAGAACCAAGACAAGGATTATATCTTGTGTAAGTATGAAGAGAGAGAGACATTAATGTTTGCAGATGCAAACTGGACAAGCTCTAAGGCAGACATGAGATCAACAACTGGATATTGGACTTGTGTGCGGAAATCGGGTTAATTGGAGGAGTAAAGCAAGGAACAGTGTAGAAACAGAGCTTAGAGCATTAGCACTTGGGCTCTATAAAGGTTTATGGGTGAAGAGAGTGCTAGAGGAACAAGGTCTTACCGTTTCCTCTCCAATCAAAATTCATTGTGACAATATGTCTGCAATCAATATAGCAGAAAACTCTGTGCAACATGACATCTCCAAGCATGTTAAGATAGGAAGACACTTCACCAGGGAGAAAATAGAAGCTGAGGTTATCAAGATAGAGCATGTTCTATCAAATAGATAGCAGATATATTCATCAAATCAGTTCTACTAGAATATTCGAGACCTAAAGTCAAGCTTGATTGTATAAACATATACACCTAACTTGATGGGTAGTGTAGAAATACGTAGAAGAATACACCCTGTATACACATTGTATATATTATATACACACTTTATACAGTAGAATACGCATGTAAATACACACATACACTTATACAATAGGTTTATACATAAGAATAGAGTGAAAATAGTATTATATATCACTATTTTAGTGACAGTGGGCTCTTCTAGCCGTTGGTTGCATTATAGCTGTTGGGAGTGGTCCAGACAGTGTCATTGGCACAGTTTCTAGCCGTTAGTGCTGATTGCTTTGCTTTCTTATATGAGGAACCTCATTTGTATATTCAAACTAAGTCTGAAATATTGATCTTCCAACTCTTTCTATAGAATGCTCGAGTGACCATAAGTGTCATTGTGATCTGACACTAACAGTTAATGTCTTTACTTTTCTCCTCTCTTTTCTTCGATGTAAATGTTTGGAAGGTCAAAGTAACAATCTTATCAGTGACTCCCATCTGCAGTTATTTAGGTACAAAAGTGCCAATGAGCTTACACGCTTGAGTTGGGCATTTAATAATCGTATCTCCTGATATACTTGATGAACTTAATTTAATGTCATTCTTAGTTTCATTTGCCTTCATATTTCTGGTGCACGTACTACTGTTTAGTGGTTTCTTTCTTTCTTTATTTTTGTAATTACTGTTTAGTGGTTTCGTGTTTATTGCAACAGATTCTCTTTGCACTTTCGGGCGTTTTGTATTTCAAAGCTTTGGAAACTGGGTGTTGGTTGATTCTGCTTTTGTAGTTTCTCTTTGAATAAGCCTATCGCTATAATTTTTTCCTTGCAGGTACAAGTTAGATTTTTTAGCCGCTACACTGATGCTAACCTTTTCCTGAAGAAGTCATGTTGTACGTTCTTATTCTGTTAATTATTTCATCTAAATGACTTTTTGTTTTGGCAGTCCTTGTTAGATTAAACCTCATTCTACTTGGAGAGCAATGTCTTCCCCTAGCAAGAGAAGGGACATGGATGTGATGAAATTGTGAGTTTTACATACTCCTACTTCTATACTTCTTAGTTTGGTTAGGCAGACTGCGGGAAAAAAATTGTTACCTTCTTTTCTTTTCTTCTTTTTCTTGTTAACGTGTTCGCGTTTCTAAATTAATATATCCTCCTATAGCTTAGGTTCTAGGTGACATGCGATTTGCTTCATTTTACGAGGACATGCTATTTTGTCATGGTACATGAGAAGGATATCCTGTATTGGATGTTACTGCCTCCCTACTTTAGAATGGAAGTTTGTGCATGTGTGGGTCTAGCTGGTTGTAATGTCACACGAGGGGATGTGTTTAAGTATGCAGATGTGTCCAACAACTCTTTTAACAACTCAGAATCTATAGTTGATATTGTAACGTAATCCCTCTGTACCATATGGGAAGTTATTTTCCTTGTTGGATGTTTCAAAAAACGTCCCTTTCTATTATAATCTTTGAAAGATTATGTTATTTCCACAATTATCCTTAGTAATATTTCAAAATACATGACGGTGAAAAAACGATACGACAGTGGGGTAAAATGAAATTTGTTGTAATTTTAATGTTCAAATAAGACACTAAATGTTGTTTACTTAATAAGTTGGAGAATTGAAAGCGACTTGGCTGGGGGTGTATCACTTTTCTAGTTAAAATTTACTGTTCCAAGTATTCAATTATCCACCGTGGAAGAATCTTCGATGCAGATCAAATGTTGTTTACTTAATAAGTTGGAGAATTGAAAGCGACTTGGGCTGGGGGTGTATCACTTTTCTAGTTAAAATTTACTTTTCCAAGTATTCATTTATCCACCGTGGAAGTATCTTCCATGCAAATCAAATGTTGTTTCCTTAATAAGTTGGAGAATTGAAAGCGACTTGGGCTGGGGGTGTATCACTTTTCTAGTTAAAATTTACTGTTCCAAGTATTCATTTATCCACCGAGAAGTATCTTCCATGCAAATTCACTGGTGTAGTTTCTTGTATGTCTTAGTGTGCCTCTCCCCCAGGAATTATTTCTGAGGTGGTGTCCTTGTTCTTGTTGCTTAGTCTTTTAGAAGGTTGCTCTTGTTTACATAGTCAATTGTGTCATAATTGGATCTTTCACTGTTAATGACGTTTCAACATATCTGTATGACAGATGAGCTGATTTAGTTAGTAGCAAAGTAGCACAATCACATTTTGGCTGCTTTTTCCTTGAATTCTGTTATTCTCTCTTGGCAGTAAACTCCTGTTGGTTTTAGCAGACATGCTTTTGTCAATGTACATTAGTTTTTCTGTTCAGGAGGCTACATTTCCTAATGTACATCACTTTTGGTTACTCAGGATGATGACTGATTATGTTGTCGAAACAATAAATGATGGGCTCAATGAATTCAATGTCGTGTTTCATGGTCCAAAAGAAAGTACGATTCTTTCTTGCACTTCAGATCATTTCGGCTTCTGTCTGCATTTCTCAAGGCTGTCTTTTTTGTTTTCCCAACCCCGTTGTCTACATTATGTTTTTCCTCCATATGCTACGGATTGTAGGAGGAAGAAAATCCTTGAGCATTGCTCTTGTCGATGCATGTCTTTATTGAAGATAATTTAGTTCAAAAACTTGTCTTTGTAAGTGAATTTAGTTAAGTTGCTGTTCGCATTCTGATGTATAAATGCTATCGCAATCTTATAAGGTCCACCTACAGCGGTCTGAAGTGTGACACATTTGTAACTGCGATATGCTTTTTGAAAAATTTTCTTGCGACCAAATTTTTACCGTCAGTAACTAATAAGATGCAGATCAAGCCTGGATGTGGTCCTTGATCTTCATTGGTAATTTGGTAGTACAATAATCTGGTATTGTCTTTGCAGGTCTATATGAAGGTGGGGTGTGGAAAGTGCGTGTTGAACTTCCAGATGCTTATCCATACAAGTCGCCTTCAATAGGATTCATTAACAAGATTTTTCATCCAAATGTTGATGAACTGTGAGTTTACATATCTTGTTTTACATCTATTTTTAAGCTTTGTCTATCTGACTAGTACAAAGTGCACTTTCGAATGCGTATAGAACAGCTGTCTGAAAATTGAAGAAATTTATGGTGAATGAATGAATATAGATGGTCCAGTCTGCTTTTCTCTGCGTGGATATTACTGGACTTGTTTTCTTCTGCTCTCTTTAAGTTTCCTCCATTGCTTAGCTTCTGTTTACCTCTTGTGTTTTGAACTTAAGGTCTGGTTCCGTGTGCTTGGATGTGATTAATCAGTCATGGAGCCCAATGTTTGGTACGAGGCGCTTTCTTTTATTAGCTCTAAAATTGCGTATGGGAAAATGGTTGAATTTCTTCATCACTCTCCTTTGTCTACCTGACATGGTGGGAAAACATGACATGATGGTTAACTATAATCATTTATTTTGCAGATCTCATCAACATATTTGAAGTTTTTCTTCCACAGCTTTTGTTATACCCAAATCCCTCTGACCCGCTTAATGGGGATGCTGCCTCATTGATGATGAAGGACAAAAAACAGTACGAGGAGAAAGTCAAAGGTGAATTTCCCTAATTGTTTATCATGACTTGAATGGTTTCACATTTTATTCTTGTTAAGAATATTGTCCCACATCGGACGTTTTGAGATAAAATACATGGATTATACGAGGATGAGATACCACCACCCATTGCCTTAAGGTTTTGAGTGGATATGTGCCTCACCTCATGTAAGCCCAAGTTTCAACATGGCATTAGAGCCAGTTTAAAATGTGGACTCATACCTTGCCCGACCCATGATTGCCGTTTATTGTCTTCCCTCATCGAAGTCCAGATGTTCATGACTGGTTTGTGGTTTGTGATTGAGGGCGGGTCCTGAGACGCATGTGTATGTCAAGTCACGTTGCCACGTGAGGGCGGATGTTGAGAATATTGTCTTATATCGGACACTTTAAGATAAAGTACATGAGTTATACAAGGATGAGGTACCGCCACCTATTGCCATAAGGTTTTGAGTGAATATGAACCTCACTGTTAGCCCAAGTTTTCGCAATTCTTTCATGAAATTTGGTCGTCCAGCTACGTAGTTTCTGAAAAAGATGAGATTCTAGCCAGGTGTATGTTATGGTTTGGCTAAAACATCAAGGCTTCTTTAATTGTGTCATCTGAATGCAGCTGACAATGAAAACTTTTTTGGTTTTTCCATTCTGTCTTTGGTTCTCTATGCTGTGCTTTTCTCATAGTGGTACTTCAGAAACGCTGGAAATTATTCAACATAGGAGCTAACCACTTGTCTTGGTATCAGGAATTAGACCCAAATGGGATAAGGCTTGTCTGGTGGCAGAAAGAAAGTCTCATTCTTTGTGATTGGAGTAATTTTTTGTTTGGCCTCGTTTACCATGAAAAATGAATAAAAGAAGCATCTTTCACTTGGTTTAATTCAAATGATAGAAGTCTCTGATGCTATTGTAAGATGGGTCTTCTGGTTTGTACTTGACCATTCTCTGTCTTGATCATCAGAGAAACTACGTGTGTCTACCAATTGCGTCACGCTTATTGACTACTGAGATGTTTATTTTACCAAGTTGTTACCATAAGTTAGTCCCTAGGTGAAATGTAGCCGAGTCTGGTCCCATATTGGGACTTGATCGAGGATGAATGTGCATTTGCTTCAGATAGTGGTTGCTTCTGCAGAGTACTGCGAGCGTTACGCGAAAAAGGAGACTGTTTTGGACTCGAAGGAAGAAGAAGAGAGCGAGGAAGAAGTCAGCGATGGAGAATTCACCTCTAGCGATGATGAAATTCCGGGAGGGTTGGAGGACCCTTGAAGGACTTTTGGAAAAGTAACTCATCATGCTTTCTCTAATCTTTGATCTGATTTACGATGATCTTATTGTATTGCATTGGCATTGCTAGTGGTGGTGGTGTATATCATATGAACATCTTACATTATCATGCTTATGTTGTTTTGGAGGTTAGAGACAGAACTGCCAAAGTAGGAAGAATGATCCATTTCAATGCAATGTGCGAAATGTTTTTCTTGCCCCATTTTGTTGTTTTATTTATTTGTTTCTCATTTTGATGTATGCTTTTAGTAATGAGTGCCACATTAGTAATATTCTGCTGTAGTTCACAAATTGGATGCAAGGTTCTACAAATGGCAAATCAAGAAAGAGAAATAAAGGTATGCTTATACATTAATGTGTATGTATGCACATTAACAACACACACCCCCCCCCCCCCCACACTCAAACAAAGGGGCGTGCGCGCACACATATATATAATGCATGTATCTAAATATATTTGTATGTAAATGCGTATGTATTTCTTTATTTTGCAAATAGATTATGTAATCAAGTACCATTTCGGTGATGTTGCCTATTTATATTGGTATGTCAACCGATACCAACACTGACATCGTCTTAGCTAAATAGAATAAAATAGATTCTCGGCTACCTTGGGAAAGCGGAATAAAAAAATACAATCATAATATAGTTTTCCAGTTCGGAATAAAAAAATACAATCATAATATAGTTTTCCAGTCAAATATACATTTATTCAATCTTGATATTAAACATAAAAATAAATGACTAAAACAAAACTCCATCATAATGTACAAGTTTCTCCATATGAATAAAATACCATAATGAAATAAATAATACAATAATGAAAAAAAAAAACATAATATGACCCATATGAAATCAATTGTGGAAAAGCAAATGTTTCATGTTGTTAACGAGTTGAATTGAGTCAAATAGTAGATTTTCGAATTTGGATTTGTTTAGGTTAATGAATAGTTTAGTTTGGTTTGTTAATATGTCGGGTTTAAATACATGTTTGAGTTTGGTCCGATAATTTTAAAACTTTAAACAAGTCAAAATGTTTTAGTTTGACTTAGTTCGTTTATGTAAACGAATTCTATTAAAAAATGTTCGAATTTGACTTATTTAATTCGAATTCGCGAATAAATTTAAATCAAACACGAGCTGAACTAGAACGATTCGTATATAATTTGATTAGTTAAACATCCCTATCTATGACAATGTTACTCACTATTTATATTTATTTATTTATTTATTATAGATACCTATCAAAATGGCAGTACCGGCGGTATTCAGGCAAATTCTTGTGCTAATAGCAGTAAATTGATACTCGGGAGACACTTTTTGAAATTCTAACATTTTAAGACAATATTATTTAATGTGTTGTCTAATAATTGAAAAACTTCTGTTTTTTTGTGTTGTTAGTTAGCATTTAATGTGTTGTCTTCTTTTATTGCTATTAAAGACAATTTTGAAAGATTATGTAATCTTTAAATACTATGAAAAGGGAAAAAAATATCTCATGAAGTAGGAATTCCAATAGCAGCTGGGAATCTTATAACTCGTTTTTATTTCCGTCATGACTATATGTGGATACTAGCATTCGATTGTATATCCATTGGGGTAGCATGACTTGGCCGAAAATTCAAGTCGGATAAAACTAAACTAGCCCCGCCTAAACCCCTTTTGGTCCGGATTAAGATCTCTTGACCTCCCTTTAAGGGATATTAAATGACCCCTTGACACGTGACACATAGGGGGTGGTGAGGCTGGGTGAGTGCCACGTGCCGGGCGGTCCCAAGGAGGGTGAGAGGGAGGGGGGGTTAGAGGATCTCGATCCTTTTGGCCCTGGCTTGGACATGTCTTGAGGGTTGGGATCTCTTCACCCCCATTTTCTTCATCCCATTTGTGACCACGCGACACGTGGCAACAAGGGAGTGTGGTGAGGATAGATGAGGGTCACCTGCATCTAGCCTCACCGTCCCCCTTGCTGCCACGTGTCGCGCGGTCACGCGTCACAGCGCCACCTTGCGGTGAGGGGATACTTGATACTAGCACAACCAACTAACATGTGCTGCAAAATAACCCATCTCTAAAAACACAATTTTAAGAACACACTTATATGGATTACCGAGAAAAAAGAGAATGCAGAAATTCATGTTCTTTTTTTCTTTTTAATCGGTCTATATCTATAATCTACTTGAGTTTGTTCCAATTGAATGAGGACTATGTTTTGACGGGTAAAGTTGTTATTTTGTAACAGGTCACGAGTTCGAGCCGCAAAAACAATCTTTTGCACAAAAGGTACGGTAAGACTACGTACATTAGATCACGAGCACGATTTGTCCTTTTTCCGCATCCTGCGTAAACCCATAAACCTAATGCATCTAAAACGACTATAAAGAAGTCCAGTTAACTCACATAGACCCAAGCGGACCATATAAAGTAATATCCAAGTATGTGTCCTAAACATCACTATTCCTTCACGAGTTTCTTGTCATTTTATAGATGATTGAGTGCAGTGCCAACTCTTAACGTGTCTTGCACTAGAGTATACGACAGAACCACCATTTAAGAGCAATTATTGGATCACTATAAAATTATTCTTGAATATTGATACATATGTCTACAATGGAAGTCCGCAAAGGACAGAAAAGAAAGCACCCCAGAGACTGTACAACTAATTACTAAACAACCTGATCTGAGAAAAAGCGAAAAATAAATAAATAAAACTTTAACTATTATAATTATAACAACCAACCATTAAAAATAAGTTCCTCAAAAAAAAAAAACATTAAAAATAAGAGTAAAGAGCAAAAGATGTACATCTTCAAATGAAGCTGAGGTGTAACCACCTCCTCCAGTGGGCAGACGTTAGCAACAGCCGCACGTTACACAAAGCTGGGCCCATCTTTCCCGAAGTCAATAGACGTGGACTTCACCGAAGCAGGGATCGAAGCATAACGAACGGAGAAATTCCTCAGATCATGATCCTCCTCTGCAGCATCCTCGATCGTTCCAGGACCCTCGTCGAAATTCAAAGAGTAACTGAAAGGGTCATATTGGTAATTCGTCGTCCTCCTGCTATTACTCCGATTGAAACGCCGGATAAACGTCTTCCACCTCGGCCCGGCGACGATCTCCGACCATTCCCTCATTTTCTTAAAAGCGCCAATCCCCCTGGCCCAGAGTGAATTTTCCGGGAAATCAGACGTTCGTATCCTCTGCCACCAGTTGGGTCTGGCGGAAGAAGACTGGGTGGTGGTGGAGCCCCATTCGAAGCAGAAACAGCCGCGGCGGGACTGGAAAAGTGTTTCAGTGACAGCGTCGTTTGAGTTTGTGCTTACCTGTGCATATTCTCGGTTTTCCATAAAAACAAACTGATCCCAGGACTGAGAAGAAAGGAGGGCAGAGGAAAAGACTTCTTTTTCCCAAACGAATTTAAGGTTTTGATGATAATTGGATTATCATAGGAAAGACGTGAGGTTATAATGGCGTGGGGTTTTGGGGAAAAAGAAATGGCTTGGTGGTTGCAGGAGTGAGATATCTTTGATTGCAAAACGTCATAAACTTACGTTTCAGTTTATTGTGAATGAAGTAAATTAAAAATAAAATATCTAGATATAGGGTATGGGTGCAAACTATCTAAGCATTAGATTATCGACTTGAGCATTTTTAATTTTTTTTTTAAACTTGAGTTTGCATACGATCTTTGAATGTTATTCGATCTTAAACTCGATTTTGAGTGTTGTCGAAGCCGAGTCGAGTTCGAACAGTATTAGAGTCTATTCGAGCAAAAATAAATACAGTTTTTTATTTTAAAAATTACATGTATCAAGTAGAAACATGCAATTTTTAGCTGATTTATTGAACCGTTATTATTTTTTGCATGAAAACTTATTATCATTAAAATAATTACCAATTAATGTGTTTAATCTATTGTATTTATCAAACAAATGTATAATATAATACCTAATTACACATAATTTCATATATATTATAAGTTCATGCATGCTCGCTAGCTAACGAGTCAAACTTCAATACGCTCAAGATTGACTCATTAAATATTTGAGTCAAATCGAATTCAATCTCGAACATTGATCCAAATTAGACAGCAAAACTATATCACCTCACGAACCGCTTGGCTCATTTGCACCCGTACTTTGAGGTATTATCAAGTTATGTGCCTCAGGACAATAAAACTCAGTTGGTGTTCAGATGGTAAATTTTATCTAATTTTGTATATTCAAATCGTAACATCCGTCTTGTGGATGTTTTTGACCTTTCCATTAGCTATACTAGAGAAAGTTTAGGTTTGGACACCTTGTTGATACCGAATCTTATTCCTCTTATTTACGAGGATGCTGAGTAATCCTAATTTGCATCAAGGTGATGCGGGTAGACAGTGGAGTCATTTAGATAAGGATACATGCTTTTGCATCCAAGTTAAAATAAAGAAAGAAAGAAAAAGGGAAAAAACATTGTTGCCATAACGTAACTCAGTTGGAACTTGAGTATATATTGTATTCAATGGTTAATTGCATCTGGTATCTATTCTCTTCCACCAAGTTTTAAGTAGCATCCAATCTTTCATAAAACTCACTTACCATCTAGACTTATAGGGGAAATAGACACCTGTCATCTGGCAACCGGGAAATCACCTACTGTAGGCGGTTTTTAGCAATTTTCCTTTTATTTTTCACATTTCTCCCACTTGGCGCCCAAAATTTTCCAACCATGGTTAATTCCACTTTCTTTCAACCATCTTTCTCTTTCTCCTGTGATGCTTTCTGCTATGAACGAAGCATCAACTTTTTATGAACGAAGGTCTAAATAGATAAAGTTAAAAGTAGTTCATAACAAAACTCAAAGGTAGTGGACTGAAATTACTTGCAGGCATTACAGGAATGCGTTGAAGAATAATGGAGACGCCCTGGTAAAGAAGATGTCTAGCCTGAAGTACTTCCTGGGCAACCGGGTTCATTGTCTTTACCGGATAATTTTTAGCTCGATCTTCAATTCTCTTCAAAATCATTGGCCTCAATTTCCTCAAATCCACTTCCTTCAATTTCGAGCTATAAAATCTGGGGCATCCAATCATTCTCTCCAAAATCACGTAACCATTCTGCCAAGTCGGAATCTTTCCATATTGGAATGTCCTAAAATTGTCCTACTTTAAGTTTAGCCGGTGATCCTTTTTCTTGTTGAGGATGTTGTTGGACGTGGAGGGAAAGTGCAGGGGTCAGTGGAGGGGTTCCAATTAAGGATGTTGTTGGACATATCACAGGATGATTTGAAGGATAGAAGTGGAGCTAGGTCTGGATTTTGGGAAGCAGAGTGAAGGAAGAAGAATGAGAAGATAAGTAGGAAGAGTGATGGATGTGGGATCAGGAGACTTGAGTTTGGTAATGTGGGGAAGAAATAAGGGAATTTGAGTTTATGCTGACATTGTTGGAGAAAGAAGAGGGTAGGAGAAAGGAAGGTGGATCGGTAGGGGAGGGAGGTGGATGGCGGGAGCGGGAGTGGGAGTGGGGTGGGGGTTTTCTTTTTTATTTTTGAATTATTTTTTCTTAAACTTTTATTTTTTTTTTGAATTTATTATTTTATTGATCCTAAACCTTGGTTAAAGTCGGGTTAAAAGTAGGATTAAATCCGGTCAAAGGTCGATTTCAGCGGTCAACGGTCGACCAGCATGTCATCTGGATGTCAGGTGTCTATTTCCCCTATAAGTCTGGATGGTAAGTGACTTTCATGAAAGATTAGATGCTACTTAAAACTTGGTGGAAAAGAATAGATATCAGGTGCAATTAACCCTTGTATTCAAGGTTATAAGTTCGAATTTTGATAGCCATATTATGAGAATTTGAGTCTTGCTGCTAGCTTTGGTCCATGGTGAAGTGAGTTTGGACATTGAAACTAGAACGGTGAATAACTCACAAAAGGAGTATGGTATTTTGCTCTAAGTTCATTCTAACAAGATCACCATATTACCCAACTTCCCGCGCTATAGAATGACGGTGGCATTCCATTTTCCTCATTTCCTTAACTTCTCCACTTCCGATACTAACCGTTTTCTTCTCCCCAAAAATCCCCTCCTCCCCTACTCCACTCGGTCCACTCCTCCTTTCCCCAATCCAAATCTCCAAGCCACCGGTTTTCTTCCGGTGCTCTTGCAGTGAGGTCTGGGAATGGGGAAAAAATTGAACCACTTTTACTCTCACCTTGAGTCCAAAAGAATCCTCCACCAAATCTCCAAACCGTCTTTATTATACGATCGAAACAAATCCTGGTGGGAACAAATACTTGATCCCAATGGCGAATTTGTTACCAAATGGAACCGTCTTTTCTTGTCTACATGTCTTCTTGCTTTCTTCATCGACCCTCTGTTCCTTTACCTCCCTAAATTTGAAGAGCAATGTATGGAAATCGATATACCCTTAGGCGCTACTCTTATTTCCATGCGTTTTTGTGTGGATATTTTCTCTATTTTGCAAATCATGATGAAATTTCGGACGGCTTATATTGCCCCGAGTTCGCGGGTTTTTGGGAGAGGTGAATTGGTTTTGAATCCTTGGATGATTGCTCTTAGATATCTTAAGACCGATTTTGCCATTGATCTTACTGCTGCTCTTCCCCTCCCTCAGGTTAACTTTTACTATTCTTCTTGAATTCCTTATATGTTTATGCATATTTTCGGCTGTTTTCGAAGGATGCCTCTTAGGGATTTTCTTTTTTTTGTGGGAAATTGCTTTGTAATTGTGATAATGATTGGACAATGGTACTCTCTGTTTTTGTTAGATAGGCTAGTTTAATCAGGAAACGAGAATAAAATTATAGGCATGATTAAACTCGCTGAAGTTACATTTATTTGGCAAGTAATGATCGATAATTACAAAATATTCGCTGCTCTAGAGGGGTGGCAATAGAGAATTGACATTTGAGTTACATAGATAATGATCCAGGATGAGATATATGAAAAGGTAAATAATGATCTGAATTGCAGTTATTTCGGTCATCTGAAATATTTGCTTTCGGCGACTGCTATATGAAGACCACCATATATAATAAACAATAAGTAAAAAATCGAGTCACTGTATACAACATCATGCATTTTACAACTTCACTTGCGTCAAAGATTGCGTCTCTGCTTCTTGTTATCCTTTTATTTACCCTCATTTCCTTCTTTTGATTGTAATGAGTCCAAGTGTTTCAGATACGTGGTATGATATATCTCCTGTTTGGAGTTTGCAGATTCTTGTTTGTTCAAAATGCCACTGGGAGGATCCTCTGCTGCAGCTCGAGCGAATCATGCCATCTCACTGGTTATAGTTCTCCAGTATATTCCAAGATTGGCTATCATGTTTCCATTACACTCGAAGATAATAAAGAATACCGGTGTTATAGCAAAGACTGCATGGTCAGGAGCAGCACACAATTTGATTCTTTATGTTCTTCTTAGTCATGTAAGTAGTCATGGCATTCCACCCTCAATAAAGATATTGTTTCCCCTTAAATATGGTTCTCAGAGATTAAGGAAAGAAGTGATCATGATAAGATCAATCATTGTTATCTTCAAAATTGTCAGTGCAGGTTTTGGGAGCTGTATGGTACCTTATGGCCTTTGAGAGACAGTTCTCATGCTGGAAGAGCGTATGTGCGCACGAGACCAAGGGAAAGAATCATTGTGACGCGACTTATATAGACTGTCGGTATTTTGGTGATGAAGAAACCATTGCATGGAGAAATTCTACTAAGACGTTCACTAGTTGCAACCCCAAGAACTTTACGTTTGGGATGTTTGCTCCTGCCTTTGAAGATCAAGTGAATTCTGCTGGTTTTCTTGACAGATGCTTTTACTGCCTCTGGTGGGGACTCAGGAATCTAGTGTATGTCTAACTTAACATATCTTTCTGTTATCCTCATCTTGTTCATTCTACTTCAACACACCACATAAAAGGACCATTAAAATCCGTTTTTCTGATCTCTGTTACGCGTCATAGTGGCATATCGTTTAACTTAAAATGAATTAAGCTGGTCAAATTAGCGTTTTTGAATATGTTCAATTGCACGTGATCAGGAATGCTAATTGGATTATAGATGACACTTTCCTTAAATTGCAAAGGTTTCCTTTATTTATTGTACCAAATTATCTTTCTCATGGATACAAAACTGGTAAGAGTAGATACTTTCTATAAGCACTTCTTTTCTTGATTGCAGTTCTTATGGACAGAGTTTGGAAGCAAGTACCCGAATTGTGGAAACAATTTTCTGCAGCATTATATGTCTTTTGGGTTTAGTCTTTTTTGTGTTGTTGATAGGCAACATTCAGGTATGTATACTACCTCAAATTGTAGGATTTGTGTGGACACTAACTCTGCTTGATAACATTTTTTTCCCTTTTACTTTTAGTTGTTAGGAATTAATCTAATATGTGGTCTGCATTTTCATAAATAGAACTAGAAGTAGCAATACAAAACTTTTTTAAAAGGTAGGGGACTATTGGGTTTTAGGCTTATCATTAGCATTCAAAGAAACTAAACCATAATTCAATATGTATTTTTGTAAAAAGCGGCACTTTGTCTTCTCAATTGCTGATGAAACATAATGTGATACCTATAGCACTCAATGATTTTTATTGTTGGGTTTATTTGAAAATGAAGACATATTTGCAATCTACAACGGCAAGACTTGAAGAATGGAGAGTTAAGCGAAGGGATATTGAAGAATGGATGAGACATCGCCAGCTACCACTTGACTTGCAGGAGCGCGTGCGCAGGTTTGTGCAGTACAAATGGATTGCTACAAGAGGAGTTGATGAAGAAGAGATTCTGCAATCTTTACCATTGGACATTCGCCGCCAAATAAGAAGGCACCTTTGCCTTAACCTTGTCCGCCGTGTAAGTGCTTCTTTCATTGTGTTTTATTAACAGGCCAATGCTTGCAGCGAAAGGACATCTTGAGATATGGATTTATGAAAAAACAAACTTTTCTATGATTTACCATGCACTTAATGAGTTTGCCAGAGTGAATTCTCAGTTTAAAAGCTAATTAAATGGAATCAATTTGGTGGTTCATTCCTTCATTCTCCAACTTCTAACTTTTGGTCAAGTATGAATTCACTTTCCTTTTTATAATACATGTTTAGGTCCCTTTCTTTTCTCAAATGGATGACCAACTATTGGACGCGATATGTGAACGCGTTGTTTCATCACTGAACACCAAAGACATGTACATTATCCGGGAGGGTGATCCTGTGAATGAGATGCTTTTCATAATCAGAGGCGAACTCGAGAGCTCAACTACCAATGGTGGAAGGTCTGGCTTTTACAACTCCATCACTCTAAAACAAGGCGATTTCTGTGGTGAAGAACTTCTAACATGGGCATTGATGCCTAATTCAAATGTGAATCTTCCTATCTCAACGCGTACTGTCAAATCGATCACTGAAGTCGAGGCATTCGCGCTTAGAGCCGAAGATCTCAAGTATGTGGCTGGTCAGTTTAGACATCTTCATAGCAAGAAACTCCAACATGCTTTTCGATATTACTCCCACCAATGGAGGACATGGGGGGCTTGCTTCATACAAGCCGCGTGGAGATGGCAGAAAAGAAAGAAACTTGCAATGGAACTGGCTATGCAAGAGGATCTGTATTATTCACAAATGTCTGATCAAGACAGTCGAAGTATTGACGAAGCAAATGGAAGCTACAATGCCACTGGTGCCGGTGGCCCCACAATATACAATACATACTGGCTTCAAAGTTTGCAGCTAACACTAGAAGAGGGAGCCATCAGAAGATTTCTGGATAGTGAAGAGTTGATTGAATTTGATTAGAACGAACAACATTTAGTCATTTTTTAACGTGTCGTTGAATTCATTCTTTTTTGCTAAGCCTGCAGAATGAAATTTTGGTCACGATTATTTTAAAAAAATTTGATTCGTTGTTTTTTCATCACAGGGATTCTTTAATTGTATAATAGTTATTGTTTTCTGGGAAGTTTTCATACATACCAAACCTCAAATTCCAATGGATTTTGTTTCAGAAAGGAGGAAAAATTAAGGATGAGTAATGGAGGGAAATGATATATAGGAAAAATTAAGGATGAGTAATGGAGGGAAATGATATATGTTTTAGGAGCAAATAACTAAGAGTTCAGAAGGGTACCATTGTTTGTCATGTGGTCAGTTGTCTCGGAGTCAATGATCCATGAACTGCTGGAGCTTGGCTGGACGTAACCTGCCATTGTTGCCTGATGTGGTTCAGTTCGGCCACCTTGTATGTTCAGCAAGTTGATTAGAGTGACAGTCTGATCCTTTGTAATGACCTCAGCATCGGCTACTTGGATTGAGCTGAGGTGGGTTGTGTTTGTCCGAGCTGAGTTGTGCTACTAACCTGATGTGCATCACTGTGTCCAGCAGCGAGTGGTCTTCGTTGTGGCCTCTAGGGTGCATTGCTAGCCTTCAAAGGTGGTTTTCCTTCTCGGATCAGCTTAGCCTGTAGTTTCCAACAGTTGTCGACTGTATGACCTTCCTTTTTCCAGTGTTTGAACACTTCACCCCAAGAAGAGGCAAAGTGTCGTTTAACAGCCAGCACATATGCTTCTGCTGGTTGTTCTGTATGCAGAGCAGAGGACTCACATGGTTGAGGATCCTTCCATCATGACATTATTTCAGCTTTCTTCATGTTTGATTTCAGCGAAGGCAGCCTTTAGTGTCGGCAATGGTTTTGTATTCAGAATTCGACTTCGTGCAGTGTCGAACTCTTGGTTCAGTCCAGCCAGGAAGCGAAAAACTCACTTCCTTTCTGTTATTTCTTTATACAGTGCAGCATCAGTGATGCAGGACCACTGGTGTGCTTTAAAAGAGTCAATCGATTGTCACGCGTTTGTCAGTGGTATGTAGTATTTGTGGACAGCCAGACTGCCTTGTTTCAACTCACGAAGATGAGCTTCGATTTCATATAATTCTGAGATATTGTCCTGCTTGGAATACATCTCCTTGAATGCAGCCCAAATTTATGGTGCAGTATTGTACATCATGAAATCATCAAATATGTCAGGTTACATAGAACGTATCAACCATGACATGATCATACTGTTTTCTGACTTCCATAATCGGAAGTTTGCGTCATTTTCAGATGGAACATAGACTGTTCCACACATATATTCCTCCTTGGCTTTGTCGGTGATGAACATCTCTACCCCTCGAGACCATGAGAGGTAGTTATCTCCATCAAATTTATGGCTGGTGATGACAATGGAGGAATCGTCAGTAATTTGAGGAACACGCACCACTCCTGATGTTTGATCAGAGGTGGAGGTGGCCTCCGTGTGTTCAGCTGGGCTGAAGGGTGTAGTCATTTTGAAAGTATTTTAAGAATTGCAGAAAACAGAGTGCGAAAAATGCAAGTATTTTGAATCAGATTGGCTCTGATATCATGTTGAGAATTGAAAGAATTTGCATTCATTCAAGTTAGTTTAAATTTACATGTGTGTTTCCTTTTTATAGGGGTGACTTTTACTCCAGCGGTGTGATTTTCCCACTAGGACAGTGATCACTGTTCTGCTACAGTGTTTTCTAACGATTATGGTAACAGCTAGTTACCTGTGCAACTCGGCCTTATGTACAGTAAAATATTTCAAGTTACAATATTTACAATGTATGTCAGTTATGCCTTCTTTCTATCTAGTGCTTCACTTCGTCACCTCAGCTCAGCACTTCTTTACTTCAGTTCTGTTGTCTTCAGCTGGTCCTAATTCCGTACTTCACCTCAACTCCTCTTCAGTTTAGCACGACTATACTTCATCCCTTCCTCATTTTTCCTTCAGTTCAGCCAGACTTGACTTGTCCATCATTTTCTTTAGTCTAGTTCAGCTCGGTTGTCCCGCTTTATATACTTAATCTTATTTCTTCAGCTCAGTTACACTTTAGATCAGGTCGGCGTACATTGGCTGAGGTTGGGACACCTTGGGTGTGCTTATTTCTACAGCTATCGACAATCATGGAGCTGCAAGAACAAGAGAGGACTGGAATGCTAAATCACGCACACCTGATGAGGGTTATGTACTTATGTTTGATGCAATATAGATGGGCCAATTAAGGATAATGCAGCGGGTATTGAAGTGATCTTTACAGACGGTCATCGCTGGGTGTTGCATGCTTATTCTAAAAGCATTCAGGCAGTGCAGAATGTGGAGCTCCTAGAAATGATGGCAATAAAAGATGGACTGACTTCGGCTTTCAACTATGGCTACTCTTGGGTGGAGATGGAAGGAGACTCGTTGGCTTCTCTATTCAAAGGATACAAAAGTACTGAAGCAGACTTCTCAGAAATTGGTTTGCTTTTATCAAAAGGTCCGGAATGTTCCGGCTCACCTTTTAGCGCAATCTGCTTACTTTGGGTTTGTTTCATTGGGGGGATGCACCCCTTGCAAATGTAATGGCAGCATTTGCTGCATATGCTGAATGAATGTAAAACCCCAAGTTTCCCCTCAAAAAAACTAGTGATAGACTAACTTCGTTAACATAGCTTTACGCATCATTATGAGTCATCGGGAAACAACCTCTGTGTGTTTCTAACACATGAGTATGATTGCATATATCCGACCTCCCATACCTCGTTATAAACTAGAGCCTCTATGACAATGCGTTAATGTTGTTGTTGTAACTTTGTTAAGTTGATTTTTAATTTTTTTTATAATATAATTTAGGTTGGTGTTTTGTGATCTTCAGGTCACGAATTCGAACCGCGTCTTGAACAAAGGGTAGGGTAAAACTACGTACATCAAATCGCGAAACGATCCGGCCATCTCCAGATTCTGTACAAATGTGGTAACATAATATACCAGAGACGTCCTTTTGGTATATCAAAAATTGACATAGTATTATATTTTAAGATGGAATGAATGAGTATTAGTGATATTATGGTGGTGTCGAGTAAAAAAAATTAGAGTTAGTACATGAGGTCTCCAGGATATAGTCCAGTTGGTACTCGGGTTGGGATTTGCTCTAAGAGGTCAAGAGTTCAAATTCAGGAACGCGCACAGTGTGAGTGTTCCTCTACTGCTAGGGAAAGGTCTAGTTTGTGGAGGGACACCTTGTGTGGGTAACTGCCTAATCTAGGAGACCGTTGAGATCTTAATTTACATCCTAACCTAAGAGACCATTGGGATTTTGAATTACATACTTCACACATGTTCCTTGAAGCTAGAGCGTTTAAAACCTTTGGGATCTTGATTACATAATTCCCACATGTTCCTTGAAGTTTTAACGGTGAAAACCTACTCGGTGAGAGATTTCACTTTGATCCTAGAGTTAATACATGGAGCAAACGACGCCGCAAGATTTTTGCTTACCGACAAATACAAATAGTCCCCATCTCTCTTTTCTCTTACTCGTTTGTTGCAAGTTTTGATAGCGAGCTTTCTCATACTCTGAGTTTTTCGTGTTTGTCTATTTACCCTAGGGTTTCATCTCTACACAATTATTTGTAAGTCTGATCTCAATAACAATTTTCCTTTTCCTACTAGGTATCACTAATGGCGACCGAACAGCCGAAAGCTGCTTCTCAGGACGCGAAGATAGATCTCTTCGAGGACGATGACGAGTTCGAGGAGTTTGAAATTGGTCAAGGTAAGCGGGAATCGCCTTTTCTTAATTGATTGATTCTTCAAGGGTGTTTTGAACTTTTGGTTGTCTGGTTTTTGTGATTTTCGTTCACTTATTTTCTTCGACTAAATTTTGTTGTTCGTTTTTTTTTATAAAAATAATTAAAATTTCGTTCTGTGACATTTTGAGTTGAGTGATTGTGATATGGAGTTATTCTTTGTGGTGAATTTTGCATTTTCTGGTTTCCGGTGATGATTTCTTTATCGTACCAGCTTCTTCACGGGTTCAGATACATATGTGGAAATTCCTTTCGAAGAGGTTTGACTGACTATGAGCACTAAGAAGAAGTAATTAGTATCACAAAACTGTTAAATTCAATTAATGTCTGAAACGGCCCCCACCTCCCCATCAATCTTCGCTTCTTGGTTGGAACTTTGTCAGGTTGGGTTTGGCATGAGGTTACCAGGTTGCAGGGAAGATTGCTTCTGAATACTAATACCTATGGAAATGCTTGAAACTTTTTCGAAGGTGCATTGACTGCTCTATTGGATATGTCGTTTTAACAAATGTTGGAATCATGATAAAACGTTCTGTATTAGGTCTTAGACTTGTAAATTGATCAGAGACTCGGTTAGTACCCCATTACTCTGATTTCTTTTATTTGTTTCTGCTTTAAGTACATTGCCCTTTTTGGTGTCTATAGAGACACTGATCGGAACATTTATATGGATGAAGTTTCTTCTTTACTTGATGAGTAGCAGGACATGGAGTAGAGAAATAAAACATGAGTAATCACGTGTGGTGTTAGAGTTTTTGATGAACTGACCTGTGGTAGAACTCCACAAAAGTTCTTAGATTAATGCTTTTATAGTAGCTACTAAGATATAACCTTCAAATACCCATCACGCTTGTGTTGACTATTTAATGATATCTATACTCACTTTTTTGGCAGTTGCATGTCTTTTTTTAATTTCCATACATTGAGTTTACAGTTAAGATTTAGAATGGAGTTATTTTGCAACAAATGAGCTTTACTTCTTTAATACTTCAACAGATGACATAGTAATTGACAGATCAAAGAGAACCAGGAGGAAACCAAATTGTAGATGTTTGGTTGTACAAACTATTTTTAAAATTAAATATCAAAGGAGAACCATATTTAGATTAGATGTCAAAGTAAAAGAGTATTTCTCTTGTTTTTAGACCATTGCTAGAGAAATGCACTTGTATAAAGATATAAGCATTTGCAATTGGATAGTCTTAGTCAATTAATAGCCTCAATGATTAATGTTTCTTGTTAACTATGACTTTGGATTGCGATCTTGTTTTTAGCCACAATTTATTAGTCCTACCTTTCATGTGTGCAAGGAAGCAGTCACCTCGTACCCAGTTACTTGATATGTTAAAATCCAACCTGGTAAAAGAATCCATGGTTTGCTTTTATTTTTTTTATTTTCATTGCAGTGAGTTTGCCCATAAAAAATATTAAGAAAAGAAGGAATGTTGTAATGGTCGGTATAAAAATGCATAATGACCTACTTCTCCATATTTTCGTTCTTCTTCCAACTGTGTTAAGCCCTAACTCATGAATATCTTATTCCCTTTAGCTTTTAGTTAATTGTTGGGAATAGGTAACAGCTTCCAGTTGTTTCTGGAAAAGTCCCTTATTTTTTCTATAATTCTGTCCTATGTTAGATCTATGTCTAATGCCTTCTTTTTATTATTGGATGCATATCTTGGCAATTTTTTCTACTGTAAGAGATATTTTCTTGAATTTGCATCTGTCACCCAACGAAGTTGCACATTATCAGCTTCACCTTTCTGAATGCACTTCTTGATGTATTATGTCGATTTATGATTTGAATAATATGAAATCCGCAGTGCAATCCCAGAGACTGGCCTATCATTTATGTTTGTATATAAATTTTTTAGTTACTGCATACCAGATGCGTTCTGTCTTCAATCCTTAGAACACAAAGGGGAAAAAACTTAAGAATGAGGTTGACGTCAGTCTCTGTTAAGCCCCTAGTTCCCCCCCCCCCCCCCCCCCCCCCCCAAAAAAAAAAAGAACCATTATTGTCTTTCCTTTGGCTGCTTTGCTGTTTCCTGCTGAAAACATGACATGGGCTTTTGATAAGTAGGTGAAGTGTTTATCATTTGCTGCTTGTAGCAGCAATTAGGGAGCTCTGTTAAAATAGTGTTGAGGAATTGCATATGGTTGGAGATAGATTTCTTGTGCTAAAACATTTGGTGGAAGAACACTAGTTACCTTACTCTTTTCAGAAGAATGATAACTCCATTATCTTTCTTGAGTGTTTCTTCATGTTTACTTTTTCTGCTGTTTGGACCAAATTCAGACATTGGTCATCTGTGTGTATATATTCATGAACTTTCTACGAGCTGTTCTGTCTGTATTGTGTGCATAGGAGTGACAAACTCGTTTATTTAGCAGCAAGGAGCTAATGTGCACTTGGAAACCTACTGACATGGTATAGGGGGTTGATACACTTCCCCTCCATTTATATTATTTTCAGCTATTAGATCACATATAGATGCTTGTTCAAAGTGATATGCTTTTTTTTTTTTTTTTAATACTTTAGTCGTCTAACTGTGAATATCTTTCTTTTTTCCTCGGTCTAGCAGTAGCTAGTTTGAAGTTTCATTGGAAGTCCTAAAGTAGGCTTGTTCTATGAAGAGAGAATTCTTCTATTATCTGCTTTCCAGTTGATCTTAGCTGTTGGCTTTAAAGTTTTTGGTTTTCTTTTAGCAGAGTGGGACGACAAGAAGGAAGAAAGAGAAGTGACCCAGCAGTGGGAAGACGATTGGGATGATGACGATGTCAATGATGATTTCTCCCTGCAGCTTAGGAGGGAGTTGGAGAGCCATAATGAGAAGAAATGAGATGGAGTATGTGCTTGTGACTCCTAAGACTTTTTCTTGTTGTAGCTTATTTGCATACTGAAGATATTGTTATGTTTGGGGGGTTTACGTTGACCTGTTGACATTCTCTTCTATTTAGCATGCTGAATTTTATCTTCCGCTTACTAAAGTACAATGACATTTTTAATTTATGCCTGAAATCAGCAACCCTTAGGCCCTTTCATGTCCTCATAGCTGTGTTGTGCTACGGATTCTAAAGTTTCAGTACTGCATGTGTTAACTATTCACTTGGGTTGGACTCTGGTTTAGGCTGTAAAGTTGGTTTTCGTATTCTGACACAATCATCTGATTTTATCTATTTGGTAAGGAAATACATCTGAGAATTTTGTTTAGGGGGGCATGTCACGACCACTGAATTGTGCAGGAATTTATGAAATCCTACATAATACAAAACGAAAACTGAACAAGAAAGATTGAAACAAGTAGGATATGATGGCCGAGGCATTTATGCTAGAACGAAAAGGAGACTGAGAATGGTTGCTCATAAATTAAGGTCAGTCAATTATAGCGATATGTTTAAATTTCATGTTTAATATGTTATTTACATAAAATCAGATTATTTTTTAGACGTATTATGACTAGTCCGTAAGTTGTTAAAGCAAGTGACAGAGGGTTTGATGCATGTTCCAAAGAAACAAAGCTCTATACCTCCGATAGTACTATCAATCTTCCTGCTGAAATTTCGCATTGGAAACTTCAGTAGGGTGGGTGAGAAGCGACTATTTATCCTGAAGCGTGTCGAAGTTTTCCATACAAAACTAAAGTAATCTCCTTCCGACAGGGTGGTCTTTTTAGATACGTGTTCCAAAAAGAACCGGGTGAGATCAGAGGAGGTTGGAAAGGAGGCAAAATATGAGGCCTCCAATCACGTCTCGCCACGTGTAAAAAAAATTGTCTTTTTTTATAAAAAAATTTGAATGTGGTGGGACCACTGACAATGTTTTTTACACGTGGCGGGACGTAATTGGAGGCCTCATATTTTGCCTCCTTTCCAACCTCCTCAGATCTCACCCCAAAAAGAACACATTGGGAATGACAACTCTTGCTTAAAACAATTGAAAAAAACCTTAACTGTTTCTAAACTCAACACCACTATCAATATTTCATTTCTATGCATTTCAGTGAGACTCTCCATTACACCTGATCAAAGAGTTACTTGCCAAATATACAAATAGTGCAACACCCAGTTGTTAACAATCAAGAATCCACACACACAGAGAGCTTGAAAGCTATGTTTACAATTTGGCAGCAACCTACACTTATTCCCTACCTTAAAATTCTCCAAGCACACAGCACAACCCAAAGGGCTATTATTATTACTATTTCCTCCTTTCTCTTGATCAACCATGTAATCAAAACAAGGTAGCTTCTTGATATCCTCTTTGGACATTCTTGAACTTCTTGAAAAGCTTCTTCTCTCTTCAATAATGTTTCCTCCTCCTCTTCCATCATTTGCCACCCCCAGCCCACCCGCCCCCACTCCCCCCCCCCAAATGCTCTACTCACCATGCACACATGAGTCACCACCAAAAATGGTATTTCCACTGATGAATATTCCATTTCCATGCTCTAAATTTTTGTACAAACTCTATCTTGTGAATATAATATCTGTATATGTGTATATCATATTTATAGGAAAATTCAAAAAATATTATAGTTTTAATAAGAAATTTCATCAATAGGATATGTTTTGGAAAAATTCAAAAAAAAAGAGATAAGGCATCATTATAAATGGCGTCTTAGAGACCCTAAGACGCCATTGTGAATGACACCTTAGAGGCATCCCTAAGACGTCATTCACAAAGGTGGCTTAGGGCAAAAGAGGTTTTCTAATACCATTTTGCAATAATCATATGCTATATAAACCCTAACCCTAACCCTAGATCTAGCCTAACCGTCCTAATTCTAACTCCAACCTAAACCTAAACCCTACTTTAACCCTAAATTTTAAATTCTAACTCTAACCTTAAACACTAAAGCCTAACCCTTACTTTTAACCCTAATATCGAAACTAAAACTAATAAAGTTAGAAACTCTTACTATTTTGTTCAATCGTTGTTTGTCATAAATCACATGTCTGTCAAGCTGTAATGCTCTTCAACTCAC
Source organism: Eustoma russellianum (assembly GCA_036186865.1). NCBI lineage: Eukaryota > Viridiplantae > Streptophyta > Magnoliopsida > Gentianales > Gentianaceae > Eustoma > Eustoma russellianum. Next base: position 3,700,253 of record AP025043.1, read on the forward strand.
GACTATGAATAAGTTACAAAAATATTTTAATTTCTATGGAAATAGAAAAGAGAAAAACGAAAATATTAAAGTGGTACACAGATTAAAGAATATAGGTCAAAAACTTATTATTATTTTTGTTTTCAATTTTGTCCATGATAAATTGGTTGTTTATTTTAAAAGTTTTACATTTTATATGGACAAATAAGTAAAAATAATAATCCAATTAAGACATCCAAAAATAGTAACTTAGACTTATATTTTAAAACATATGATCTAGATAGATATACTGAGACAACTAGTATTTACATATGCGCGTATAATGAAAATAATTTTTTTACAAAATAATGACAATGTTTGTAAGAAAAATGATCATGAATAAATCATATTAAAAAACCAGATTACATAGATCGAAAAGAGTATCGTATTGAATATTTTATATATTATAAATTGATCACAAGCTTATTCAGTTAGATAGATTTAAATCAAACGGAAATCAACATGATTTAAAACAAATCAACAAAATTATGACCATAACCACCAAACACAACAGAACTATATGTAACATAACAAGACAAGAACTGAACAAAATACTAACGATATGGAATTTGTACAAATAAATCTCGTTTAAGGTATGCTACATAATCTGACTGAGCCGATTCTTATATACAACAACAACAATCTTACCCACTATATCCCAACGATATCAAAAGTTATCGCTAATGTCTGGAGAAGGTGAGAGACAGACAAACAATACCTTCCAGTAAAGTCCCGGCTCTGAGGCCCCAACTCTGAGCCGATTCTTATATCACACATGCAAATAGATACTCATTAAGGTCCCCTGTTTTCACATAATAATATGATTGAGCCAATTCTTGATAGATACTCATCAACTCTGCTAGTTTCACTGGATAATCTGATTGAGCCAATTCTTATATCTCGCACCCAAATAGATACTCATTAAGCAATCAAATAATGGATTATGAGAAAGTGATCCATTACCTGGTCCCAGATAAATTTACAAACAAGAAAAACAGGAATTGCTTCTTACAAAAGTAATCAACAAGAACTGGAAATCCCTTCAAGAAATCAAGTCTTGAAGGGTTGCCTTTTGAAATGAAAAATACTGTATAAGCTACTCTTGTATCTGGCGAGATACAGTTCTAAGGGCCGCGATATCTTCGGAAACACAAACAACCCTTAGCTTGATCTCTTGGGATCATCCCTCCTCCCTTTGAAGTGTCAATGGCCTCTAACAAGGCTACTACTTCATCCATCTCGGGTCGCTTGTCAGGGTTTGCATCCCAGCATCGTCTCATCACGTTCGCCAGGGAACTCGGGCAACACCTCGGTATATCAGGTCTCAGATTCTGCCAATACAGAGTCGAAGATGAATGCATGACCTTAAACAGAACTCTTGCGGGGGGGGGGGGGGGGGGGGGGGGGGGGGGAGGTCGAATAGTGCAATGTACTGAAATGAGAATGTACCTGGCGAACTACGGCAGAGGTCATCTCGGAGAAACTAAGATCAGGATAGGGCATGTCACAGCAATATATCTCCCATAAACAGATGCCAAAACTGTACACGTCGCATTTCCTATTGTATGGGTTACCGTTCAGAACCTGATGTTAACATTCCATGCATTAGTGACAGACCAAAAAAAACCCTCATAAGAATAACACATACACACTACACACGCGTGACAACGCTAAATGAAGTCAATCAATCATAACCAGTATATCCCGACGGAATCAAAAGCTATCGTTAAGGTCGGGGGAGGGTGATCGGCAGACAAACAATACCTCTATCTTATGGATAGAGAGTTTGCTTCCAGTGAGACCGCTGGCTCTATATACAAGGATAAATGAAGTGATAAAGTATATATCCGCCTGTTCTATTTATAATATGGTACTTTGGGAGTAACATGTACCAAGGATGTCCTATTTCACGTTGGATTCACTGTACTTTTTTGGCCTTTAATGCAAATAACACGAGCTGTTTTGTATTGCATGATTGATTTTGGACAAGGACAGAGGAAACACGAATTAGAAAATGTTCCCTAATCTTTGCATCTCCCTAGAGGCAAAACAACTTTTTGAAACATACCAGGATTAAAGCCACATTGCCAACAGGAACTTGCCTTTGAGATGCTGTTAATTGGATTGTCCCTATATTTCACACTATATTTCAAGCCTAATCTCAACTTTTACACACACACAAAAAAAAAAAAAAGACCTGCTCTTTACCAAAACCAACTGCAAACTACCAAGAGGCAAGAGCAATTTATAGTTTGTTCCCATGTGAAGTGAAGTTCTGTAAGAAAATGGAAACATACTTCAGGAGCCATGTATCCAAGAGTTCCAGTCTCTCCTGTCATGTCATTTGGATTGGAGGCCTCGACTCGAGCAACACCAAAGTCTGCTATTTTTACTGTGGCTGACTTGTCCAACAACATATTCTCAGTTTTTACATCTCTATGAACAATCTTCTGAGAATGAAGGTAACTTAACCTGCAAATGTTAAATACATCAACCATCTAAATTTGTTTGGACAACAAGATGTTCCGAGATCTGCCAAATCCGCTTGACCATGAGAAATGAAGAATCAAAGTCTTTAAAGGAAACATACCAGATCAAGAGATCACTTACCCTCTGGCAAGATCAAGAGCCATCCGCACTACAACTTTGAAGGCCAATTTTCGTCTTCTGTTTTTTATAAGGTAATTTTTCAAAGCACCTCCGGGAAGATACTCGACCACTACACAACAAATGTTACTGGGCATGCCTATATGACCATTCTCTGTTTGTATGTTGAGCCCTGAAGCCCCCATGGTTGCCCCAATAAACTGAGATTCAAACAGAAAAGCATAAAGATAACGTAAATGAACACGCCAGGACCCTAGACCAGAAACAGTAGGTTATATATTATAACATATAAGAGAAGGCGATTTTTTAATATCATAACTACTAACACTTGAATGCAGATAAACTATACCATATTATTGTTTCAAGACGAAAAGGAAGTAATGACTAACTGTATACGACATTGGTTCTTTATGAAGCCCTTGAAGAACTAAATGACGATGTTGATGCTATTCTTCTTTTCCTCGAAAGTACACAGGTGAAAGAATATAAGAGTTAAGTTGACGAAAAAGAAAAGCCATGCTCTTCTTTTTTAAAAAATACCCATCAAACTCTTAGGAATAGAAGCATTTATACAAGTCTATGTGGCACTAAAGGATCTATGGAGAATGTGAATAAAATTTTATGAGCCCAAAAAGCTATTAGGCATAAGAAGGATGATGACAGACATTATAAACAACAAAAATTTCTGCCATTTACAGGATTAAGCAAGGTCATCTAACAGTGTAACCTTTCAAAACGATGACAAGAGATTTATACAAGCATCAAAGTTCTCAGAAATGTAAATGCTAATTCAACTTTTATTTGCATAAAAACGATTTAATATCAAAGGAGCATGGCTGGTGATAGTAACAAACCAGTCCAAAACAAACTTCCCCTGAAATTGTTTGTTAGGAAATCTAGTTCCTTCATATCTGTATTCATGAAAATAGCAAGAAAGTTAAGCATTTTGCGTCAGCTTAGAAGTGCAACCATTCTTTCATATTTATAAAGTAAACAGTTTTTCAGTGTTCCTTGAACTATGAAGCAAACCCATGTGGGTCTCCTCAATTGGAGTACAAGTTCTTCAATGCAATTATCATTTCTCGTAAATGCAGAATAACTTCTTCCCTGATGGCAAATATTACTCATGGAGTATTTACATGCTTGATAGGTGCTCAAAACACAGCTGCTAGGCCTAAAAATATATAGAGGGAGCGTAATATATTCAATGGGTCATTTAAGATAGTTTCTGTATAGAACTGTATTTCCGTCACCACTAAAGCTGTATACCAACTATGTGCCTGTCTTCCCATTGAAATAGTGTAAGTATCTATAATATTAAGTATCTGACGCAAGGACTTCCCTGGTGGAACAAAATTTTGAACAATGTACATGGAAAAAAAAAAAGAGGAAAATGAAAAAGAAAGATCCATGTATATGAAATTTCTGTAGAGCAGACTCTGAAGGTATCCCTATTTCATGTAAACCACAAATCACTCATATCCATACACACATAGAGAAAGACCATCCACAGCTGCAAACCCAATGCCTAATCAAATAAATCAACCGAAGAAACCACGAAAAAAATCCAGGCAACGGTTTCTCAAAACAAGATTATCTTTCTTGTCTTTTTCTTGGTTTTTTCTTTGTCAGACAATCTCTCTTTGTCGTGCTATTTCTTTATCCAAATTTATTCTTTGTATAGACATTACCTGATATCCTGAATCATCTATCACAATCTTATTATGGTCTTATTACTCTTGAGTTTACTATGCCAGACTAGTTTTTGCGAAACCTTTGTCCTTTCCACGATTCCATTCGCTAAGAAACAAGTCAGCCATGTATTAGTTTTACAATTTTTTGAATCTAGAATTGGATGCTTTGAAAAAAAATACCAAACAGCTAAGCATCAAAAAGAACAATCATGAGATCTTTATTACAATGTGGTAGTCCAAATAGTATTTGTTAAAACAATTTAAAATTTGTTTATTATGGTAATAAGTATTTTCTTACAGTATTAACACTTCTGAAAGAAGTCCACGCAATCGAGAGGAATAATCTATTCACCTTAGTAACATTAGGATGTTCAAGCTTATGCCAGACTGCAACTTCTTGCGTAAAAGCGGCTCTTAATGATGCTATTTCCGCCTCTGTCCGATGCCCTTCTTCTCCCCAATCCAGCAGTTTAACTGAGAATAACACAAAACCACAACAAAAGATGATCATATCTACAACTATCTCCTTTTATTGGATGATTTCTTCCAAGAGAAAAACATAAGTTTTCCACCAGTGCTACTGTAATTCTTGAAATGCACACATTTACACACGTCTTTGTATACATCATGCACCGAGATGTGAAGATCTTTTAACATTTCTCCTAGTCTATTTACTAACAAATTAAGTGGGAGCATGTCATGTGTACTGTAGTTCTACAAGACTAACAAAAACGTCATAAATCGGACACAATTGTTCAAAATGAGACAGGAAAACAGTTAGAAGACACTGTTCTTGTTTTATGGCAAGAGCACTATGCTTCCCTGGAAGCTTCATATCAAACAAGGCTTGGTAAATTTGGGTTTTTAGGCCACTGATTTTCGGTTTTCTTTTTTCCTTTTCACCCTTAAATTTGAATCACAAGGTAAGTCCAAGGTAGAGTAGCTAAGGAGAAAAAGAGAAAGCAATAGCAGCAACCAATAAATAGCATAAAGGAAATTTGTAGAAAGAGGATCCACTTTGAGATTTACTTCTCAGTGCAAGTTGAGATATATTAATGCTTGTTCCCCTTTACATCAGCAATAGAGTAGCTGGGATCACATGAAAGTTCAGAAAAAATGCAGTAACTTCATCACTCATCTGCTCCATAATCAACCCATACCCGTGCCCCCCCAAAGTCACGGATTCCATAACACCAAAATCATTTTTCAAGCACAGATCAAAACCTCCTTCCTTCCTTCACACACATAGCAAAATAAATAGAAACAATCTAAGGCAATGGGGTATTGTTGTTGTTGTTGTATATGTATGTGTATATATAAGCATATATGAAGTGTTAGGTTGTGGAGCTTGATGTTATTTGTTGTATTTGTTATTCACGCGGTTCAACCTTTATTAGGTTTTACCTTTATTATTTTTTCGTGTAACCATTTTATGTCGTGTATTTTCTGACCGCAGTATCGTTTACCTCTTAGGCGTTATTACGTAAATTACGTTCTCCACTCTCTTTTTCTCTCCTTTGTTCTTGTTTTTTTACTTCAGATTTCAGCTTGATCAAAGTGTGTGAGTTCTTATATCCTAAGATAAAGATAATATTAATATTTAGAAAGAGCAATACAATAAAATTGCCCAGCAGGGAAAATATGAACAAGAAGGCTTACAGGTCCACCTGAAACAAACTGGACCAAACAAAACAGGATTGCTCCAATAAAGACTGGCTCCACCATGTATTCAACACTTCAACCTTTCAGTCATCGATTAATAATTGTCACCTTTAACTGTTACAAGTTTATATACTGTGTCCAGATGATGATGAGTCTTGTTCAATAATAATAACTCCACCAAGAACAACAGTTTCATGTAATTAACTAATAAGCAGAATTAGTAACAGAAAAAATGTCCAATCCAAAAGCAAAAGACATCAAAACACACAAATATGATGATCATAAACAAGAACATTAGCAAATGAGGGGGAAAAAAGGCCTCTAGACTTTCAAGATCTAACATATAAATTTCCAAAAAGGAACAAGAAAAAGAAAGAGGAAAAAAATAGGAAACTGACCGGCAACATCTTGGCCGTCATAAATGCCACGGTGAACAGTCCCAAAAGTGCCACGAGCAATCACACTTTTGATAAGCAACTTAGAGGGATCAATCTCCCACTCCTGTCTCCTCCGTGAAACGGCGGTGCCGACGCCGGAGTAACTCACCGTAGTGGGGTTGGTGGTGGAATGAATAGCAGAATCATCCGATGATTTCCTTTTGGAATTATTGTCTTTATCTTTCTCCAAAGTCCATGCTTTGTTTAAATGCCTTTCTAGCTGCTCATCCAAACTTTTCAAGTCTATTTGATCCGCCCGTACGAACCCGTCACTGCTTTTCTCCATTCTTTTCTTGCTTCAACCTCTTTGAACTTCAGTATTATTTGATTTTATGTCTTCCTTTCACGATTTCTCAGCAGAATATTTATGGGTTTTTTCTTTCTCTTCAAGAGAAAAGATGAAGAAGAAAGCTGGGCTGTGATGATTTTAAATTGTGAATTTGTTTTTGCAGGGGGAAGTGAAATTAGGAAGAGTTGTGAGGAAGAGAAAAAGGTATGCGGATTTTGGATTCTGGATTTTGGTACAGGAAACTGGCAGTAGTCGTTATGATTTGTATACGGTGGGAGGGGAAAAAAGAAAGTCTACATGTTTCACCCTCTTAAGGATGGTCCAGATCTGGAGAGATCACCGGTGAATAAAAATACAAGGTCTTTAATCATGCGTTGTTATGTATTTAAACTGGTCAGTGATTTAATTTTTTTAAGAGCGCTTTGCATGTGGCGGAGTATGATTGAAAACCTAATATTTTGCTTCACCGTAGGTTTCTATTTTAACCTTAAGTGGCGGCTTCAAAAAAAAAAAAAACTCTTAAGGGGAAAAAGAAAAAAAAAATAAAGATTTGATTATTCCTAATATCTAGAGGAAAGATAATTTTTGTCATGTCATTGTTTAGTTAGAATCCATATTATTCGCTTTCAGGGCATAGTTTAGTTAGTATTCAGATTAGGATTTGTTCCAAAAGGTTAAAAGTTCGATTTCATAGACACGTATAGTGTGGTTGTTCCTCTGTTGCTATGCCAAATGACTGTTTTGTGGGGAAACACCTTGTGTGGATCACTACGTAAGATCTCACCCAACCTAAGAGGTTGATGGATTCCTGATTCATATTCTCCACACATACTCTTGGGGCTGGGACGGTAAAAGCTTCCGAAATAAAGGATTTCACATGTTGCTCCAAGAATCCAGATTGTACACCAACTTTTGCATGCTCAATTACCTACCCAATAAAGCAAGGGTGTAGTTTTGACATACACATACACATGCATGGTATAATACACACAACGTAGATATTTTAACACCTCATATCTCATCCCGGAAGATGAAAAAAAAATATCATAATGTATAAATATGTGTTAAAGTACTGCATGTCAATTCAGATTAGTGTTTTCGGGCTAGCAAATGGTGATACTCGAAAAATTAAAATTTAATGTTGTCAAACTCATAACAATACTCATCAAATCCAAACATATGCTAAGACTGAAAATTTAGATAAATTTGAGGTGTTATATAACGTAAGAGTTATAAACGGTTTAGTAGATACAACTTCCCTTCACCCTCTAAGTAAATTATGGGAACTTACAATTATTGGATGTTCGAGTTTCAAAAATCCACTGCAATGTCTAGAAATGCAAACTAACTTCTCATAATACTATATATGTTATTTAATTTAATGGAGTTAAAGACACATTTTTTCTTGACTTTGAAATATGATGGAATAAAGCAAAATAAATCACTAAATTAGTTGTGTTTCTTATATTGTGAAGTGGTAATTGATCGATACACCTTAACGCAATTTTCATTATGGATCATGGAAAACAATCTCTAACACTGAATTTTTTTTTTTTTTTGAAACCAATATGTGGTTCTAGATCAATTTTAAATTTGTCATAGACTCTCATTGCCATTAACTACTATGAAAAGATAACAAGTGGCGCTGATGATATATTTGTCTTCTCACTTGAATGATAATTAATTATTAATTTTCTTATAAGTTTTCATTGATCATCATAACTTTTGCACGCATTAGTTTGCAAATTTATAGTACATAGCAGTCCAACTAAATATACATCATTAAGTACATAGTAAAATTATGACTATTTCAATGTTAGTCTATTTTTATAAGACATGTTCGCTTTCCTTCAAAAGAAGTTTGGTAATGCAGAAAGTTCCAAATAGACTGATAAACTCATAAACTGACTGCTGGATACGAAAAGTAATTTTGTCTCGGTCAATGGCAATCAACGTTACGGGACTCTACTACTGGCTGCAGTCCAGTTCAGCTCGGCCAGTCTAGCTTCATGCAGTCCTATGAGCTAACAAGTCTGCCTTGCCTAGAAGGCGAACTTTTCCAACATGCCTCGATCAGTTCAGCTCATCCACTGCCTACAAGGTCTATATCAGCATGTCCAAATCTAACAGTTCATCTCAGCTAGAGGGTTAAGAGCGACACCCTTCAGTTCAGCACGGCCAAATGATATGCCCAGATCAACAGATCAGCATATCAGAACTTATTCCTAAAAAAAAAGCATATCAGAACTTACCTCAGGTCAGCTCGACATAAAGCCAACATCAATACCCTGCAGGTCAGCTCGACAGAGCGCCATGAACCAATTTCAGACATGCTACCCCCACCTTGGTTTTCTAGCTGAAATGCTCATGCAGCAACTCAACTCGGCCACAACATGCTTAGGCAGACACTTGTCAGCCAGCAATCTTGGCCATGCAGCCCGACATGTGCCAACACATGGCCATCATGCAGACGGGAACTACCACCAGCACAGCCATGTATTCACACGTGGCAGCCATACAAGCGAAAGCTACCAACAGGGCAGCATGTTTCATCATCACGCCGCTCCTTGCCATGCAACGTCTACTTCAACATCTATAAAAAAAAAGTGTTCCCTCACCTGAGGTCGGACTATACTCAACCAAGCTCAACCAAGCTAAGTTCAAGCTGAGTTGAAGCTAACTCAAGCCCAAAAAAGCTACGCGGCTCTTCCCAGCTCAAAACAACCATTCTCTCTTAAAAGAGAACATCTTCCATGTTGTTTTCAACCTCTACTTTCAATCTAAATTCATACAACCATGCTCATAACTGACTTAAGCGTCATAAAGTTTTCTCTTGGGCAGTAGCTCTGTGCCTCTAACATTGTCTTTCCCTCACAGGTTCCAGAAACAGCTTAAACGAGGAGCTAGCGGTGTTATCTTCTGGATTGCCTTTGATCTGCCTGGTGAGGATCCGTCCTCATCAGGACGTTTCCAAAAGTTTCTAAATTGTTAATAAAGCATAATTAGTAGATAAAATGTATTTCTGAATATCCTGCGACAAAATAATGGATTGTCAATTTATAACAGATTCATTAAAGTACCACCTATAAAAACAGATTTACTTACAAAGATAAGTTTGTTTTTCTGAACGAGGGATATATGTGTCAATTCATATACACGTGAATCGTGGTCAAAATTAGCAGCTCTAATGTGGCCACTGGACCCCGATGGTTCGACCTTTCGAAGATTTGACTCTACGACTCTAACAACCATTGAACCTAGAAGAGGGTAACCCCGTTAGTACGGGTCTTGTAGAAACATATAAGGTTGCTGTTTTGTTACTTTGATGTTATGTGTTCGAACTGCAAAAACAGCATCTTACACAAAGTGTAAGGTAAGACTGCATACATCACATTGCAAAGCAATCTGGCACCTCTCTGGACCATACGCAAACGCTCCCGCCTAATTGAAACGCACTTTATTCTTTCTATTTTAGTTCATTCAAAAAAATATTGTCTATTTTATAAACATAGTAAATATCACTAGTCAAAGTTTTTATTATCCTTTCAATTAATGATTATATAATTTTTTCAGCTCAATTACTCACTCAGATAACTGTTGAAAACAAATCAAATTACACATGAAACAGACTCAATTTAAGCGTGATTTTTTATGGCAAAACGAAATTGTCTAGTAAAACATTAGAAGCGGGGGGGGGGGGGGGGGACCCTTGATTTGGTGAAGAACCTTCAATATCTACCTTTAATAAGTTGCTTTACTTTCTAGAGTAAGAATACTTATTAGTAAAATTGTCTTGACTTTTTTAACCCAATTAAATTTGTGTATAAATATCAAAACTAACTAATTTTAATATGAAATGAAAACTTTATTGACCGAACAAATATAAAGATAAAATGATGATGCGATGCTACTGTGGTACAAGTCATTTTCCTATAATTTATACTACGGGTTTCTAGCTGATGAAGGCTAAAAATGAGTAGAATTTGAGGCCTCCAATTACGCGTCGCCATGTGTACAAAAGCAAATAGGTGTTGCAAATTTTTTTTTTTTTTAAAAAAAAAACTGTCTTTGTACATGTAGCAACGCGTGATTGAACACCTCATATTCTACCTCACTTTTAGTCTCCTAGGATGTCATCCGATTTTCTAGTTTTCTACTCGTCCTGGTAGTAAGTACTTTTCCAGTCAATTTACAGGGAGTTGTCGGAAAAGTTTGGACAGTGCCTTTACGAGGAGACGAGCAGCAAGTGGAGGTATTTTCCCAAAATTAACGATTTAAACCATCTTAAGAAATAGACAAGTTTTCTCGGCTAAGAAAAATAAAATACTAGTTGTGTATTAAAATATAAGTTTACATCCATTCTTTAACGTATTATAATTATATTATGATATTGAAATGTAAAACAAACTTATATTTTAAAATGAATGTAGTAATAAACTAACTTGGAATAGTTTTCTTATATCGCTTTGCTTTTTATAATAGTTTTATTTTTATTTTATTGGCAATCATAAAACACCCACCAATGATTGAAGTAGCTTTTCTAGATATTTCATTGTGTCTTCCCTGATGCTTAGCCGAAGGCCTGGTTTGTGAGGGCACACCTTGTGTGAATCACTGTAAGATATTCTATTTGGGACATGTCGAATATTTTCTGCAGACAAGACAACATGATAAGAAAAAATGAGACCCACATGACATAGTTCAATTGGTACTTGGGTAGGAAGTTGCTTCAAGAGATACAATGTTGGATTCAAGGGACACGTACAGTGTGAATGTTTCACTGCTGTTTAGGCGAAAGGTCCAGTTTGCAGTGGACATCTTGTGTGAACTCTTTGTGTATGACATCCCCAATGTAAGAAGCCGCTGAGCTATTGATTTGCATATTCCATAATGCTCTTTGAGACAAGATCGGTGGGGGTCTTCAGAACTAAGGCATGACCTTTTGCCCTAAGAAAATAAGATGAGAATTTTTCCCTATTATCCCCTTTCTCAATAACACTCCGACCTTTTGTAATGAAAAATAATTAAAATCATGCACACTAAAATGTATTGTGTGTGTTATTTTTTTTTTTTTTATTAAGAAAGAGTATTGGAGAAAGGAAATAGAGTAGAGAATCTCATCCGAAAATAAGATAAACTGCACAAAAACGGACTTAATTACAATCAAAGCATTTGTCTTTATTCCTATCATATTCAGTTAGCATATTCTTCTTTAATCTAAGAATGTTTATAAATAACACACGTCAATGACTTATATGAATGTTTTACGATCACTCATAAGTCGTATATCTATGATTATAGCAGCATTGTTATATGTGATTTAAACCACATCGTGACTTCGTCGTGCATCCATAATGGTATAACATAGATTTGTTTTACAAATCTTGTATCAAGTGAAATAAATAACCAGTGCTAGTTTACCATTCATAGCTGGAGTGTGGTGCCGGATGAGATTAGAGGAGGTGAAATATGAGGCTAAATATGAGGCCTCCAATCATGCGACGCCACGTGTATAAAAGGGCCTTTCTTTTAAAGGAAAAAAAAGTAAACAGCGGACCCTTTTATACACGTGCCGTCGCGTGATTGTAAGCCTCATATTTAGCCTCATATTTCACCTCCTCAGATCTCATCCGGTGTGGTGCATCAAAATCGCCCGAGGCTGAGGCTTATCCATAACTTTTTTTTTAATCATTTCTATAATTACATTGGATTGGTTAATATTTGATGATTGTATTGCTATAACTATTGTAACACCTTAGAATTTGGGACTGGTGGTGCTATTATAAACAGGATTGATGAAGCCGGATCTTCACCAAGGGTCTGGACGACATCAAATTTGTTCCGTCAGTTAACTTGAAGAGTTGTTAACCGGTATTGAGAATGTGTAGCTGGAATAGCGCCAAATATCCTACACAAGGAAGCACAGATCAGAGGTCCCGGGGGGTTGATCCCGAGACAAACCCTCCGACGCTCAAGTCAGTTTGGGCCATATCTCACTGAGATTTGTAATTTATGAGGTGAGTTAGGAGTTTCTCACAGCATTTGCCGAGGAGCAGAATGTATAAATTTCACTTTGGAATATGAATGTATGAATTGCGGATTCAGATCCTCCCCATTCTTTGTCTTGTTTGGCTTGCTTTTATAGACATTTTCCCCGTCGTTACCTCCTGATAGTGGAGTGTGGAGAGGACGCTTGTTTGGGGCAGAAAGCCTAAGGCGCCGTAGGTCTGCTGATGTGATCAGTAGTCTGACTGATGTGACTAATAGGCCGGCTGTTGTGACCTTAGTGTGTTCAGAAAGATTGACCAGCTGTAGTCATTATATTTGAGTTACACCTCTGTTTTGAGGGTCCCACGAAGTAGTATCGTGCTTGGCTCTTTTGCTGTGGTACACAGCTGAACTCTGTCGAAGTGCATGACTAGGTCTTGCCGAAGTGCATGACTAGGCTTCGCCGAAGTGCATGACTTGGCCTTATCTTGCTGAAGTGGTCCGAAGTGCAGCATTTGAACATAAACTGAAGTTGGTGCCGAGGTGCAAACCTTGGCATATTCTTCGATGTTATAAGGGCGTCATGATGCCCTGCTGAGGTGCAACCGAGGCTGAACAGCTATGCTTGGGTGCTGAACTGCTGAACTGCAGTACTTCTGAGTGCTGAGCTACTGGGGCTAAACCGTTGACTGTTGACTAACAGACGATTTAGTTATGGTCTATCATTTGCCCCCAGATTTTGTGTGGCTGAGCAGAACTGCGAAGGCAAACAAATCTTGTTCTGTGATGTGTCAATCCTTCATTAATTATGCGGATATCCTTTTACTTGTGCAGTAATTCCCGCTTTTAATGTAAGCGTTAATTCCGAGCCTTATCATTACTTTTTCGGCGATTCCATTCCCCAAGGGAGGGAGATGCATGTACCTTTGCCTTTTTGAATTTCAAACGAAAAGGAGCAACTTTTCGCTTTCTCTTACTTATAAATAGAGACGATTTCTTCCATTCATTCTGCATTCTCCATTTATCTTCCTCGTCTTTGAAGCCTATCCTTGTCTTCTACAGTTCTATTCCTTTTAATCCAGCCCTTCATTTTTATGTAAACATTCCAAAGCATGTATACTCCCCCTTACCCAGAGGATCTAGAGGATGACCGTGAGATTCAATCCTTCTATGAAGAATTTGGCTCTGATGGGGATAACCGTCCTTCAAGGAGGTCATGCCTTACTGGCGGACGCTCTTCGGTTACTGCCATATCCTTTGCCTTAGTACCCCTGCCATCTCTTGGTACGAGTTTTCCTTTAACATATTCCTTTCCAGCAAAGGATTCATTTTGCTACACTTGAAACATGGATAGGTCAAATAAATCAGTCACTTCTGCAAAACAAGCATCCCGATCTATGGTTACATGGCAGAGCAAAATTTCATTGCTACCACTTCTTGAAGATGGACCGCGAAGAATGTAATCGCAATTGTTTCTTGCTTCACTGGAAGAAGAGGGATTTGTGTGATTGATGCCTGTCAAGGAGTCTGTCCAGATCTGGATAAGGAGTATTCTGAGCTTGCTGACCTCCATAGTCCTAAGACTGAAGTTGTAGTTAAAAACCAAAGTGCTTAGTTTCAAAGTGGAATTGATCTCAGAGAAGAGGAGATTTGCAAAGTAGAATATGATTTTTCCTGTAGATAGTTGTAGTTGTAATAGATTTTGTACTTCAATGAAAATCCAACTTTTGCTCTTCAGCTTCTTTCAGCTTCTTTAAGTGTCTTTTGTTGGATAAATATTAGACGTAATGTTTATCTTTAAGATTTATCCCGTGATTTATTAATTTAAATCACATATAGTGTGGATCACCATGTCATCTTATCTCCTAGATTTGTATTTGACTACAACTCCTTGGTGGTAAGGGATTATCACCATACAGTAGAGTTTGTGATGGTACGAACTCTAATCAAGACAGGATTAGGGGGTCCCTAGCCTAGCCTATAAATAAGAGCCTATGGTTGTCCATCAAACCATCTCATTCAAGCCAAGAGGAACAAGGCTAGAAGACTACCCTAAGGACTACATCAACACGAAGAAGGCTTCTACAAACGACAATGGCCGGAGGTAACTTTATTTGCTTCCGTATTTATTTTGGGCTAACAATTGGTATCAGAGCCTCCTCTGACCATATCGTTTGTATTTAGAAAACTTTCTTCCGTATCCTTTAACGCACTTTAATCGTTAAAAGGTTACGGGATTATAGTTTTTTAAGGCCTTCAATATTAAAATTATACATATCGGTATGTGTAGTTTTGAATATGTGCTTACTCGGAGAATATGCTATAATTGTGTAATCTGGAAATTTTCTTCAAATACAATACACAGCACAAACGCGTTGTCCATTGATAAAAGGAACCTTTGAGTTGCTGTTCACAAATATAGCTTTGGTTCACAGTAGGGTCATAAATTTGATGGTCCAAATTTGCATAATTTCGGTCCACATAATTTCCCTTGATTCTCAGAGGAAAGATTTGGGATATAGATATTTAAATCCTACATTTGAAAATCATATGTTTCTAGAAATTCCATTCAACGGTATCCTTGTTTATTCTGGAATTGCAGAATTATTTTATTGCCTTAATCTCTTTATTGGCATATGCATGAAATTTTGTTGTTATATTTCTGGGATCCTGGTAGCCAAATTAATATTTACAGCTAAGTATGCATCAATCTTTGGAGACATATTTTGATTCGATAAACTGGAGGCAAGCGTTTCAAATTATGAATTTTGTTGTGTCTGTTCCCAAAAAAAATTTTTTTTTTGGGTGTTTATGTATTTTTGTTGTTGAAAATCATCAAAGTGGAATCATTTGTTGATTTAAAGTTCGTAAAAGAAAAAGAGAGGTACGGCTGATTTTCCTGTTTTACTAGGTAAAAAGTAACACATGTGACTAACGTATGTGCTCTCTGAATACTCTTCATCACAAAAGGACGATGCATCAGATTCATGATTATGTATCTATTTGAGAAAATTTGTGGCAAATGCAAAAGATGAACTATTGAAAGCGTGATAAATACACCGTACACGTAATTTCTGTCTAGAAAGTCGGTACTTAAGCGGGACCGTCTGTGACCCCACCGCACGGCCTGGGATTTTACGTGGAATGGTAATACCTGTCTAGGAAATTGATTCATGATCTTTCCTGCGGTATTGCCGAATCGGTTCACTTCACATTTTCATTATGATTTCATCTTTTGTTGATGTCATATAAAGCGTTTTTTTTTAAAGTTGATGACATATAAAGAATTATTTTCTTAATTTTAAGATTAGCCACAGCATCTTAAAATTATACGGTATAATGAAAATAAAATGTCATCAAACATATGGTTTTGATTAATAAGGTAGTCACTCTGCCCCACAGGGAAGTGGTTATTTTATTGATCAAGAAAATTAAACATAAACGTTTTCTATGCCCACAGGTACGAAAATATTCCGGTTGTTTGATTTTCATTTTGTTTTAATATATTCTATGCATGATTAACCTCTACCCACAGGAAGGTTGGAATATATTAATTTTATATTACATGAAGTACATAGCATGATTGTATGTTTCTTTGGTTATGCAGTTCCCACCGTTAGTATGTTTGATTCTGCTAAAACTCCAATCTTAACTGGTGACAATTACGCTGAATGGAAAGAAGTGATCCTTTTGACGTTAGGGTGCATGGACTTAGACCTGGCGCTCCGTGTGGATGAACCACCAAAACCCACGGATTCGAGTACGCCTTTGGAAGTGTCTAATTATGAGAAGTGGGAGCGATCTAATCGCTTGAGCATGATGCTCATCAAGACCCGCATAAGTCCAAGCATTAGAGGTTCTATCCCTAAATTGGAAAATGTCAAAGCTTACATGAAGGCTGTCGATGAGCAATTCGTAAGTTCGGATAAGGCTGTGGCCAACACTTTAATGAAAAGACTCTCGAACATGACCCATGACAGAAGCCGTGGTGTGCGTGAGCACATCATGGAGATGAGGGACATTGCTGCTAAACTAAACTCTCTTAAAGTTGAAATTTCCGACTCATTCCTTGTGCACTTTGTACTCAACTCTCTTTCACCGGACTTTGGTCCATTTAAGATCTCTTACAACACACATAAGGAAAATTGGTCAATTAATGAACTTCTGACCATGTGTGTGCAAGAGGAGGAGAGGATGAAAAATGAGTCGATTGAGACTGTGCATTTTACGACTCATTCTAAGACAAATGCACTAAAAGGCAAGAGTGTCATTAAGAAGAAAACTGGCAATAAAGACAGATGCCGGTTTTGCAAGAAAAAGGGACACTGGAAGAAAGACTGCCTGAAATACAAGGGATGGCTGGAAAGGAAAGGTAATTTTTCATTTGTGTGTCATGAATCTAATTTTACTGAAGTTTCTGATAACACATGGTGGATTGATTGTGGTTCTACAATTCACATTTCGAAAACCTTGCAGGGCTTTCTAAACCCGAGGAAGCCAAAGGAAACTGAGCGGAACATCTATTCTGGAAACCGGATGGGCTCAACTGTAGAAGGAGTGGGATCCTATAGACTCATTTTGAAGACTGGTTTTCAGTTAGATTTAGAAAACACTTTTTATGTACCGTCCTTTTCTAGAAATTTAATTTCGCTTTCAAGACTTTCAATTTTAGGTTTTGATTCAAACACTCATTTGAATGTAATGAATCTTTCATTAGGCAATAAAATTGTTGGTTGTGCGAAATTGAATGGTTTTTTATTTCAACTTGAGTTGGATCCCATGTATGAGTACACTCTTTTGACAGAAACTGCAACAAAACGATGTATTATCAACGAAAACTCATCAAGACTTTGGCACAAACGATTGGGACACATCTCAATTGATCGAATGAAAAGATTAGTGAATGAAGGAGTTTTACAAACTCTGGACTTCACTGATTTTGGTACTTGCGTGGAATGCATAAAGGGAAAGCAAACCAACAAGACCGTTAAGGGTGCCAAAAGGAGTTCACAACTTCTTGAAATTATACACACAGACCTCTGTGGTCCGTTTCATATTCCGTGCTTGAATGGTCAGAAATATTTTATTTCATTCATAGATGATTATTCAAGATTCATGTATCTTTATCTCCTATTTGATAAATCTGAAGCACTTGATGCGTTCAAAATCTTCAAATTGGAAGTAGAGAAACAAAAGGAAAAGACAATTAAAATTGTCCGATCCGATAGAGGCGGTGAATATTATGGACGTTACACAGAAAAGGGTCAAATGATTGGTCCATTTGCTGAGTTCCTTCGGAAGGAGGGTATTGTTGGACAATACACCATGCCTGGCTCACCACAACAGAATGGTGTTGCTGAAAGAAGGAATCGAACGCTTATGGACATGGTTAGGAGTATGGTTAGCACTACGAATTTGCCTATATCCTTTTGGAGTGAGGCTCTCAAAACCGCGGTGTACGTCTTAAACAGGGTGCCATCAAAGGCTGTCCCAACCACTCCTTTTGAGTTGTGGAATGGTTGGAAACCCAGCTTAAGACATTTACACGTTTGGGGTTGTCCAGTTGAAGTTAAGGTGTACAACCCTAGCATTAAGAAACTGGATGAAAGAACTAAGAGCGGTTATTTCATTGGATATGCTCTAAACTCAAAAGGATACAGATTTTACTGTCCATCACACTCTCCATATCTGGTTGAAGCAAGAAATGCTAAGTTTCTAGAGGATCATGAAGTCAGTGGGAGTGATTCAAATCGTGAATTTAGATTTGAGGAAGTTAGGGACATACCAGTGCCCCTACATAAAGACAATTTGGATGCTATTCAACACGTTGAAGAGCCTCAAACTGTACAACCTCAAATTGTTGAATCGCATCAAGAACCCATTGAGACCATTATTCCCACGCATACTGAACCAGTGGGAGTGAGAAGATCCATACGAACTAGAAAATCAGCAATTCCTGATGACTACATAGTATACCTTCAAGAATCTGATTATGACATTGGAACATGTCATGACCCTATGTCGTTTTCAGAAGCCATGAAAAGTGACAAATCGTCACAATGGTTCAATGCCATGAAAGAAGAGATGGAATCAATGGCTAAAAACAAGGTCTGGGAACTCGTTCCATTACCAACCCGAGCCTCTATGGTGGGATGCAAATGGGTCTTTAAGACCAAGAGAGACTCAGTTGGTAATATCGAACGATATAAAGCTAGACTTGTGGCCAAAGGATTCACTCAGAAAGAAGGCATTGATTACCATGAAACCTTCTCTCCAGTTTCAAAGAAGGATTCATTTCGCATCATCATGGCATTAGTAGCTCATTTTGACCTCGAGTTACATCAAATGGACGTGAAAACAACATTCCTTAATGGGGTTCTTGATGAAGAGGTATACATGCGTCAACCAGAAGGCTTTGTTGATTCCAAGAATGATCAATTAGTTTGCAAATTGAATAGATCCATATATGGGCTTAAACAAGCTTCACGTCAATGGAACCTTAGGTTTCATGAGGTAGTCTCTTCATTCGGTTTTGTTGAGAACATTGTTGATCAATGTATATACCTCAAGATGAGTGGGAGCAAGTATATCTTTCTGGTCCTATATGTGGATGATATTCTCCTGGCAAGCAGTGATCTTGGGTTATTATGTGAGACCAAACAATTTCTCACTTTGAACTTTGATATGAAGGATATGGGTGAAGCTTCTTATGTCTTTGGCATAGAGATTCACAGAGATAGAGCAAGTAAAATACTTGGTCTCTCTCAGAAAGCCTACATTAACAAAGTACTTGAGAAATTTGGCATGCAAAAGTGTAAGCCCACGGCGGCACCTATAGCTAAAGGAGACAAGTTCAGCTTAGACCAGTGTCCGAAGAATGCATTAGAGAAAGATGAGATGAAAGACAAGCCATACGCATCACTCATTGGGAGTCTTATGTATGCACTGGTCTGTACCAGACCGGATCTCTCATTTGCAGTCGGAGTACTTGGCAGATATTTGAGTGACCCTGGTATTGCTCATTGGCAAGCCGCGAAGAGGGTCTTAAGATACTTACAAGGAACCAAAGAATACAAGTTGACATACAGACGATCAGAGATTCTGGAGGTTTTGGGATATTCTGATTCTGATTACTCAGGCTGTGTGGATACAAGCAAGTCTACTTCTGGATACATTTTTCTTCTTGCTGGAGGAGCAGTATCTTGGAGAAGTAAGAAACAAACCATTATTGCTTCGTCCACTATGGAGGCTGAGTTTATTGCGTGCTATGAAGCTACTTCACAGGCTCTTTGGATGAAATACTTCATCAGTGGTCTTAAAGTTGTCGATAGTGTTGAGAGACCAATTAAGATTTTCTGCGATAACAAAGCGGCAGTGTTCTTTGCAAAAAACAATAAGAGTGGGAGTCGCAGCAAGCATATCGACATAAAGTATCTGAAGGTCAGAGATCATATTAGCAAGGGAGATGTAAAGATTGAACACATAAGTACGGAGTCAATGTTGGCTGATCCCATGACGAAAGGTTTACCAATACAAGTATTTGGGGATCATGTTGCCAATATGGGACTACGTGGTTCTCCTTGATTTTGTATTTTTGATCTTATTGTCTAGACATTCGTTTGACATTTGTTTGTTTTATTTGCGCAATCTAAGTTAGGATCTGTTTGATCCATACACGAGGACCCATTGAGATGATTTATAATAAGTCGTTCATTTTGTTTGATTGGTTGTATAATGCATGGTAATACTTGGAAGGGAGTGCTCGTTGTTTAATCTAAGAGCGCAACCGCCTTGATTCGTATGTGTTATATTTTCGATCGAGGTAGTCAAGTTGTTCGAGTGACATTTTGTTTTGGCCAAGTTACTTAGTCACTTGTGTAGCGTTGTCTAGTGTTGACATTTGATCCAAGTGGGAGAATGTTGGATAAATATTAGACGTAATGTTTATCTTTAAGATTTATCCCGTGATTTATTAATTTAAATCACATATAGTGTGGATCACCATGTCATCTTATCTCCTAGATTTGTATTTGACTACAACTCCTTGGTGGTAAGGGATTATCACCATACAGTAGAGTTTGTGATGGTACGAACTCTAATCAAGACAGGATTAGGGGGTCCCTAGCCTAGCCTATAAATAAGAGCCTATGGTTGTCCATCAAACCATCTCATTCAAGCCAAGAGGAACAAGGCTAGAAGACTACCCTAAGGACTACATCAACACGAAGAAGGCTTCTACAAACGACAATGGCCGGAGGTAACTTTATTTGCTTCCGTATTTATTTTGGGCTAACATCTTTGTCTTCAGCATGTGAAGTTGTATCGGCTTTGTCTTCAATGATTGTATTGCTATAACTATTGTAACACCTTAGAATTTGGGACTGGTGGTGCTATTATAAACAGGACCGCATTAAATATACATATATATGTATATACATACATACATACACATACATATACACGGCCCATCAAAATTTTGGTAGCAAAGACTAGAAACTTCAATATTCTAAATGAACAAATAGTTGGGGCGGGGGCTCCTATTGCGAGGGGTATGAGATAGACTACATAAGAGACAATACTGAGATCTGATTTCTATACATTTTATGAACTGAAGATGTTTTAGGAACATTTTTAAGATTCTGAGATTTTCTATGACTTTTTTAAGATTTAATATAACTTTTTCTATGATTTTTTCGATCTTAAAATCTCTGATTTTTTGATAATATTTGAGTACCTATCACTTTTGAAAATACGCATGTACTATGCATATTTTATACACACAACTTTACACATGAAATACAAGCAATTTTTCCGGAAAAATGGAAATAAAAAATAGCATTGTAAGAAGGTAATGTAAGTTAATAACTCTTCTGTGGTTTTAAATTTTTTTTGACATGCTTTCATTTTTCTTTTTGACCGTTGATAAATGAAAGCAACGGAGTGGCATTTGGGCACATGGAATTGCCTCAGCGTGGGGCTTCCTTAGAGCAAAAGATGTAGTTTTTCATCCGAAGATCTTCATCGTCCTTGTCCCAAAAAATATATGTGAATGATACAAATTATGAGCTCAGCAGTTTTTTATATTAAGTGAGAACTTATGCAGTGACCCATATAAGGTGTCTTCCCGTAAACCAAACTTTCGGCCTAACAGAGAAACACCTACACTTTACGTGTCTCTGGAATCAAACTTTTAACTTATTGGAACAAATCTCAACTCGAATACCAACTGGATTATGGTATGGGACAGTGTGATTTGTTTTTTTTGATACACTGACATTGTGAGTTTTCCTCTTGTTTATTTTCATCATTTATTTCATTGTTCTTATATTCATTGTTTACTCAATTATTAGCAGGCATCGTTATTTCAATTTTAAGGACGCAACAATAATTCCACTTGTGACCCCACTGGCTCATCAATAATTATACATACAGAACAGTAAGAAATAAAGTAACGACGTGAATATAAAGCGTAGGGAGAAAAATATACTCCTTTGTATTAAAAATATTATTCTATTTTCTATTTTAATTTATAGTAGAGATTTTATAGAAATATATTACTAGTCAAATATTCGATACTATCTTTTCAACTCGTTTTTTATTCAATTTTCATTTATTATCGTCATAACATCAGCTCAAAGTAAACCACGTATATTCTCATTACATTAGAACATAAATAGAAAAACATTTAAATACAACTTATACAAGATTTGACATAAATACAATTTCAATAACTATAGCACAGAAGCTTGCTAAACTAAATCTTGTATACGACGTTTTTGTTCTTTTCTCCAATTCTAGACAAATAGTAACGGATGGGCATTCAACATGCCTAGTAAGAAAAAATCTATAACGTTTTATACTTAGATTTCACTACATATAACACATTCAGGTATTATGATATGTACATAAACATATCCTCATTTAATACTAAACTTTGACTTTACTTTGTTGTGCACGTGATTTTCCGTTCTTTATTTTTTTTTGTTCCATGTTCTCATTTTTCTTTATTTAATTTCTTTGTTT
The DNA here is from genome assembly GCA_036186865.1 of Eustoma russellianum. Classification (NCBI taxonomy): domain Eukaryota; kingdom Viridiplantae; phylum Streptophyta; class Magnoliopsida; order Gentianales; family Gentianaceae; genus Eustoma; species Eustoma russellianum. The sequence continues at coordinate 3,722,971 of AP025043.1, forward strand.
CTTTCATTAGATTAACCTTGTTTAATTTTCGGTTCTTTTCTTTGAGCTTTAGGACTTGACAATTCTTTGCAGCGATTAGTTCCTATAGTTTTTATTTTCTATGTAACTGAAATAGTCTTAAGCAAAACTCTATAACTTAAAATATCGATGAAACAAGTTTAAATGATTGCTTGAATTTTCCTACGAATCCCAACAAACTAATACCAATAAAAAAAATCTATTCTAAACGTTTTTTTCCCTCTTCATATTAATCATAATGCATTACCTACATGCCTTTTTCATTTAAATTTTATCCTAAACATTAAAAAGAACCTCAATTTAAACAATCTAAACATGAAATAAAGCCATAAATGATGATAATCTCTTACCAAAACCTTTTTTCTTTGACAACAGGTTTTAAGTCTATCATCATCAATTCATCATGCTTCACAATGACACAAGTTGGATATGAAATCTAAATGCAAAACAAAATAGATTTCTTTACATTATGCGTGGCAATCTCAGACACGTCACAAAAACACAACCCGAACCTGACACGCTCTTTGCGCATATGGGTATAGCCTTGCGAGTTTCGTGTATAAATCGAGTAAGACCTGAAAGTTACCCGCTAAGAGCGGATCATGTCTGGGTATACCTGCAGATTACCCATTTATACCCGCCATACCCGATTTTTTAAAAATATATTTTAAATATAAATTATAAATTAATAAAATAAAAAAACTCCTACCTAAAAAGTAAAAACCTAACCTAATATCTCCATTCCATTCCATTACATGTTTCCCTCCCTGGCTGCCCCGCCACCCCCTTCTTTCTTAGTTCTTCTATTTCCCTATCACAGTCTCCTCTACAAAATGGCACAAATGTTGCAATTACTATGACCTCCATCGCAGCTACCCCCCATAGGCCATAACCAATCATCCTGTTGACTTGCTGCTGTTACTTGTTGAGTACTCTTGTATGCTATAGCAATAGTGCCAACCATTCACAGTCGAATTTAGCAACTTCTGTATCTAGAATTTCGTCATCTCCAATGTTCAAATATTGGAGTCTTCTATGGTGGGATAATTGTAACTGCACTCTGTTCCTCACCCTCACAACTTTTTTTTGGACGTTGAATTCGATTTATTCTTATTACATGCATATTGACTATTAGTGCAGAGCATCATGGCAAGTTCGTGGGTATATCGATACACGACATGAAACCTGACATGTACATGTTTTGATATCTATTTCCATACAGGCGAAGCAAACAGATAAGGTATGCGTCTGGTACTTTGATATCCGAAACCAGAAAAACACGAAACACGAAACACGACCTGTTTGACACATCTACTTTACATGTGGCCAGCTTCAATTTTTCCTTGCTTTTTTTCCTCTTCCTTTGCTTCTTTATCTTTTTTCTTTTTCCCTCTTCCTGTCGTTCCTTTTATATTCTTTTCTCTTTGCTTCTCTCTCTTTTTTTTTTCTTCAAAAAAAGAAAAAAGAACAAAAAAACCATATGCTAGGGAGAGAGGATAGCATTTTAACTTTGGGTTTTAAAAAATAAAATAACATTTACCGTCGAATTTTTTTTCTCTTATTTCTTTAGTTTTCTTTTATTTTGCTTTCATTTGTTTTGGATTCCCTACTGCCGTTTCTCCCCATAACCGTTTCCTATATTTTAAATTATAGTAATCGTATTGTCATTTTTATTTTTAAATTATTAAACAATCAATTTGATCTTTTAATTAAATTTTTATTTATTTGATTATTAAATATAAAATATAGTTTATTATGTAATGACAGGTACAGGAAAAAAGAGGGGGGGGGGGGGGGAAGAGGCGTAGCTCAACTCGTTTTGTAAGTCAATCTTCTTGATCGAGCATATATTGTCATTTTGTTGGTGGACATAACGATAGGTATTTGAAAGTTATAAATGGAAAAGAAGCATGCATGTAGTTCCCTAATTAACCTAGATGTTTTCGTGTTTTATTTTAATACAAAAAGCTACATCTCATGGTAACTTCGTCTAAAGCAAAACTAATTTGTCGATTACAGATAATCACGTTTACCATAATATACTTTACCTTGGCTTTTCTTCTACACCTTTCTTATATTACTAAAAAGAAAAATTCATATGTGAGAATAATAATTTATTTCACATCTTTAACAAAGAGTAATCTTTGCCTATCTAAAGCTTTGTCCATAAGTATATTAGATAAGTTTGAAGTTGACTTGTGGTAGATTGCAAGGCAAGAAGTCGTTTTCTCTTAGGTTTTTAGTAGCAGTCGGCGTCGTCAGTTCGATTCTTAGCAGTCACAATGTAAATGTTAAAGTCTTGTCATCAGCTTTTTATACCGAAACATACTTGGCTTGACACTTTGTGGGCATCAAGTAAAGACCTCCCACCAAGCATACTGTCAGACTTTTAAGTTTACATCTTTTACAAAACTTTTTGAAGTTAAGACAATAAAAACATGATGTAATGACTTTTTCACTACAAATTTGAAATTGACTTGCCAATGTGGAGTAGGGGGAAAAGTACATACTCTTTTGTGATGATTTGATTTCTTTGTTGCAAAAGCATGCGAAGTATGATATATATGTTTGTGATTTTTATTGGGTTGGGATCTCCTCACCCCAACTTTCATCACCCCTTTGTCATCCTCATCTAGCCTCACCACCTTCTTGCTGCCACGTGTCGCGCGGTCACGCGTCACCGCACCTCCCCTGCGGTGATGTGATCCTATCCCCTTTTTATTGATGTATAAAATAGTTGCCAAACTCTTATTAGCTCCAAGTCATTTTCAATGGAGTTCAAGTCAATGTAGAACTCCTAGAACCATTTCTCTCTTTATATCCACACAAGTTGATTATTGGTTGGAAACCCTTCTCACTGAGAGAAAGTTCAATATAGTAAAGAATTTCAAATGCTTAAGGATGCAAGAGTAAAACGCTAAATAATTTACACTGCCTTTTCTTTCTTTCTTTTTCTTCCTACATTTATAACCATATCTTTTGAAGATGGACCTTAGACCAGGTTGTAAAGTTGCTGTTTTATGACATTGAAGTTACATGTTTGAGCCACGGAAACAGTTTCTGCATACATCAGATCGCGAAGCGATCCAGCATCTTTTCGGATCCTGTATAAATGCAAGAGCCTAGTGTACCGGAAATGTCTTTTTTATGCATAACCATATCTTTTATATCTAAAATGTTGTTATAAGGGATAAAAGAAAAATAAACAGGATATGGAAATGTCAAATTGACCATGTAATGGAAATAATTTAATTGAAAAGCTGCCTCAGGTGGACCGGTCTAGGATGGCCATCCCAATTTGCGAATGAAAAATCGAAACCGGAATTGACTTCCTTTTCATACATATGGGATTCACTGTCAACTTTAGGTATCTAAATTATATGGCATTCCTACTGTATTAAGTTCCCGCGTTTATCTAAAGTCTGGAGAGGAGGCGGATCGTTTCGTGATCTGATGTACGCAGTCTTATTCTACACTTTTTTGTATAAGAGACTTTTTCTGCGGCTCGAATCCGTGACTTCAAAATTACATATGAGCAAACTTACCGTTTGCTACAAGGTGCGTCCTCAACTTTAGGTATCTAAATGAGATGGTAAAATATAAAATTACGTATTCTATTCAGTGCTGTATATAGTTCATATATCCAAAAATAGTATTCTTTTACATATATATTTTTTCTCATAAAACTACGTATTTTTACACTTAAACATTATATTTGGATTCCATGTTTGCTCGTTGATCACATCTCACTTTCATGGTTTCTTTGAAGATCTACCGAATTATACAAAATTCAACCATCTTATCTTTAGGCATATACTATATTATCCATCATCTTTTTAATACATTAAAGTCTTCGTACATGATCTTAAACTTAGTATGATAACAAAGGGTTTTGTTTTTCATATGAAAGAGGAAAACAGACGAAAACCTAATTTTGATTATTAAGGAAAATCACTTATTCCCTTTTGGAATAAGAAGGACTTCCTAGGTAAAACACTTCCCTAAATATTCTTGATTGAGCATTTATTTTGATTTTCCATTTTCCTTTTTTTTGGCATATATATATATATGCCATGTGATCGTATGTTCTTCATTGATAGTGTTTACACCTACGAGAGTAAAAAACTACGTTGTTTTACTTTTTAAGAAAAACACACATAAATGTGTAACGCATGTATGTGTTACCCATACTATGCATTCCCATGTGTTTTTTTCTAATAAAAGTACATAATTATACATTTATAAATGAATTAAAAATAGAAAACTTGGAAAGAAGATCCAATCTCATATGTAATAAGGGGCCTAAGGGGAAGAAATGAAATGTTTAGCGTTCTATTTCTTCTCTTAATCAACATACGTTCCTTAGTGGAATGAGAGGTATTAATTTTCTTATTTGTAAAAATAAAATTACATTTACATAAAATTTGCAGTAAGAACATAGAACACGAAACGAAATCTATCTATGCAGCGATGTTTACGGGTAAAAATCTTCTAACTTAAGCATGTCTATCTTTTATTATGTATGATGAGATTATGTCACGTTGAAAAATTTAGAATAAGTTAGATACGAATACACGTGGAATCACACAATCACAATCCTATCAAATAATATTCTAACGAAATCAAAAGCTATCGCTAGGATCGAAAAAGATTGACAGATAGACAAACATACAAAAGCCCATTTCCTCCGGATGAGATCAGAAGAGGTCTCATATGAGGCAAAATATGAGGCTTTCAATCACGCGACGCCACGTGTACAAAATAGTCTTTTTTTTAAAAAAAAAAATAAACAGCGGGCCCTTTTGTACACGTGGCGTCGCGTAATTGGAGACCTCATATTTTACCTCATATGAAGCCTCCTCAGATCTCATCTCCATTTCCTCCGTCACCTTCTCCATTCCACGGGCCATACCCATTCAACCACCCCTAACCCCGCCCCCAACTCCCTCTTTGTCAACCGAAGGATCGCATTGAAGTAGGGGTGGCAATTTCGGACACGACACGAAACACGACCCGAACCTGACACGAATTTTCGCGGGTATGGGTATGACCTTGGCGGGTTTCGTGTACAAATCGGGTAGGACCTGAAAGATACCCGCCAATGACGGGTCGTGTCCGGGTATATCCGCGGGTACCCGTTTATACCCATTTATACATGAAATTAAAAAATGTATTTTAAATAAAATTTATAATTAGTAAAATAAAAAATAAATTTTTCCAAAAAAAAAGACTACCGCGCTATTAAGTAACTATGTTCGGTTCCCCTTCCTCCATTTCCAAATCTCATTTCTTTAATCTATTATTGCAGAGTCAGGTGATTTGAGTTTGGAGGACCTCACTCATTTTAATATTTAACATTTGGTTGTGTACTTATTGTTGTTTCATACATTGTATCAATAGTCGTTTAAGTACATGAAACCTGAAAAATACACGAAACCTGAAAATACCTGAAAAGTACATGAAATGACATGTACATGACTTGAAATATTTGTGCTTGTCAAGTTTGTGGGTATACCCAATACACGACACGAAACCTGACATGTACAGGTTCGGGTATCTACATCCATACACGCGAAGCAAACGGGTAAGGGATGTGTATCTACATCCATACACGCGAAGCAAACAGGTAAGGTATGAGTATGACACTTTGATACACGAAACCCGAAAAACACGAAACACGAAACACGATACACGACATGTTTGACACCCCTACATTGAAGTCTTCTTAAACATCCAAAGAGGACTAATGAGAGTAATGAACATATAGCGAAAAGTAAAAGACCTAGATGTTTCTGGAATGAGCTTCTAAGATTTTTTTTTTTAATTCCGCTTTTTCTATTTATATATCCAAGTCAAGAAGGAATTTGGAATTATTGTATCATTCCATTCTATTATTGTAAGTTCTTATGTTGCAGGGGATATTATGAATATTCAAATGTGCACACTAATATTCAAATGTGTAATAATTTTCGATGTACTAGACTTCTGTGTTTGTGTAGGGTTCGAAGAAGACACATATCGCTTTGCAATTTGATGTACGCATGTGCTATGAAATTTATAAGCAAAGATACATTTATTTTACACGGATACAACTTGTATTTCTCAAACTCTCTAAAAATTACTTCAGACAGAAAGCCAAATTTTCAATTTTCAATTTTCTTTGTAAGAATCACATTGAAGATTAGGTACTTTTATAATTTGGTCACGGATTAAATTTCAATTAAAAATCAAGAAATGTAGGCAAGGAAAAGAGAAAAGGGAAATTGTTGTCATGCCGCTAAAGTCATTTCTATTAATTATTTTTTTCCTTCTACATTATTGAATCCCAGAACTTGAATTGTCCAATGTCATGTCGTAACGTCAAATTCCTTTTGATATTAAGTTGGTTTTGCAAATTTCATCATTATTATATAATTTACTATTATTTTGGCATTAAGGATATGGATACACAACCGTGCATGGTTTTTGGACAAAAGTACATTTGTGGATAGATTTTCACTAGAATGCTAATTTAACGTTGTCATCATATTAATGCGTGTGCGAGTCATTGTTGCAAATGAAGGTTGACCAACTTTTAAAAACTTATCCAACTTTTAAAAACTTATTGGGTTTAATCTTAAAGATTAAGAATCTGTATGATTGAGTATTTTAAAGACATCACATCTAAACTTGTCATAAGTTTTTGGATACCATACTTACACGTGCTTAATTTTTACATACAAGAACAAGCATACCTACTAGTATATACTAACAACGACAAAAACTAACAGCAGTCAAAGGTGAAAGGGAAAAAAGAGGGGGGAATGATGGTCCGCACGAGGAAGGTTGCGGAAGATACTAAATTTGTAATACGCTTGTTGCCAAAGTGTTGGTTCTCAATAGTTTTATGATGATCTAAGTTATCATAGTTGTACCGGTTGAGATCATAATAGGCCAAAAGTGAGGCAAAATATAAGACCTATAATCTTGCTCCGCCGCGTGTATAAAAAGAGAAGAGGTTTAAAGTTCTTTTTTGTTTTTTAAAAGGAACAATTTTTACACGTGGCGGTGCGTGATTGGAAGATTCATATTTTGCTTCATTTTTGACCGATAGTTGTACAAGCTTGAGTAAATACTTTTATTTATTTGTTTAATCTCATTCCTAAAATGCCATCGGTGCCTTATCACGATGGTTGAATATAATTCTAATTTTATGAGGGTCTAGACTATTATAATTCCAAAACTTGTATGCGCACTCATCTCTAGGGTTCGCAATTTCAGACACGACACGAAAACACGACCCGTACCTGACACGAATTTTTGCAGGCATGGGTATAACCTTAGCGGGTTTCGTGTATAAATCAGGTAAGACCTGAAAGATACCCACCAATGGAGGGTCGTGTCTGGGTATACTCGCGGGTACCCGGTTATACCCGTTTATACACGAAATTTAAAAAATATATTTTAAATAAAATTTATAATTAATAAAAAAATAAATTTTTCCAAAAAAGACTACTGCGCTACTAAGTAACCTATTCGGTTCCCCCTTCCTCCATTTCCAAATCTCATTTCTTTAATCTTTTATTGCATAGTCAAGTTATTTGAGTTTAGATGACCTCGCTCATTTTAATCTTTAACTTTTGGTTGTGTACTTATTGTTGTTTCATACATTGTATCAGTAGTCGTTTAAGTACACGAAACCTGAAAAATGCACGAAACCTAAAATTACCTGAAAAATACATGACATGACATGTACGCGACTTGAAATATTTGTACTTGTCAAGTTCGTGGGTATATCCGATACACGATACGAAACTTGACATGTACGGGTTTGGGTATCTACATCCATACACGCGAAGCAAATGGGTAAGGTATGGGTATGACACTTTGATACACGAAACCTGAAAAACACGAAACACGAAACACGATACACGACCTGTTTGACACCCCTACTCATATCTTTGCTTACTTATATTTAATAGATATGACTAGTCCCAGATACCATAAAGCCAGTGGGCTGCTTTAGAAGGAATACAAATAATACATGGTTTAATACTTTGATCAATGGTCTGGTCCAAATGGTTGCTTTGGACTCCTATAAAGGCACAAAATTATCCGAATTTTGGCTGTTTTCGAAATACTTTTGTAATTCAGGGCTAAGATAGTTATTATTATGTCTTTATTTTTTGTTCTAAAAAGGCACAGAAAGTGCCATATTCATTAAGGGAATATGACTTGTATATGTTGGCACTATAGTACCATACTAAACGTACATGTAACTTGCACATAGGTTCGTTTGCAGGCCTAAGTACCGTGGGTGGTATCATGATAAGTTGTTAAGTTTTTCAACACTAATTCTGCAATTCGTACGTTGTGAAACAAACATAACTTTTTGGAATTAAGCACGATTTCAACTTTTAATTATGCTTCTATTTTATGTATGAAATAGCATCATTACTTTATGCAAGCCCTGAAACATGTTCTTTAATTTTGATATAATAAAATCAATCAACCAATCAATCGAATCCAGTATTTTCCAACGACAGCAAAAGCTATCGCTAGAGTCTGGGGAGGGCAAATGGCAGGCAAACAATACCTCTATCCCAAGGGATAAAGAATTTGCTTCCAGTGAGACCCCCGACTCTATATGTACCTGCATAAATGACACAATAATGCGGATATGATGTGCTAGTGTGTTAGTAAGGTAATTCAGGAAATACAAAGAAGAGGCTGCCGATATTAAAATACTCCTAACGTGTATATGTACATATAGTATAAAACAACGGCAGAACATAAACAAACAAGTGCAAAGTCAACTTAAACATATACAAAAGTATTCTGCTATTAAAATAGTCATAATAGTGCACATGTACAAATAATTGAAAGAAAAAAACCAAAACAAAATATGCACAGTCAAACTAAAGTGCAAATACAAAATCAATTTCTACAAATAACATCATCATTTTGTACAAAATTTTATCAATTTCTATAAATACCATCATCATTTTGTACAAGCATTTATTTCTTTCATATGACCAAAATATAAAAGAGAGAAATATAACTAAAATTTAATAAGAACTACATTTTGATTATCCTGATTATAATAGGTTGTTAAAGGCTAATTCATGTTTTTCCTTCTTCCGCTTTCACTAAAAAGGACGGTTCCTAGTGCATTAATCCTCCGTATTTGGGCAGGGTTTGAGAAAAAACTGGATCACTTTGCAATCTGATTTACGCAGTCTTACTCTATGCTTTGAGTAACAGAGAGCGGGCTTTCTTATTAGGTGGTCTGCGAAGCTTCGGAAGCCCTTTTTGCTTAAATAAATTGATTGGGCTCACACATTATGAGTTAGATACACTTTCAAGGCCTTATTTACTGGACCATTCAAACTGGCCCACTATTCCTCTTCCACTTTACTAGAATTGGAATTCTATATTTTTTTTTTTTTTGGGGGGGGGGGGGGGGGGGGGGAGACAATTGCACGCCCTACAGATTGTGGAGGGTAATCCTAGCCTGAGATTAGTAACTATTCCAGACTACTTTTTGAACTTTTTTTCCAAATTATCTTTAAAAAAATGACTGGCATGTTTTTAGAAAAAAACAACCGTCTGCTTGATACCACTAGATTTGAGTTCGATTCGTATTTGATTCGAGTTAATTCGTTAATTTTACTTAAACGAGTCGAATTTGAACACCTAATCAAATTTGTTTACTAAATGGCTGAACTGTTCGCGAACTGTTCGACTCGTTCAAAGAATTATAGTGTTTTCGAGTCGAATTCGAACAAATTCTGAAACTCGTTACAAAGACGAACGGAGCCAAACAGTTCGTTTAGCTAAACGAATCCGAATTTGAAAACATAGTATTCGACTCGACTCAATTCGTTAACACTTCTAGAGGCCACCTAGAGCGCCGTATAAGATGTACATACTATCCAGATTTAGTGTTCTATCTAACTATCTTGATGTCGGTATTATAGTTAATGGGACCTCAATGTGCAAGTCTATCAGAATCACAGTATAAAACACGTACTAATGTTTTTTAATTTATTAGTATATTGAGATCTCGGCATTATAGCTATCCGAATCCCGGTTATCCATATGGACAATGAAAGGCACAGGTCGGTTCAATGTTTTTATGGTAAGTAAGTCGTGGTCTATCACTAACGGCGAAATTTCTCTATAAGCACCATATGCATGCAAATAGACTCTGTGGGATATGTGGCCAACGGGACGAATACAACCTACATGTGTTGAGAGATTGCGTTTGGGCAAACGGTATCTGGCGGTTGTTGCTTCCACCAAATGCGCCAAACTTGTTTTACTGACCAACCAAAATTGAGGAGTGGGTGCAACTAAATTTGAACAACTCTCGCCAGGTACTTAATGATCAAGGAGAATGGCGTTATCTTTTTCACACAGCAGTATGGTGCATATGGTTCTGGCGTAACCAACTCATACATGGCAATGTTATCCATCTTCCACCCATGGTAGCTGTCTCTAGTGAGATCACACGTCATGTGAGACATATAGCATACATGTAGTTGGTAGTCTCCAAAGGAATGTACATGACACAGATTTCAGATGAATTGTTTTTGTATAGGCCATTCATGTACATTTTGAAACATTATACAATCAATAAAATGATATTTTCTTCCGAAGAAAAATAACTGGTTTTCCATATATGATAAGGAAACTAATAAAAAAGGAATCAACTATCAAAATTGGAATGATAAAAAAATGGAATGATAAGTTATTATAAAGAGACGAACACCTGGTTTTCCATATATATTGATTTTTTTAATTTTTTTTAAAAAAAATTAAAGACAACGGCTTATTAGCATGTTTTCCATAAGAGTCTCCTTGTTGCATCAATAAACTCGACCACATGAAGTCCTTTCTTTTTATGTTATTATTTTTTCCCGTTGAAACAGCCGACCACACAAGTTAAACACGTAATTATGTCACGCAAAGCATACTTATGAAAACAAGATGATACTAGCTTGTACGCCAACATGTCAACTCTGTTATGATCAGTTTAGACCGTAAACGAATTCATTGCACATCAAAACTTCTGCTCCTAACAAAACTTTGAAAGAAAAGAATAACACACACACACAACAACAACAACAACAACAACATTACTCCATTGCCTTAGAGGCTCCCGCCTATGGTGGGGTATGAGGAGGTCGGATGTATGCAACCATACACATGTGTTAAGAACACACAGATGCTGTTTCCCGATGAATCTTAATGAAAATTGCGTCAAACTGTGTCGATCAACTGCTATTTCACAATATAAAAAACGTAGCCAATTTAGTGTGTCGTTTTGTTTTATTCCGTTATATTTCAAAGTCAATGAAAAATACGTCATTGACTCCATTAGAAATGGAAGCAATATATACACACACACATAGACACACACAGTTACATATAAAAACCGAAAAATATAAATCTAACTTGACTTAATCCCATGTATACGGAGTTCGATCCACAATGAATAAATTAACCGACAAGCATCTGGATGTTAACACTTCTTATATTAGGAGCACTTGATTACTTGTATTTGATTAGTGGGTATAGTTGATATAGTAACATACATTTGCTACATCCAATTTTCTTGATTTATTTTTTATGATACTTAGAGAAGTATAAACATTACAACAACAACATTAACACATTTACTTAGAGGATCCTGTCTATAGTAGGGTATGAGAATCAGATGTACGCAACCATAGCCATGTGTTAGAAACACACAATATAATAAGCACAACCAATTTAGTGAGTCATTTTGTTTTATTCCCTAGTATTCTAAAATTAAGGAAGAGAAATACAAACATTGGATAGCCATAAAGTTTAACATGAACAAACGATTTAGAACCGAAAAAGCATACAGATAAGAAAAAAATGTCGCCTCACGGGCGTAGTCTAGTTGATACTCGGGTTGAGAATTGATCCCAAGAAGACAGGGTTTCGAATCAGGGGACACTCGCAGTGTGGATGCTCTACTTATGGTAGTATTTTGGGGGCAATTGCTCCACTTCTACTAGTTTGTAGGAGACACGTTACGTGGGTCCTCGTGTGCAACCTGCCAACCTATGAGACCGTTGGACAACTGATTTACATCCTCCACAAGCTACATGAGACTGTGACAATAGAGATCCAGAGAGAAAGATTTCGCCTTTTCCGCCCAAGGAAAAAATGTCACATGGGCGGCATGATCGTATTTCATTTAAAACAGGACATTTTAATTACTTGAAATGTGTCTCTCACTCTTTCCGTATGCATATGTATATATATAGCACACCATGTCTCATGTATTTTCATTCTTCAAGTCCTCTTGTGTGCAGAAATGGCAAAAAGCATGAACAACAATGTCACTGCTCTCTTCTCCTTCTTCTTGCTGTGTGCATTGTCCTTCACTGTCGTAAGTTTTCCTCTCCTAGTACAATATTTTTTGTACTTCAATATCAAAAACCCTTTACTCCCTCCATTTTTGTTTAAACTTTTTTGTATTGAGTATTGTATGGATCCGTAACGGAACACAGTTATATTGTAACAGTTGAACGATACCGCTTGAAGTAATTTTCATTATGGGTCATTGGGAAACAATCTCTATGTGTTTCTAACATATGAGTATGGTTGCGTAAATCTGACCTCTTATATCATGTCATAGGCAGGAGACTCTAAAACAATGAGATAATGTTGTTGTTGTGATATTTGGAACACTAATTTTTCCCTTTTATAGTGCTTTTGCGTTACCATTTCCTTTTTTTTTTTCTTTTCTTTTCCAGGTAACATCGTCTGAGGAAAACCCTCCACAAATAAGAGATTTTATCATGAGGTATTGGCATAAACACATCTCCAACAATCATTCCATCCCTCATTTTATTCTCTCAAAAGTCTCACCACTCTCCATTCCTAATTCATACTGTTTTGCAAACCTTGCTTCCCAAAATGCCCTCTCTTCTCAACTCTCCACTTTTTGCTCTGATGCCCACTTGTTCTGTGACTTCCAATCTCTACCCAATGAATCACTAACCCTTAAGAAGGATGATAGCATGATATATGGTGGTTGCCGAGACGGCGAACCGGATTACGAATGGGTCCAGGGCAAGTACTTCAGGGAATCCATGTTGCAAGAAGGGAACATCATGCAAATGCCTAGCTTTCATGATACATTTCCTAAAAGGTCATTTGTGCCCCGGATTATTTCGTCTAAGATACCATTTTCTATTAGTGAATTCTCTAATATCAAACATATATTCAATGTGACGGATAAGTCCACAATGGGAAAAGAAATGATGAATACACTTCAAGAATGTGAGGTTTCCCCTCGTGAAGGTGAGTTTAAGAAGTGTGTGGAGTCGGTTGAGGACATGATCGACTTTTCAACAAATGTTCTAGGACGTAATGTGATAGTGAGCACAACGAGGAACTCGCAAGGGTCAATGGAAGAGGTTAAAATTGGAAAAGTCAAACAAATCAACGGTGGAGAATTGGCGGTTTCTTGTCATCAGAGTTTTTACCCTTATTTAATTTACTATTGTCACTGTTTACCAAAGGTAAGAGTTTATGAGGTGGACATGCATGACAAGACGGTTAACCATAAGATTAACCGTGGTGTTGCCATATGTCACGTTGACACGTCAGCTTGGAATCCTAGTCACAGGGCTTTTGTGGAACTAGGGTTTGGTCCTGGTGTCATTGAGGTTTGCCATTGGACTCTTCACAATGAGATGACTTGGACTCCTGCTGCTTGACCATGAATATTGGCTTGATGATGATGTAATATTCTGAAAAAAATAAATTTATATGTATGTGCCTATGTGCCTTCCTCTTTGATGTTACAGAAAATAATGGATTCGTCTGATGTTCCCTTCATTAACTTTTGATTTGTTTTAAGTTTTTTTGCTTTCAGTCGTAAAAACTATAAATATGAAGGTGAAACTCTTTGACTCTGCAGTCAAAAATTAAAATGGAGTTGCACATGAAATGGTCATGCAAAATTACTTACTAAATTGACTGCGATTCTTATACTATTGATCGACACAACTTGACGCAATTTGCATTATAGGTCATCAAAAAATAACCTCTGTGTTTCTAACATATAGACATGTTTTCGTACATCCGAACTCCGATAATATATGAGAGCCTATAAAACAACCAAGAAAAGAGAGTCGCCATGTTTTTTTTCTCTCTCTTTCAGTTGTTTCCTTCCTCAGCAATGATGAATTTAAGAATTGGTTGATTCCCAAGGTCGTTGCAGTAAGCACTGAATTCAAACAATTACAACATTAAATCATTGTTTTAGAGGCTCACGTCTATGTCGGACTACGGGAGGTCGGATGTACGCAACCATACTTGTGTGTTAGAAACACACAGAGGTTGTTTCTCGATGACTCATAATGATATGTCAAGCTATGTCGATCTACTGCTACTTCATAATATAAAAATTGTAGCCAAACCAGGAATACGAGGAAATATTCGACGAGAATTGGCAAGACCAGGAAGCAACATGCCCATTTATATAAGAATGTTCCTTTTGTTGCTTGCTTCTAACAGTTTATTCAATAGTTCAAAAAGCCATGGTCCTGGAAGTTTGGTTAAAACTTGAAAGGTATATAGCATTAACCGTTTAACCTAGTTGGTTTCAAAAAGGAAAAGGAAGAAAAAATTCTTTAACCTAGTCAATTAACATTATTAACCGTAAGTCGTAATATTTCATTTGTTCCAAAAATATTATCATACTTAGTTATAAGTAATTGGTCAAAAATCAATTAAAATGAAATATTAAAAGTGTAAAACACAATAGTTTGTCAAAACTGTATTCACACCATTTATGACCAATTTTATTTAATGATGTATGAAATACTTTACTATTTGATTTAAAATTGTGTTTGACCAATTGTGCATTTTGATAAGTCGTGATAATATTTTTAAGACAGAAGAGTATTTATTGTTTTTGTCCGATTGCTCATCCTAATCTTGCAACAAGTCGTCATATATACATGTACCTATTACGACACACATTTTCAAAAATATATTTTTCTTAAGTGATGTAGTAGTTAATAACAGACCAAACGCCTTGTCCCTAATGTAGACACATAGTTGCAAAACATTTACCAAAAATCTTATTGGACGCTCCCGCCGAGCTCACACCGGGGAGAAATTAAAAACAGTGATACTAAGTATTTTTCTACTATGTGGAGTCGGTTATATAAATCAATCATTTGTTTTGCGTTTTATTTATTTTTATTTTTTATTTTGATTTATTTTGTTTTATTTTTTTGTTTTTGTTTTTGAGTCGTACCCTGAATCCTATTATCCTTGTGTGTATCCTATGCCTAATTCACAATATGCGCATTTAGGATACGCATCTTTTAAGAATATCATATCATCTCAAACGTGATTTAGGCATAAGTATCTGAAATTCTCACTTAAATCTTATACCTTTTACATGACATCGACTACATGAATCAACTATATTCATGTGTTTTATCACTGATCATACGCTCCTCAATTGTCGTATAAAACATATCTTTTTTTATTGTCTTTCTCAGTGTCTCTTTGTCTCTTACACGTTTCGTATGTATCTCATTTATTGTCTCACACCGCCTAATAGATGTCTTTGCAAAACGCCTTTACACATGTCTATACCATCTCAACATTGATTGCCTGATCTTTTTATCTATAAGACCCGTCAATATTTTTCTTTATTTATGTTTATTTCATATTTTATCATTTCTTGTATGCTCACATATATATCTTAACATTCTCATTTCCACCACTAGCATTCTTTGTTCATGTTCATAATTGACTGTCCAGTTATTCAGGCCCGCTAACAGTGCAAGTCTTAATGCTGTCATGTAAAACTTTATTTAATGTTTAAAACTACTTTTCTATCAAAAAAAATCTTACGATCTTTTCCATTTTTACCATTCCGTATGTATTATATGATTCAAATCTTTGTCGATTTCTCCATCTTTTTGTACTATAGATCATCAATATCTAAGATTGTCACTAGGTGTTTCGTTTTCACACAAAGATTTAAGATGCTCAAAAGTTATTTAAAAAAATTATATGCATAATCATAAATTTTTTTTAAAGAAAAGAAAGAAATAGCAAAGCCTCTTAAGCAAAAATCGATGTTCCAAAAAAGCAAAAAACAAAAATCGGTTAAAATCCAGTTGAGAAAGATGCTGGCAACTACCTTTGCCTCTGCCTCCAGAGAATCTCTGCCGCCACCCGAAAATCTTTCTCAACCTCCACCACCAGACCTCAAATATATCCACCGCAGTGCCCACCTAAAACCCACTATTCGCCGCCGCCTGTTAACCTCCATTCCCTTTACTGCCATCCCTTTTTTCTTTTCCTCTTTTCAGCCAAATGAAACCTGCTTCCAGGTCTCACAGGCTGGTGGGCTCTTTCAAATGCCCCCCTTTCGTCTCAGCAACAGGTATTTCTCACTCTTTCCCATCCGTTAAAAAAAGGCATAATCTTGTTTACTAAGAGAGATGTCTTGTTAAAAGTGAGTTCTTTGTTAGTCTAATTTTCTGTAATTTCAGGTGCTTTTTGTTTTGTTTTTGGTGTATGATCAGGCTTAGATCGAAAGCTCATCTTTGAGTTCAAGTGGCAGCAAGAAAAATAATGGGTTTTAGCCTTTTAGGTGTTATGTGAATTACATGAATTAATGAATAACCGCATATATGTATAAGTTAAGGTATCGGTATAATTTAGTAAATTTCTTTCTTTAGTCTGCTTCTGTTTTCAATTGTAGAATTTGTAGTGAATTATAACTTTTAAACTTCTCTGTACATTTTTTTATCTGGAATCCAGGTAAACTAATTTTGTTGTTTATCTTTGGCTTTTCAATTTGTGATTACTGTGATTCAATTACAAGTTGTTGTTGGGGCGCAGATACTTTTTGGTAAGAGCTGGGGAGTCAGAATATGAGAATTTGGGAATAATTAACACGAATCCAGTTGCTAAGACATCCGTGGATAGCGGATTGTCAAGAGAAGGGAAGAAGCAGGCATTGAAAGCTGCTTTGGAACTGAAGGCAATGGGTGCTTGTGAAGGAAATTGTTGGATTTGGCCTTCCATTACTCAGAGGGCTTATCAGGCTGCCGAGATCATAGCTGCTGTTAATGGGGTTAATAGAAGGTATGCAGATGCTAATTACCGTTAGAGTACCTGCAAGGTGCAACTAATAGCGTTACTAATTACCTCTAGGAAATGCAAGCCTGCAGGGAATTTAATCATGTGGTTACCTACCTTATCCAGATGGAAGTACAAACGCTATGAATGCAGTTCATCTTGTTTTTCGTTAAACATAGTTCATCTTTGGCGTAAGAAAGGAGCTTGTACAGATTTTTACTGTCAATGGGGTGAATCTGTTTATTAAATTTGGCTCTGTCCGTTCAACAGAGTAGTTTTCACAAAATAGTTCATCTTGTGCCCCCTCTTTATACCTTTTGGGTCAGATTCAAGCACTTTTTAACCTTAAACTGGCCTGTTGATCCTTTTATAGATGCACAAGTTGCCTCATCTCTTTCTGCGGAAGAAACCTAACCACAGAAGTCATTCTTTTTTTTTTGTTTTGTTTTACTTTAATGTGAAGAACTGTTATTTGACTTTTTGTGAACTCAAATTTGAGGACCTCCTTGTTCCTACTACTGTAAAATGAACTTGGCAGATGAAGTATGTTTTCAACGAACATGACTTTTGTTTGTCTTTGACATTTCAGATTGTAAAGGGATATTCATTTATGAACTTTAATCTTGTGTTGATTGATTCCAGTCAAATTGTTCCGGAGTACAGCTTCTTGGATGCTCGTGGACTTGGGTCATATGAAGGGAAAAAGTTGGACACCATCTCAGAAGTATGTTACAAAAGTATACTTGATTCTTTTTCTCTTTTTGTTTCTTCTAATGATATGCACAATTTATGGAGTTACCGCTTATTGTTGTATGTGACATTTCTCAGTAACAAATCAGTTCATGCTTTTGTGCGCATGATTTCCTTGTTTAATATAAACGAAAATGAGCATAGTCAATGTTGTCTGAAGGAGCTAATCCAATGTTGTGTAAAAATGCAGGTGTATTCATCAGACAGTCTCTCTCCAAACATCAAGCCACCCCCAATAGATGATGGGACTCCTAACGAGAGTGTATCTGATGTGTTTGTTCGTGTGACCCAACTCATGTCAATTCTTGAAACTCAATATTCTGGGGATACAGTCATTATTGTCTCTCCAGATTCTGATAACTTGACAATCCTGCAAGCAGGTTTAGTTGGGCTTGATCTTCGAAGGTAGTTAGCTCGAGAACATCTTATCTTTTTTGTTTTTATTCCCAATTTCACAGGTATGTTAACCAAGTGATTGAAATCTAAGAGGCACACACTTGTATTTGCAGGCATAGGAGTCTTTCATTTGAGCCAGGTGAAGTCAGGCCTGTCGACGCTAGTAGCATACCTGCTTACAAGCAGCCTGCATCTGCTCTATACAAGTGTTCAAATCCGCCAAACTGCACTTGGAAAAACAGTAATTAACTCATGGATAAGTATTCAGCTGCCTACCTTGATCGCCGCGGAATTGATCTCTTGACCCTGATCCTCATTCTGTATGTCATGGAGAACTCTGTTAAAAGGCTGTTTAATGATTAGAGAACGTGGCAATGAAAAGGAAAGTTAAGGTTTTGGCATATTACCCTTTTGTATTATATACTTAAGGAGTTAATTTTAAGTATGTCATGCAAAGAAAAACTTGACAAAATGCCTTCAGATGTATTAAGCCTGCATTAGTGATAATGCCAAGCAGTAAACAATTCTCCTAGACATCATTGTTATATATCTTGGGGTTCATGCGGTTACACTGAGACCAGCAGAGAGGGACTGTTTGAGTCTAGGGATATAGGGCTTACTAAATTCCTTCACTATTACACTATATGTCTATTATTGTGTCATCTATGCAGATACATATAGAGTCGGGAGTCTTACTAGAATCAAACTTTCTATCATTTGAGATGGAGGTATTGTTTGTCTGTCTCTCACCTTCTTTGGAACCTAACGATAGCTTTTGCTGTCATTGGAATATACTAAGTATGATTGTTGTTGTTGTTGTTGAAGTAGCTGCAGTAAGTTCTAGCTCTTAACTTCTCATTTCCTATGACTTTCTGGTAAAGTATCATTATAGTTAGTACTTTCTAACCAATAAGGGATAAACATGTAAAATAAGAGATTCATCTCATGTGGTGGATTTGCTAAGTGTAGGAGATCTAGTACTTAAATGTTTGCCCTTTATTCGTGGTGGGATAATTATTAAGATGTCACGTGTTTTTATTCGTGGTGGGATAATTATTAAGATTTCATGTGGCTATTTCGAAATAATTTTAAACGCTGTATTAAGTTGGCCTCTACTTCGTACTGCAGTAAAGCTGTAATTTCAGGGGTGAGACCAAATCCCTTACCCACTTCCCACCGCCTCCAACGTGGCAGTAAAAAAGGATTGATGAGACTACATGAGAATAATCACTAAGGAGTGCATCATGGTAGGTGGATAACACGTGACGGATGGTGAGACGAGAGTGAGGATTTGAGGTGAAGTAATATCATCCCGTAATTTCATCAGTTTCATGAAGCACTGCCATTTTGAGGTCCGTGAAAGGTGAAACAAGCAATTGTAAAGCGATTGTCTTTTAGGTAAAAATTGGAGAAAAAAAAAATAATAAACAAACAAATCCGTTACATGTAAAAGGGAAGGAAGACGCGCGTGAATATAGGAGAAATCTTAAGCATAGTGTTTCCGGATCATTATAAATCTATAACCTTAAATACTTCATTGTATAATTTACATTATATAATGTATTTATTTGGTGGCATGATTGTATAATTTACATTAGTAAATGTACGACGATACACTTATTTTACGGACACGTGTCAATACTTGGAAAAGATAAATTATTTGGGTCGAAGCTGAAGAGTTTAGACATGCATTGAAGGATCATCAGTTGAGTTCCAAGTCTAAAGAATAAAATGCTTCCCAGTTTACTAGACTCTTACGTTTGCGTAGGATCTGCGGAGGGACCGGATTGCTTTACGATAAGTCTTACCCTAAACTTGTGTAAGAGGCTGTTTTCGTGGCTCGAACCTATGATCTCAATATCACAAAATAACAACCTTGCCAGTTGCTCCAAAAAATGCCCTGTCAAGTCTGAGGTGGTTAAAATTACCCATGGTTGCTATTTGAAGCAGGTCTTCCACAATTAGATAAAAGCAGAGCCGCTAAAATTATAACCGTTAATACTGGTGAAGTCAAAAAGTACGCTGATATCTTCAGACCATGCACAACTGTGCAACGTCAAAAAAAAGACGTTGTGAAACTTGTCGACATTCTGTTTTCCAAGAAGCACCTTCTTTCATGTCTCTTATAAAAGGTTACATGCACAATAGAGGGAGGAGGGTCTGGATTTCTCTATTGTTAAGAGATGGATCAAAAAAAAGATCCGACAATAGGTAACAATAAAAGAGATTATGAAATTGGATGAGGGGTGGCCAGCAAAATGATATGAAAGCGACAATAGGTGGCAGACAATGTTGTATATGTTAAAAGAAAATGAAGCGAGGAGTTCTGATGTGGGAGAGGATTCACAATCTAGCATCTATCACTTTAATATTTACTTAAGCTTCTTTAGATGGGAACTTAATTTTTTTTATTGTTACTCAAAAATCATACGAAATTGATTTGAGCATCGAAGAGTTTTTCGGAGACACAAATCCGATACCTCTACCTTTCATAATTTACAAGTTCTGTAAAAATTTCAGAGTATTCAACGACCAGATTCTGAGTCAATATACCAAAGGGCAATACAACATCGTGAATGTATATATTAGTAGACTGCAAAGAGACGAAAAAGAAGAGAGAGATAATTGTTGGAGATGGAGGTTGGTGGTGGTGGTGAAGGTGACGCGGGAGGTCACAATGGTTTTATTATAAAACTAACAAAAAAATGTTAATTTTTGCAAAAACGGAACAAAAGGTGAAAATCAAATAATTATAGTATAATTTTAACATGATATTTATTAAGACACAAAATTGCGATAGTTTTTTTTGTTGTTAGGATATGCGTGTATTAATTAATATAGAAAAAATTCGCAGTTAGGACCAATTGGTTTCCTGCATTCCACCTCGAGTGGTTCTGAACGCTAAAGCTGCATAGAGTTACCGGTTTTTTTATTTTTTATTTTTATAGATTTACCTTTTCCTTTCAAGATTTTCGAGGCCCAGAAAACCCCTAACAAATAACGCTACCTCCTGTTCTAAATCAATCCTCTCTGTTCTTCCTGCGGGGTCGTCGCAGGTACAACCGGTCTATCGGAATCTCGTCCCCGGAAAACCTCGAACGGTAATTTCTTGAAATCTCTTCACCCGCTCCTTTAGTTTGATGCTTTCAAGACGTTCCGATTTGTGTATGTTTTCTTCCACTCTGATCTGCTTAATTCTTTTCGCGAGAGTTTTCATCTTTTTCTTCCGTGTAAGGATGCGTAGAAATTGGGTGCAAAATATATAATTCTTGGGTCGCTGCTTGTTCTAATAGTTTGCTCTCCTGTCCTCTTATTTTATTCGTTTACTAGTAAAAGTTTATTTGTTATTTTAAATTGAAATTAGGGTTTTCTGTGGTGGGGTTTGGAAGTTGAGTGAGATGTAGTGGAGCTCTACTTGTCTGATGATTGAGACATGACTATAGGAATTATGTGCTTTACGGTGCTTTCTGTTCATTATTATTGAAGTGCTATTTTTTTTTTGATTCATTCTGCATATTGAAGTCGCTGACTTCATATTTATATAGAGCCACGTCTCTTTCTATTTGGTTCTTTTCAATGATTCTTTTGAATATTTGCAGTAAGTTGTTGCATTCTTTTGTTTGGATAAACACAATGAAATATATAATCATTCATCTTCCGTTCACCTCATGTTGTTCGTAATCCTCTCCCCCAGTTTCTACCTATTATCTTGGACATGGAGAGTGGAAAGAAATATCCGACAATAAAGCTTTCTCTTGTATTCTTCTTAGTTATCCTTGTTTCCTTCCTTTGGTGACAAAGAAAGGGGTGTGCCACCAGATTTGAGGGCCTGTGGTTTGCAATAGTTTTTGTGTAGTGGCAAAAGTTGAAGTGTTCCACCACCTTTTAATTTCATAGCCTTTGGTTTGTAATTGTTATATTTGCATACTCACATAGAGCCACGTCTCTTTCTACTTGGTTCTTTTCAATGATTCATTTGAATTATTGCAGTAAATTGTTGCATTCTTTTGTTTGGATAACACAATGAAATATATAATCCTTCATCTTCCATTCACCTCATGTTGTTCGTGATCCTCTCCCCTGGTTTCTACCTATTGTCTTGGACATGGAGAGTGGAAAGAAATATCCAACAGGAGAGCTTTTTTCTTGTCTTCTTTTTAGTTATAACTTCCTTCCTTTGGTGAAAAAAGAAAGCGGTGTGCCACCAGATCTTAGTTTGAGGGACTGTGGTTTGCAATAGTTTTTGTATAGTGGCAAAAGTTGGAGTAGGAGACCACCTTTTACTTTCAAAGCCTGTGTTTGTAATTGTTAAAGTTGCATAATTTTTAACCTTGTATTGGCTTTGCTAGATAATCTTGCTGTTTAACTGTGTTAACCTCATTAGCCCATAATTCATAATGCAGCTTCCAGAATAACCACTAGAATTAAGAGAGAAATTCAGGTTACAGTGAACAAATTTGGTTTCATGCCAGGACGGTCAACTACGGAAGCAATACACTTCCTAAGAAGATTGATGGAAAAGTATAGGGAGAAGAAGCGCGACCTACATACGGTCTTTATCGATCTTAAGAAAGCGTATGATAGCGTACCATGTAGATATAATTAAGGATATGTATGTTAGGACGAAAACAACCGTTTGTATACCTGTGCAGAATACGGACTTCTTTCCGGTGGAGGTAGTCCTCCATCAATGGTATGCTTTGAGCTTATTTCTTTTGGCAATTGTCCTCGGCGAGCTGTCAAAGCCGATGCAGGAGGCAATTCCATGTTGTATGCTTTTTGCTGACATTGTTGTATTAGTCGCAGAGAGTAGACATATCTTGAGTATGAGACTAGAGCAATGGAGAGGTGCTTTAGAGAGAAAATGCCTAAGGATTAGTCGTTCTAAAACCGAGTATCTGCATTGCGACTTCAATGACGCAGCCGACGGTGAGAATAGTCAGCTCATCATCGAGGGTCAAATAGTATCACAGATAAGGAAGTTCAAGTACCTAGGATCATTTGTACAATAGGATGGGACATAGATAGCGATGTAGCACACCGAGTTCAGGCAGGCTGGTGTAGGTGAAGGGCGGCCTTAGGGGTGCTGTGTGATAATAATTTTCCAACTAAAAAGGAAAATTTTATAGGATGACAGTGCGGCCAGTAATGTTATATGGAACAGACTGCTGGGCCATCAAGAGTACACAGTCGCAGAAGATGGAACTTGGAAGTGGCAGAGATGAGGATGTTGAGATGGATGTGTGGGCATACAAGGCTAGACCAGATCAGAAATGAGGTATTTAGGAAAATGTTAGTGGTGACTAGTTTAACAGATAAACTAAGGGAGGGGAGACTAAGATGGTTTGAGATATAGGAGTAAAGGCAACTGTCTTTGTCAGAATAGTTGAAAGCCTCATTGTAGAGGGGAATAGGAGTAAAGGCAGTCCCAAACTGAATTGGGATAAGCGGATTAGGCATGACCTACTAGATTTGCACATCTCTGAGGACATGGTGCATGATAGGAGTTTATGGAGGGGAATAGGAGTAAAGGCAGGCCAAACTTACTTGGGATAAGCGGATTAGGCATGACCTACTAGATTTGCACCTCTCTGAGGACATGGTGCATGATAGAGTTTATGGAGACAGATGATTAAGGTTAGCGAGGTTTAGGTAGGATATAGTGGCACCTTAGAGTATATTGAGGGGTTTAGATACTTTTTACATTTTAAGTTGACTTTTCACTTTTTTGTTTTGCCGCTGTATTTCATTATTTGTGCATATTATATCAGAAGCTTTTTATTTGTATTTACTAAATTACTTCACTAACACACTATCACACCATACCCCTATTATTGTGGCATATATGCATGTACATATAGAGTTAGAGTCTCCTCACTAGAAGCGAACTATCTATCTTTCGGGATAGAAGTATTGTTTACCTACCGTTCACCTTTCCAATACCTTAGCGATAATTTTTGATGTCGTTGGGTATATGTATTGTTGCTGTTGTAAATGTTGTACGGATTTTATTTAACAGATTTTAAAAAAAAGGTTGAAACCCAACCAGTAAGGGTCTCTTCCACACCCAGGCCCAAAAGTAGTGTAGGAATGTAAATCAGGTACCCAACGGCCCGCTAGCAGGAGCTTGGCCATATACACAGTAGTTTGCATAAGGAGCCCCAGCACTGCAGGCAAACCTACAGGCCAAGGAAGCTCACACACTATGCACTTGCAGGGACACTCTTGTCTTTGGCAAGAATCGAACTCCTGACCTCCCTTTCGAGAACTTTTGCCCGGAATCAGTTAGGCTATGCCCTGGAGACTTAACAGATTTGATGTACGAGGAATTGCGTAACCCATTGAGGAATTCTCTGAAAAAGACTTTCCTGCCTTTTAGGTCGGTGATGTTGGCGAAAAAATAAGATCGCGGAACGGTGCCGATTGCTTGCTAGACGGTGGCAGCTAGGGCGATGATGCTGGTGGTTTGATAAAGCTTCTTGGATTTGAAGTAGTCTACAAGAACGTGGAAGGAGAGAATGTTTTTCATGAAGAAAATAGAAAGGCGTTTAGAGAGTAAATCTGACAGGCGGAGTTGTCGATGGCACAGTCACCGATGGAATTACGGTACTTGATGTAGTCGGTGAGGTGAGTTACAGTTAAGTGGTTGAATGTGGAGAGTGGCTAGGAAAAGTGGTGAGAAGGAGCGGTACGGTGGTGCTGGGAAGAAGGTGTAAGAAAAGGGGACGAAGAGGAAGACGGGGTTGTGGAGGAGAGGGAGAAGAAGAGGAATATTGGGTGGTGGGCTGGGCCGGGGGGAGGGTGTGTGTTGTGTTGGTTTAATAATTTATGCTATTTCCATTGGAAGTGAAGATTTTTCTACCTAGATTCTTGTAGGATCTTGAAAAACACTCACAGAGACATTAGAGACATTGATATGTAATGTAGAACCAATTTCAGATAGATAGGAGAAATACTGTGTGTGTTGTGTTGGTTTAATAATTTATACTATTTCCATTGGAAGTGAAGATTTTTCTACCTAGATTCTTGTAGGATCTTGAAAAACACTCACAGAGACATTAGAGACATTGATATTTAATGTAGAACCAATTTCAGATAAATAGGAGAAATACAACTTTTGTAGTTTGGAAAAAAAATATGCAATGGCTAGTTTTCAGTCGTCAAACGTTAACGCCAAACGTTTTCTGAGTTTCGCTGAGTTCACTTTTGAGTTCAGACACTTTTCTGAAACTCTCTGTTTTGTTGTCGAATTTTTAGTTTTTGACGCCGAACATTCGGCAACTTTGGTCAATAAACTTTTACTTCTGAGTTAAGTCAAACCTGAATAAAATTTGAATTTTGATTTTATCCTTTTGAATGTTTGACGACCTCCTATTCGCAAAACAAGCCTTCATTGAAGCGTTCGCTGTGTTGGATTCAAACTTTTTGTAACTTGGCCACACATTCGGTGAACCAAATTTAAATTTTTGGGCGACCTCAGTTTAAAACTTTAACATAACCCAAAACATTTTGTTATGTTTAACCTTTTTGTTTCGCAATTCGTTTGAAATCATTTTCAAGTCGGGAGAAAAACTATGACTTGTTTCGTTTGAAAAAACTACGACTTGCTGAAGCAGGTAAGTTCTCGGTTATTGGATATTTTAGTTTTTTCAAATTTAGACGGAATGTGTAATTTCTATGGTTATAGATGTTTGTTGTAAATTTTTGGAAAAAAATAGGTAAAATATTTGGCCATCTTTTTTTCTTACAAACAAGTGATGATAGACGGATAACTATTTGGTTTTATGACATAACTATGTTTTTGTTCCCTTCAAAAACATCTATTTTATAAAAAGTACAAAAGAAATAACGGAACCTTAAAGGTTTACATTCCACTAAAAAATAAAATTTGTCAAACCCACATTTTTGATAATTTACCAAAGAAAAACCCAGTGTATTCTGCAACAACTCTTGCGACTTGGATCAGCTTCAAATACAGGGTTATTTGTAGAAGGCCGAAAGGAAATCCTAACCATACGAACGTCTGCTGCAAAAGAACGAGAACGAAGAAGAGGGGCCATCCGTAAACACCCACAAGTCTTGTATATTCTTGCAGGTATGTTTGATTCTTACCTTGCGGGACCATTACTTTGGTGTATTTGTGTGAAATCCGAACCACGATCTGCTTCGTCCGTTCTAGATTGGCAATCGGCTGCAAGTCCTGTAAACTCTATTTTACACTGTGAAAGGAACCATTTTTGTGAGTGGGTTCTTCTCAAAATTTAAGTTAGTTGGTTAAGATGTCATGAATTTGATGGAGATGCACATACTAATTGTTTAAGGAAGTTTTAGTGCCGAAGGGATTAGTTTTTCTTGGTGGAATTGGACTTCCTGCTGGGTGTGTTGGTTTAGTAACTAGCTAGTCTATTCTGAATTTCTAAGTGGGTGAGAAGAAGATAAAAAAGTACCTGTTTTTCTTGGCGGAATTGGATTTCTTGCTTGTGAACTCCACCTTTCTCCAAAACTTACTGGTGAAAGTTCTTAGAAAGAACTTTGTTGAAGTGGTGAAGAGTCAAATAGAAAAGCTTTAAGAGCCTAGTTGTTGTAGGAGTTATTGTTGCACAAAGTGATGTTGTGATAGTTGTTTTAGGAGTGTTATTGCACAAAGTGGTGTTGCAATGTTTGTTGAAGTAGTTGTTGCACAAGTTGTAGCAATTGTTTTAGTAGGAGCTTATTCACCTCCTTGAGGCAATACATACAATTGTTGTTGAAGAGTCACTTTGGAAACAAAGTGGTTACAGAGTAGAATCAAGGAGATTGAAACCACTATAAATTGTTTGTCTCCATTCATTATCTCTCACCTTCTTCCTTCTTAGTTTGGTGAGTATTTTGAGTTGGAGTGAGCTAAACTGAAAAAAAAACCTCAAAAAATTGGCTAACACTCAATTCACCTTTCTGTAGAGTGTTCTTCATAGACCTAACATACAATTTATAGTCTCTATTACAATATCACCTATGATGCACTTGTTTAGGTGAAAATAAGATCAGTTATACTTTATGGACGATGAAGAATGAGGGAGAAAAGTGTGTTTGAACCACTCTTATCCATATTAATAATGAGAGCCTTTTGTTGGCAACTTATCAAGAGTTGCCAACCACAAAATGAAGGGGTGTTTGGGTCTAATGGCAGGACCCCAAAACTGTTTTTGCCGAAGACTGAGGGCTACCTCTCTCTCAGATAGTCATGATCCAATCAGTTACCTTTCCCAGTACCTTTCTCAAATAGTTATGGTCCAATCCGTTACCTCCGTCTCTCAGTTACCTCTGTCTCCTTATATTGTTGAAATTCCTCTCTGCATGGGACTAGACTTTTTTTAGTATGTACAAATTGTTACCTGCAACCCATTCTGTTACCAAATCCCCCTCACTCCCCCGCCCCATCCTTTTTCTCGCTGTTATATCCTGTTTTTTTTAAGAGGGGCAAAAGGGTCATTTGGGCTAATTAATTACTAAACCTAATTGATTAGGAAAATTCTCCCTAAACCCTAATCAAATTTTTATTTAAGCAACGGTTTAGACTTCTCCCTCCCCACAGTAGACGTACTGCCGCCCACGCCAAGAAAGAAAAAAAGATGCGAGTTTCTTCTTGCTTCAACCAAGGCCGCCGGTTTTAGGGAGGCTTGGGAGGAATACCACCATTCGAATCACGCTCTTCAACGCGTAACAATTATCAGGTAGGTGCCCCCTTCACATCCTTTAAATGTAAATCTATAATCTTTAATTTCTGTATGAAAACGAGCTCGTGCATCAGTATTTGTGAATGTATAGATGCTTGATTATTAGATTATATGTGTATGTGATGAATTGTATATCCGTATGTATGATCGTATATGTATATATATGTATGATGCTATTTTCGTATCGTCACCTCGAAAAAGATTGTATTTTTTGATGTATATTTGAATAATGGAATCGGTTTGGAGGCGTGGTGATGGCGGCGCGTGGCCGGTGGTGGTGGGCTATGGCCACGTGCTGCCGGATTGAAGGAGTGGGGGCTGAGAGGGGGGATGAGGGAGGGGGTGCGACTGGTCAGGGGGGCGGCTGGAGGGGGCGACTGAAGGGGGGGACGGCTGAGGAGAGGGGGGTGCGGTCTGGGGGAAGGAGGGCTGATGGAGGTGGGGCGCCGGGGGGGGCTAAGGGAGAAGGTCGGCTAGGGGGCCTTGAAATCGCAGAGTAATCAAAGGCGCATAAGAATCGCAGGGGGACAGGAAGCTGAGAGGAAGGAATAAGGAAAAGAAAAAAAAAGAAAAGAAAGAAAAAGAAAAAGAAAAGAAAAGAAAAAAGAAAAAGGAAAAAAAAAAGAAAAGAAAAGAAAAGGAAAAAGGGAAAAGGAAAGTAAAGGAAAGATTCTGAATGTTGATTTCCGTGCAATCATGCATCACGACATTTGCATATATGTTCTTGTTCCGTTAGGATATGCGAGACCTAAGTCGCATATCTGATTTGTTCCGTTCCGTTCGTTCTATTAGGTCCCAGGGTCATGGATTGCACGATTAGATGAATGTTTCCGAAAATGTAGGTTTATCACGCATCACGTATGTGACATTGTATTTCACGCTCATTTCGCACGATTATGTGCTTTGATTTGTTTTAAGAAGTTATGACCGTTATACGTATTTGTGAAAACGTGGACAGTCTATTTTCGTATTACCGTACTTATATGTATTTCACTACTATCCTAGCGTGTATGGATCTCACAGGGCCAATGCAGGCAAGGTATCTACTGAGTGACTTTTTTGTCTCTCACACCGTTCGTTATGTTATCTTGCAGACGAATCAGGGTACGATTATGTATGTGTTGGAAAAGACTCTGAGTGGGCTCATTGGGATTCATAGAGATTGATTGGAGACTGATGATAAAGAATTAGAGAGAAGTTTTATTTATTTATTATTTTATTTGAGGACTTAACTTAGGGATTTCATTTTATGAACTTTACGATGTTGCTTAGGGGATTTTGACTTGATGTTGACTACTTATGGTTTATGGATTTTACTTTCGATTTAGGGCTTTGAGTTGATTTATTTCGCTTCTGCAATCGAATACTCTGTCGTTTTGATAAGTGCAGGGATTCGTACAAACGCCTTGTATATCTCTTAGCGGAATACGGCGGGCGTACCGGTTCTGACCTTAAGGTCTGGGACGGGGTGCTACAGGTATCAGAGACCGAGACTTTAGATCTACTGCGGAAGACTTATAATTAAGAAATGATCTTAGACGTAAGAGATGACTATAGACTTAAGTTTTGATCATAGATCTAAGTTTGATCTTATACTAAGTTTGATAATAGACTAAGTTGTGATCTGAGACTAATTTTGACCTTAGAATAAGTTTGATTTAGACTAAGTGATGATCGGGTTGGGGGCATGGTTAGCTTCTATTTTTGTTTTACTTTCGTATCTGACTCTCTCCTGCATTTCTTTTAGATTTATATATTTTCTCAAATGCCCTTGACAAAAAAAAACTGAAATTTTGCTTGTCGTAGCAAACATGCCGCCGAGAAGAGAATGGTAGGAACGACAATGGGAATCACTCTGAGAATAGGGTCCACCGTAGATTGTGCTTCCCCAGGCCCTGACCGACGCACTATTGGTCATTGTCCAAGCTGTGACGCAACCACATCAGCAGCCACAGACTCCACCATCACCGCATTCGGACTTGAGATTCTTCTGCAAGTGGATGCGGAGGAGTGGTAGCGCAGCACACGATCATTTGGATCTGATTTCAGAATGATTTCAAGAGGTATTACGTGCCGACAGTACGATCTTCAGCATGACTCTAGGTCCACGGCGGAAATGTACAATTAGGCCATGATATTAGAAAATAAGTTACAATTTTGCCTCTAAGTCACAATCTTAGACATAAGTGACGATTTGAACATAAGCGATGATCATGAATAGGTACTGATCTCTGTTATAAGCGATGATCCTGAACATAAGTCACGATCTTAGACATAAGTAACGATCTCGATTAAGAGTTGACTTTAGACATAAGTACTGATTTAGTAATAAGTGTTGATTATGTACTATTATGATTTGGAAATAAGACGTGATCTTAGACTTAAGAAATGATGATGCTAAGAACGATCCTAGAAATAAGTTATGATCCTAAACTTAAGAAGTCGATCGGTTTTGAAACACGTATACCTAGGATATCCTATACTTCTCCCTTATCTAAGGTTGATCATAACTCTCTAAGCTGTGATCTTAGTAACCCTAGTTGAATACTATATAATTGATTTGAATGAATTACAATGTTAACCAGAATACCCTACTACAACGTTAGTTGACATATTAATGGGTCGGCAGTAACTCGGGCTGCCTTACCATAACTGCAACATGGTACTAGTACCATTAGGGTAAAGTAAAGCGGGTCCATATCCCTACTTGGACGGTAACATCAGAGGACTTAGGTCTAAGTTGGGACCATAGCTACTAAGAAATGAATTATAATAGTAATAAATACTAAGAGATGATTTATAGTAGAACGATAGAAACTAAATAAAGATTAGCGTTATAATCAGTAGAGTTTAGTTAAGGATATTGTACAAAGGAATTTATAGTCTAGGGTTAAGATGTTGAATGCAGGGTAATCAAAATAGGTCGACGATATTAGTCTTATTAGAGGTATTGAACAATAGCGACATGAGAATCGACTATAGTATGTGCCTTGGAATACTATATCATTACAAAATTGTGGGTTAAGTGTCATCGGAACATTTTGTTGAATCTAGTAGGCTTGAATTGAAATAGAGTAAGCATGAACCAGTAGTGGTTGCTTGTTCAGATTTAACTAGGATAATTAGCGGTTCAAATAACCAAGTAAAGAAATACAGTGGATCAGTATGGCGCGGAAGCATGGTGAATTAAACACCTTAAGTCGATAAATATTTAGTGTGCCATGCTAGGATTGGACAATTTAAGTTAGAGATTTTATCATAGTAGGCGAAGGTTAGACTTATAAGAAACGATACATAGACGGATTGTTCTTTGAAAATAAGGATGGATTATAGAAATTATACGAAATATTGGACTATTATTTCTCTAGCAGATAAATATTTTATATAAGCACGTACAACGAGTTATACATATATTTTACAGGGACTTCAAAAGACATTTTATTTTCGAAAATACATTATCAAGTCTCATTTCTTTATATAGTCTACTAAACTTTACGAGGCTAATTTTTTTCCGTACTTGTAAATCAGTATAATAAAAATTTCAATTCTTTTGACGACCTTGAAAAGAAAAACTTTTAAAATATTGATGTTCTTGCAAAACGATGTTATATATTTCTTACAGAATATTTCAAATTTCCGTTTTTGTTACATCTATTTTTTTGTCAAAATTAATTTAATTTGACGACTATCGATATCGCAAGCAGTTTAACCGTTTAAATGTTTTCGAAGTTATTTATCCGCTTGCGATGAACTTACTTAACTTTTGTGAAGAAAAAAAGTAGCTTTCAAAATATATACCTGTTTTTGAAAACGGAAGGTACCATATTCAAATCGTTTCATAAAACCTTACATTATTAAGTTTTCAACTGTTTTGACAATTTTACCAAAATGCCTTGCGAAAAAGTTATATCATCGTTTTTAAAATGGTCATTTGAGATATCGCGTTGCGAAAACAAATCTATGATACTTTGGTTTTGTGTTTACAAAAATTAGAAGGTTTAGTATTTTAAATAGTTAAAGCTATATTCAAAATTATAGCTATAAGCTATTTTCTTTTAACTTGAAGAAAGATATGTCCATACACATATTTCGTATACTAGGCTGCTGACGATATCTCTGAGAATTAAGAGCATGATCATAGAGCTAGTTCGTAAGTATATAAGAACTGATTTTGAAGACTTGGTTGTGTTAAGGAAGGGTAACGGTTACCATATTGGCATGCACAAAGGATGTAGTATGGTTAATTATCTAGGGATGGATCATATGTGATAAGTTTAAGAATCGGTATTGTAGATTGCAATAAGTTGAATGATACACGTCAAGTGGTATAAGTGGAAGTTTGTAAGCAATTATAGGAATTAAGTAAGGATTGAACCCTATAAGGACTAGATCATCTTGTGAGATGCTAGTGATGCTAAATTAAATCGTACTAGAGTACAACGTATTCCGAGAAATACATACAGCTTCAGGGATGAGTCTTGTGAACAAGGCGTTAAGGTAAAGATTATACTACACCTAAGAACCGAGTTTAGAAAGTTGCTCATGATAGCAAATATAAGTACGATATAGACCGACGATGAAGTTATGAAGCCAGTATAATGACGATACCCTTAAGGCAAGAACTATAAATGAATAGGTTACGATCTATCAGGCGGAGGATAATAGATTTAAAGATTACATTGTAAATATACACAATGAATGAATTGAGGGCTTAGGCCTATATCGAGGAAGTGAAATGGGTAATGTATCGGAATACACAAGAGATACTAAGTTCGGTCATGATCTAGGTAAATGAATTATGTAGGACTATACTAAGTTATTGATTACGTAAAACACAAGTTTCGAGGATGAAATTTTTTGTAAGGGGGGAGAATGTTATATCCTGTTTTTTTAAGAGGGGCAAAAGGGTCATTTGGGCTAATTAATTAATCAACCTAATTTGATTAAGAAAATTCTCCCTAAACCCGAATCAAATTTCTATTTAATCTAACGTTTAGACCTCTCTCTCCCCACAGTAGACGTACTGCTGCCCACGCCAGGGGAGAAAAAAAGACGCGAGTTTCTTCTTGCTTCAATCAAGGCCGCTGGTTTTAGGGAGGCTATCAAGGAATACCGCCACTCGAATCACGCTCTTCAACACGTAACAATTATCAGGTAGGTGCCTCCTTCACATCCTTTAAATGTAAAACTATAATCTTTAATTTCTGTATAAAAACGAGATCGTGCATCAGTATTTGTGAATGTATAGATGCTTGATTATTAGATTATATGTGTATGTGATGAATTGTATATCCGTATATATGATAATATATGTATATATATGTATGATGCTATTTTCGTATCGTCACCTCGGAAAAGATTGTATTTTTTTGATGTATATATGAATAATGGAATCGGTTTGGAGGCGTGGTGATGGCGGCGCGTGGCCGGTGGTAGTGGGCTATGGCCACGTGCTGCCGGATTGAAGGAATGGGGGCTGAGGGAGGGGGTGCGGCTGGAGGGGGAGGGGTGCAGTCTGGGGGACGGGGCTTAGGGAGGTGGGGCGGCTGAGGGGGGGCTGAGGGAGAAGGTCGGCTAGTGGGGCCTTGAAATCGCAGGAGTAAATCGAAGGGGGCAGAAGAATCGCGGTGGGACAGGAAGCTGAGAGGAAGGAATAAGGAAAAGGAAAAAAAGGAAAAAAAAAAAAAAAAAAGAAAAGAAAAGAAAGAAAAGAAAAAAAAAAAAAAGAAAAAAAAAAGAAAAAAAAAGAAAAAAAGAAAAGAAAAGAAAGGAAAATGAAAAGGAAAAGGAAAGAAAAAAAGAAAGTAAAGGAAAGATTCTGAATGTGATTTCCGTGCATTCATGCATCATGACATTGCATATATGTTCTGTTCCGTTCTATTCTGTTCTGTTAGGATATGCGAGACCTGAGTCGCATATCTGATTTGTTCCGTTCTGTTAGGCCCAGGGTCATGCATTGCACGATAATATGAATGTTTCCGAGAATGTAGGTTTATCATGCATCACGTGTGTGACATTGTATTTCACGCTAATTTGCACGATTATGTGCTTTGATTGTTTTAAGAAGTTATGACCGTTATACGTATTTGTGAAAACGTAGACAGTCTATTTTCGTATTACCGTACTTATATGTATTTCACTATGTCCTAGCGTGTATGCTCTCACAGGGCCGATGCAGGCAGGGTACATACTGAGTGACGTTTTTGTCGCTCACACCGTTCGTTATGTTTTCTTGCAGGCGAATCAGAGTACGATTATGTATGGGTTAGAGAAGACTGAGTGGGCTCATTGGGATTCATAGAGATTGATTGGAGACTGATGATAAAGAATTAGATAAGTTTTATTTTATTTATTATTTCATTTGAGGACTTAGCTTAGGGATTTCATTTTATGAACTTTACGATGTTGCTTAGGGGATTTTGACTTGATGTTGACTACTATGGTTTATGGATTTTACTTTCGATTTTGGGCTTTGAGTTGATTTATTTCGTTTCCGCAATCGAATACTCTGCGTTTTGATAAGTGCAGGGATTCGTACAGACGCCTTGTATATCTCTTAGCGGAATACGGCGTGCGTACCGGTTCTGATCTTAAGGTTCGGGACGGGGCGCTACGGCCTATCGTTTTGGTTTCTACCCTACTCGGTAAAAGATGCAGAGAAGATATTTGGTGTTTTGCAATGCTTTTCGTGGTTCGCTAGCAAAGAGGATATAATCTATTTGTTCTATAACATTTAGTAGTTATAAGATTTCCATATTGATTGTAGAAGGTGAAAATGATTTCAGATTTGAGTTTTGCAGTGTGTTTGTTGGGTGAATTTTCGGATGGATAATATCCCAGTTACAAGAAACAGGTGAACACAATTGCGGGTCTAGCCTTCAATACTTTTGGGACACTTCAAAGGGATGCTCCTCCTGTTAGGCTGTCCCAAAATTTTCCAGAGCCACCAGCTAATCCAGCTAATCCTGCAGAAGACACAGCTAATATTTCTGAGCACCCAAGCTCATGAGTGCTGCTCTTGTCAAGGCTGCTAAGCAGGTAACTGACTTGCTACAATTTATGGGCCGGTCACCAATGCTGGCAAAACAGAGTTTTCTTGAGGAGGATATTTATGGGATTGATGCTGTTGATCATATATATGTGTTGTGTGTTTTTGTGGGTTGGGGGTTGCTTTCTGTTAATTAAATTTTCATATAAAATATCGTCGTGGAGTGAATAGAGATTTTGAACTTTTTGAGTGGTTGCAAATAAACATATGCAATTGCGTACAAATGCATTCATAAGTAATTTCATCTTCTGTCTGTTCCTTGGTTCTTCCTTACTTTCTGAGTTTACTAATACACAACAACTACAACAACAACACTCAAGCCTTTTCCCCACTATGTGGGTCGGCTGTATGGATCAATTATTTCTCTTGCGCTTTATTTATTTGATTTGAGTTTACCAATATGTGCTTGGATAATACCATATTATTACTATTACCAAAAGGAAAAGTTAAAAAAAAAATCATGTGTTATCACTCTGGTTTCAATACTAATCCTGAAGCTGGTAATTGATGCTTTCCCAGACTCCTCCGAATTACAGATGGGTGGTTACATCTTCTCCATGTTCACTTTGGTCCAAATGGAAGCAAATATGATTCTCTTTTTGTCTGTCGAACTCCCTCCACTTATTATGTTATTTTGCTTTATAATCCCTATGGTTTTCAATTGTTCATGTGAGGGTTCTTCCTTTCGCAGTTTTGATTCATTGGTTGCTGCCCTTCCATTGGCTGAGGGAGGTGAAGAAGCTCAATTGAAGAGAATTGCAGAACTTCAGGTGGTCGATGCTTTAATTGATTGTTTCAGGAATGAAATTACTGAAATGCCAGTATTTACGCTAGATAACATGTATTTCACTGCAACCAAACTTTCTAGATAAGTCCTGCAAGTCCTTCACTTCCCTATTAGCAGGAAGTCCAAGACTTCCTATAAGAATAAAAGAACAAAGAAGATTCCCAAGGGAATATGGGAACTTGACAATGTAAAGATGCATCATAAATTGGTGGAGAATATCATGCAATGCTCGCAAATATCCACTTTTCTCTACTTCTAGATTCTTCCAGTTGTCCAAGATGCCTTGATGTTCTCTTGTTTAATTCATCCACCTAGGCAGGCTTTTCTTTTCTGTTGTTAGTTGTGGATCTAGAGTTTTAGCCCTCATAACAGTTTCTTGAAGCTTTTCATCCAAAAAAGAAGATCATGATAGCAACAAGTCAGTATTTGTTTCTAGACTTAGGTGCACTATTGAACAGTCATCATTCTGAACCAGATTTGCTTTGTGCTGACTACCCTTTTTGATTCTTATGCTGTATTATAGAAAGAGTAAAAGACCTCATTGTGGCCTCATATGTTAACTCTATTATTCATTGTCGATGTCAAGAGTAGGTCCCCCATCTGAATTATCTTGAATTTATTTGCAGGCTGAAAATGATGCAGTTGGCCAAGAACTGCAGAAGCAGCTAGAAGCTGCTGGTAGTGTCCTTAAAACCTTTCCTGGACTTGCTCTATTTCCCGATTGTGCTGCCAATTCTTTCGTTGCAGTATTTGCATAGATTTGTTCTTCGAAGCTGATTTTAGTGCCACCAAGAATATATCCTTTTGATTACTTCCTTTTGCTTCCAAACTTTTCAAACAAAGAATGTCGTGGTTTTTGTGCTTCATGTAATTAATACGCATGTCTAGATTAAACTAGAACTTGTGAAATTATGGTAAAGTCGGTTGTTGAAAATTGGATGTTGAGAAGTTGGACATGTTTTGCCTAGCAGCATGTTAGTGGGTCTTTTCAGTTTCCAGGAGTATAATAAGGTTCCATCCTGCTGAGCATTAGCAACGGAAGGAAAGGCATGTAGACTATATAGGCATCCTCAAGATATCCTCCTTTGCCATTTACAACTTCCATGTCTTCTACAGTTTGGCATAATAGCTTATGTACCGGCTTCTGTAGATAGTTTCTCGATTCTCTTCGCGTTTTTTGGTGTTAGTTGCCTTTATTATTTCCTGCATCCTTCGAGACTACGAAACCTTTGTTTTTGAAGATATCATGCAAGATGAAATAGGTGGCTGATAAACTCATGTTCCTGTAAATACTGAGACTGTTCTTTGAGTTGACATTCACTGTTTGCCAAGACTAACGATTAAACTAATTGTTATGTCATGCAGAAAAGGAGCTAAAGCAGGTGCAGGAGTTATTCAGCGAGGCGACGGATAATTGTTTGAACTTGAAGAAGCCAGATTGATGGTGAATTGTGTTTATACTCAAGTTCGCTCCAGGTATTCCGCCCACTGGGAGATATTGAACTCGCTCTCTAGGCTCGCTTGTAATTCATTTAACGTCGGATTTCAGTCAATTGGAAATGGGGTACGTGGTTATGGGAAACTTCTGACTTATAGAATACATGGAATTATGATGGGTCTATATTAGTGTTGGATCTTTTCTAATAGGTTACAATCTTATTGATCTGGTGCAGTAGTCTCTTTTAGGTTAGAATTTCTGTTGAAATGTAGTATTTAGTTTAAGGAATGGCTAAATCCGTAATTTTTAATATACTAATTCCCTCCAGGGATAAATATGTAATTCGACAAATGGGCTTAGCTGACATTTTGAATTGCGTCCTGATCCAGTTTGAGATAATTTCCAAGGAAATATATCAAAGGGACTACTATCTTCTATAATTGCTGGAGACTGTGAAACGGTATTGAAACGACGGTTGAGATCACAGCATGTAAAAAGTGAGGTAAAATATGAGGTCTCTAATCACGCGACACTACGTGTACAAATTGTTTTTTTTTTAAATAGAAAATTTTTAAGCCTCTCCTCTTTTGTACACGTAGCGACGCGTGATTGGAAACCTTATATTTTACCTGACTTTTTACCTTCTCTAATCTCAACCCTCAACGATACGAAGGTGGAACATGCTTTAGTTGGTTGCTTATAACAAAGGTACGAACTTTTATTTTTGCAACAAACTATTAGCTTCCTTAAAGACTTCATGTCAAGACTACATAAAAACCCAGAACAATAACAACAACAATATTATCATATTAACTTAGAATTTTTTTTGTATATGGCGAGATATAAAGGATTAGATGTATGCAACTATATTTATGTGTTACAGACACACAGTGGTTGTTTTTCGATGGCTCATAATAAAAATTGCGTCAAGCTGTGTCAATCGGAATTGCTACTTCACAATATAAGAAGAGCATTTAATTTGTTGAGTCATTTTGTTTTATTTCATCATATTCTAAGATAAAATAAGAGTGTCTTGACTCCACTGGAAACAGAAACAACATAAAACCCCAGAACGAAGAGGCAAAATTAACACTTCCATCTCTCCACAACAACAACATTATGGGGGGATCGGATGTACGCAACTATACCCATGTGTTTAGGCAACAGCTCCCGTTTATGACGGGGTATGGGGAGATCGGATGTACGCAACTATACCCATGTGTTAGAAACACATGGAGGTTGTTTCTCGATGACCTAAAATGAAAATTGCGTGTCAATCAACTGTTGTTTCACAATATAAGAAACACAACCAATTTAGTGAGTTATTTTGATTTATTCCATCATATATGAAGTATTAACTCGTGCATGAGGGACTGCAGCCTCATATGTAATTCACTTTTTTATTCACTATTACTACTATCAATCATCTTACAGTTTGCCTCATGTTAATTCCTTCATAATAGGCAACACACCCACCGTCAACGCGGGAGAATAAGCCCAGTGTAAAGTAAAACGACGTACATCAAATTGCAAAACGATTCGATTTTTATTCAAATCCTGCGAAAACTCAAGACACTGGAACACCCTTTTTATCGTTTCCACATCCGAACTAGTTTCAGGAACTTCTGTGCTATGAGAATTGACTCCGTCTTCTCATTTGTACCATATGTCACTAAATTTCAAACTAGGAGCTCTGTTCTACGCGACTGAAATTTGATTCAACTGCAAGGACCAACGGATTATGCGATTGCAATTCCTTTTATAAGTGGAAACGTGTCAGTCCTCAGAGGAGTCCAATTCTCCAGATGATACCAAAAATAAATATGCGTTGTTCACTGTAAGCTGCATATTGTTGAAAAAAGGGGGCAAGAGGGCAAACAGAGGGGAATCGCTACCTAGATACATAACTAAGAGCAAAGGTGAACCAACACGGTTCAGATCTGGAGAGGTCATATAAAGCTTCTAATCACGTGCTGTCAGCCTGTCACGTGTACAAACTGGTCAACAGTTTAATTTTTTTTAAAAGAGCAGTTTGTACACGTGGCGGCGTGTAATTGGAGGTTCATATTTTGCCTCAAAGTGGCCTCTCTAGATCTCAACCCGATCCCAGGTTTACACTTTCCAGCTGAAGGATGCCTCAAACAGTACCACAACTGGCTTTCGTCCAAACTTGCATGAATATCACTGCCCAACAGTAAAAGCCATGGAAATCATGTCAAACCACTCACAAGCAAGCTGAACTATTGCACGTTAAGAATATTTGAGCTATATGTAGATGTTAAAGCAGGTTTGATTAGTTTTTCCTACATTGCAGGGGGAGGACGACATCATCATCATCATCCGGACCCAGTATATCCCAACGACAGCAAAAGCTATCGTTAAGGTCTGGGGAGGATGAGTGGTAGGCAGACAATACCAAGTGCATATCCATAAATATCCAGCATTCCATTGGCTTTGATCAGCCTGAGGCTTAACCATTCAAGGAAAAAAGTTAGGCAAGCTGCCCAACTACATAGATAAATTCACATTTCTTCACGAACAAGCTAGCTAACTGACTCTGTGGTAGGAGGAAACCTGTTTGTTTGAAGGACTACAGCCCCATGAAAGCCGAACATTTTCCCCACCCAATAAGGTGCCATTTAACATCCTTAGTGCCTCCTCAGCACAGCTTCTGCAGCGAGCAAAACACATCAAAGTTAGGTCTAACTGGACCTCCAAAACTACAACTGTAAACAATCGAATCGATTACCTATCAGCAAATTGAACAAAACCACGTCGTCTGCCTACAGGTATCTTTACATGAAGTAACTGACCATATCGTCCAAAAAACTGTCTCAGATGTTCTTCTGCCACACTTGTGTCCAAGTTCCCAACAAAAACTATGGAAAACAACATTAGAATAGTGAGTATGTGGATTAGTAGATGCTGCAATCTCCATATGAAATAACACATTAACAGTTGTATTGGTTGGATCATACTCGTCTGGAGTTCCTTGAGTATCCTGATATGAACAGGAAAAAAATATTGAAAGTGCTTACCGCTTCATATTGTGAAAGAGCATAGTTTTGCAGGGGTAAGAGTTAAACAACAGAGCACCCATCATGTAGCATCTCAACTCAAATGACAAAAAATTCACAGAAGGGATGAAAGTTGAAGACTTGTTTATTACCTTTCTTCCAAACAAAATAATTTTATAACACCTCTCCGTTTCCTATATTAGATAACAGAAACAAAGACATACCCATACCCACACATGCTATATCTAAACCACATCACACATTTCATTAGGTGCATAATCACAAACAAAAACCATGACATTTCCAAGTAGAAAGCAACAATAGGTTCAACTAGTTCGTCAAAAAAAAAATTCCCAATGAAAATAACAATCAAGATCAAGCAAAATTCCACAAACTTTGCTGTAGCCATTTCTCCATGAACATCAAAATGCATGAGCTCATTTGAAGGTAACAATCCACCTGAGACAGTTGGAGAAATTAAAAGAATAAGCCTCCATGAAAGGATAGATCCATCATGAACAAGTTGATTATTACAAAAAGAAACAAAGGAAAAAAGAGAAAATACCCCGCTATCAAGTATAAATACTATGCGGTCTAGGCCTTCGATGTTTGAAAAATAACTGAATACAGCTGTAATAAGGTGTTAGAAACATTATTATGAAGATTTACTGGGACTTTTGATGTTATTCTAGTTCTAAATAAATAAATAAACACATAATTCGCAAGAGAAATGATTGATCCATATAATCGACACCACATAGTAAGAAAAAGTCTTCGCTGTTGTTGTTGTAGCGGGTTGACAAGTCATTCCACTTATCACTACCCTCTTAATGAATGCATAAATAGATGTTACAAAGTCAACCACCTCTACTATTAAAAAATTAATAAGAAGAAATAAGTGATAACTCAGCATCAAATGTCCAGGGAAATTCAAGGCCCTCTGTCTTTTTAGTTTAGTTTATTTTATTTTTTTTGACAAGTGAGGCCCTCTGTCAAAGCTCCTGGCCAAACTTACTCTCTATGTGCCACCTTCAACACATGACAACGGAAGGGAAAACTTTATAACAAAGTATACAAACTTCAAACAAATCTAAATAACGCAACACTCAGGTGAACTGTCACTTGGAGCATTGTTTTAGTGTTATTTGTGTTAAGAAAGACTCAACTCGAGCAAGACCAGAAAGGAAAACGAAGAAAAAAAGAAAAAGTGAAATTGAAATTCGAAAGAATAAACTGATAACAGTATAATGGGAAATGAAAAATTATTCATCTTTTCTTTAAATACAAAACTGAGAGAAAGAATGAATTGAATGGGATAGTAAACGTGGTAAAGGAAACTTGAAGGATAGAAGAAACGAGAGCCAGAGTAATTAACCCAAAAACAACTGTAATGCTTGTAATTCAATGGCATCAAAATAAAACTGACCTACGAACAGTCACGCACTAAAGGTCTATCATTTCGGCACAAATTAGCTCCAGGCCCCTATATCATAGAGCCTCCCGAAACCCTGCTTTCAGACGAGCGGATTTTTATAAGATTGTTCATGTTTTAACATTTCATATCCGAAAAATCTCAGAATTGCTGGAAGAAAATGATCTTAAGCTGCAACTATCCTCAAGAATTGAAGAGAACTGAAAGAAAGAGATCCTAACAGCAGCCTTCAAACTCACATCATAGGGAAAGCATCACCAACAAGTACATTTGAGCATTCTTTTCAACTTACAAGTTGAATAATAAAGAGGCAAAGGTAACAAGCAAATGTAAAAAAGCATATAACATACTCAAGAAACAAGTCTCAATCCCATCATTAGTTTCAGAGACATCATTGACTCGATGCAAGGCCACAATAAATTAAAAAAAATTAAGCAAAACTTTCGGCTGACCATTCATACTTTTCATTAGCAGCTGAACCAATCCGCATGGGCCTAGTTGAATAAAACCTTCCATTCATTTCAGTCATGGCACGCAGTTGCTCAATTTCATCTCCAAATTTAACAAATCCATATCCCTTTGTACGTCCAGTGACCTGTCGGTGACTACCTTCGCACCCTTAACCGAGGGATATATAGCCCTAAATGTTTCTTGCAGCATAAAATCAGTAACATCACCAGCCAAGTCTCCAACAAATATTGTGTAGTCAGTCATATCATCACTACGCTTTTCACCCGCTCCTATCGAAGCCCAATTCATCCCAAAATTCTGCTCAACGCTGGGCATCAAGGTGCCGTTATACTGCAGCAAATTCCTCTCAGCGGCAGCATGACTAACAAACTCGATGAAGCCATAACCTTCTGACTCACCAGTCTGCTTATTACGGATGACCTTAGCTGAGACCACCTATTTGGAATCCTAGTAGAATATACTCTCAACAACCACGTTCTAGTATTTTGTTCAAGGGAAATTCAGTTTAAAGTTTGACCCATTACTCAGTTAGCAGCCTAACGTTGATAAAACTCAGTTAACATACAGTCTTTATCCATAATGGCTCACTTGTAGCCAGTTGACCGTTGACTAAAGGTTGAGTAACCGTTGACTTTCTCAGACCAACCAGTAGTTTTCCAAGCAGTGAGGATTGCTGTTGAGAGGGGGGGGGGGGGGGTGTGCGGTGTTTTATAATTTCGTATTGTTGTGGCTAAATTTTCACACTAATTAAAAGATATAATTTTTTGTATTCTTGCCTTTGGACTTACCCACCCTTAAGGGTTTTAGTCCCTCTTTTTTTTTTCCTTCAAATTTCAGACTTCCTTATTACCTTTACAAGAATAAATAATTATATGACCATATTTTATAATTTCTAAACCTTAACTCAAACTTTTCACTAAAACACCACGATTTTAAAATTATGGATAATTATTAAATATCTTTCTTTTTCTATCATTTTAAAACATAATCACGGTAAGAAATATAATATTATATATTATATATATATAATATATATATATATACACGCGAAAAACCTATAAGTCTAGCGGTTGAGTAGCATTTATCATACTTCTAAGTCTCGAGTTCGATTCTCCTCCCAATATATATACCATCATTATCATCCATACCTAGTATATCCCAACGAACGCAAAAGCTATCGCTAGGGTCTAGAGAGGGTAAGTGATAGATAAACAATACCTCTGTCTTAAAGGATAGAGAATCTGCTTCTAATGAGACCTCCGACTCTACATGTACCTGCATAAATGACATAATAATAAGGATAATTGATGTGCGTGTGTTAGTGAGAAAATTCAGAAAATACAAAGAAGAGGCTTTCGATATTAAAATACACATAACGTGTGTGTATATACCTTTACAAGAATAAATAATTATATGACCATATTTTATAATTTCTAAACCTTAACTCAAACTTTTCCCTCTTTTCTTTTCTATCATTTTAAAACATAATCACGGTAAGAATATATATATATATATATATATATATATATATATATATATATATATATATATATATATATTGAAACAAGATTACGTCTTTTGATAGCGAAGGTTACCAAAGATCTAAGATGAATTCCGACCCATTTAAGATTCATGATAGGTCCACCCTTAGAATTATCTATGCAAATCCTTGGAGCAATGTGCGTACTATGGTGTTGATGGGTTTGGGATCTCCTCACGCTAACTATCCTTACTTCTTTGTGACCATGCGACACGTGGCAGCAAGGGGGTGATGAGGCTAGATGAGGATGATGCTCATCTAGCCTCACCATTCTCCCTTGCTGCCACGTGTCGCACGGTCACGCGTCACCGCACCCCCATTGCGGTGAGGTGATCCTATCCCGGTGTTGAGCACCTTCGCCGCTCTTAAGAAAAATTATGGAAGATGTAAATTAGGAGTTCAGTTTTTAGTTTTGATAGGTCTTATATAAGGATCCCACACAAGATGTCCACTGCAAACTGGACCTTTGACCCATACAACAGTGAAACATCTACACTAAAGCGTGTTCCTGGAATCGAATTTTGTATCTCTTAGAGTGACTCCCAACTTAAATACAAACTAAACTATGCATTTGATGCATCTGATGCAAATACCAAGTGAACGCTAGTACATTTAGATATATGTTTGAATAAAAAAAAGGAATAACAAATAGAAAAAGGGATCAGA
Organism: Eustoma russellianum; assembly: GCA_036186865.1. Taxonomy (NCBI): domain Eukaryota; kingdom Viridiplantae; phylum Streptophyta; class Magnoliopsida; order Gentianales; family Gentianaceae; genus Eustoma; species Eustoma russellianum. Next base: position 3,767,389 of record AP025043.1, read on the forward strand.
AATTGTATGATGTACCAGTATTCTAAATAGCTAAACGCTAAGTGAGATCAATATTTTTTCTACAAGTAAAAAAGATGTCCAAAAAATTGACATTTAGTACTATGACTTAAAAACAAAGTGTTACACAGTAGCCATCTATGAAACATATATGAGAAATGATATATGATGGAGTCATCCCATAATCATCGTATAAACATCATGGGTAAATGATGATCCATTTATAATGTGCATAGTGGGACCATGTGTACAGTTTTCTAATAAAGATCTCGGTGGACCATCTAGGTCTACATACAAACTAAGGTTTTTTTATGGTTATGAGGGTATCTACCGTCCAAACTTCAAAATATCCTAAAAGATATAAATCATGAGTCCAACGGTCTTCTAGATTGGATGAAGACTTACGTACACATAAAATCGCCCCATAGAGATAGTGGGTGAAGTTAGCCCATTTGCCTATCACATCTAAAACAGGCAACAACAAATTAAAAAAGAAACAAAATTTTACTATGATATGTAAGTATTGGCTTGAATATGTAAAGTTAATTTAGGCTGATCGTATTAACAAAAAAAAAAAAAACAGTGTAGAAAAAGTTGACATTTAATGTCGATGATGTGTCATAGTAGCGTCTCTATCAAGTTCCAAGGTATTACCGTTATAGACTTGCATTTTTTTAATTTAATCTTAAGTTTAAAGCCTAATTTAATCATCATAACATGAATTTAGAACTGTATACAATATTTTTTTAAATTAGTACTATGTGAACCACGTAATTTTATTACATTAACGAGGTGTTAAATAGTCAATAAACCAATAAGTCATTAATTAAAAGTGGCCTTTTATATCCAGCTAGCTCAAAGTTAATTACTCATTTAAAAAATTCATTAATATTAAAGAATAGAACCTCAAAGTTTGTTCAAGTTCGAGAGCGTCACACCGAATCTTCTGGATGTCCGTGAGAAAAGTTAGAAATGTAATTTATTTTGATTTAAAAATCAATAAAAAACGAACAATAATAAATTTATATTTTACTAAATTATCATAGATGTCTTTGTAATTTTATGACTTTATTATTTTATAATGTTGATGTCACCATAGATTTATATAACAACGATATTAACTCATTATCTTAGAGTCTTCCGCCTATGACGAGATACGGAGGATCGGATGTACGCAAACATATCCATGTGTTAGAAACACACTCGATGTTCAAAAAAGTTATTATTTTATTATTATCAAATTTAGTAGTTTATATAATAGACCCAAGTCAAAACCGAAGAAAATTATTATCTTAGACATATTATAAATTATTGTTATGCCCCGCACCCTCCGTAGGGTAATTAAAAGTCAAAGAAGGAATTAAAGGAGATTAATGACGGTCAACTGTATTGAATTAGACATTAAGTATGAGATTAATTAGAAATTAATGAGAAGATTAAATATTAGCTTTAAATGGTATTTAATTTTAGAAATAAATAATTAAAGTTTATCATTTAAAATAAATAAGATAATAGATAATTTAGAAACTCCAAACTTTTCCCTTCCCATATCAAAACTGACAAAGCGTCAGTTTCTCTCCTTCATCAGAAAAGAAACCGACGCTCTCTCCATCTATAGGCGATTCCTCTCCTTCTCCAGCAACCCTAGGAGAACTCTCTCAAGATCCTCAATCCAATCTTCGTTCGTCTTTCATTTCTTCTTCGAGTAATCAAAGGCAAGTAATCTGTTTATAAGTTTACGATTTGCGAAAGAGAAAGGGCCTATTTTGATATCAATTTGGATCACCATGCAGTAATTTCTCTATGTGAATCTACTTGGGAGATTTATGTGTTTTGGTTTGAGATTTGGCCATTATATGTTGAAATCTTGTTCGTTGATTGTTGTTTATGTGAGATCATGTAAATCCCAATCCCTTGAACCCTACTTTGTTGATAATGGTGGTTGAAGGGAGGGGAGAGTGGAAAGATTTGATTTTTCGGTTGATTTGATGATTACTTTGAGTGCTAGGCTTGAATTCGTGAATCGTATGTTAAAGATGTTGTCTTGGGTGATTTTAGGATGGATTGATAGTGGGAAATAGGCTTGGAATGGTTTTGAAGGAAGTTGGGGTCGAATTGGGGGTTATTTCTGCAGTTTCTGCAGAAAATTGCAGAATGGTGTTCTGGAACGGGGACGTCGATCGATCGACGTCAGGGTATGACGTACGTCGATCGATCGACGTATAGCAAGTGAGGGTATGACGTGCCTCAGAAGGAGGATCGATCGACGTAGGATGAGTGAGAGTTCGACGTGCCTCAGATGGACGTCGATCGATCGACGTAGATTGAGTGAGAGATCGACGTGCCTCAGATGGACGTCGATCGATCGACGTCAGGGTATGACGTACGTCGATCGATCGACGTCAGGGTATGACGTCAACCAGTTTTGTGGGAAAGCAAGGGAAGAAAGAGGGAAGCTAGGGGATCCTTTGGGTGACCTTAGGGACTTCTAGGACCTGATTATGACTAGTCTAAGTCTTGGGAACATGACTTAAGAAGGTGAATCAAGTTTGGAGAATTTGAAGGGTATTCGAATGGAGTTCAACGTGGATGACTTAGAAGGGTTAGGAAATGAACGTACAAGGTGTCTTGGAGTTCAATGAAGGAAAGATAGGGATACTCTCGTCGGGATGTGAACCTTAGAATCAAGGTTAAGCGTTGACGAGCTAGTTGAAGTCTAAGTGTTGATGAATAAGCTAGTGAACTCTTGTGTGTGACTTGTACTTGCGCATGTGAATGTGAATTGCATATGTGAACGAGAAGTCTGAATGAAGTAAGGAGTCTTGCATCATGGCACGTGCATTGCATAAGGTTTTTGAAAAGAGAGGTGCTTCGGCACTGATTTGCGAAGGTGACCTACAGTGTTAACCGGGATGGAAATTTAAGCCGGGGTGCACTGTAGGGCACAAAAGACTGTAACGTTAACCGGGATGGAAATTTAAGCCGGGGTGCGTTACAGGGTATAAAGTCCTCTACAATGTTAATCGGGATGGAAATATAAGCCGAGGTGCATTGTAGAGTTTACAAGAGCTGTGATGTTAATCGGGATGGAAATATAAGCCGAGGTGCATCACAGAGCATACGAGCTTGTAACGTTAACCGGGATGGAAATATAAGCCGGGTGCGTTACAAGGAAATGAGTAGGAACCGGACATTGTGTCATGCATTGCATTGATTTGAAGGAAATGGCTCATGCATATGTGATTGTGTAGCGTAGTGCATTATTTGACATGCATCACGAGAGTCGTTGTGGTATGTGTGTTTATGTTATTTGATCGACATTGAATTGCTTACTTGCGTTTTAAGTTGCTGTACCTCATTTATTACATGTTCCGCTTATATATTTGAAAATTACAAGACATGTGCCCCTCAATTCCCTCAGTTTATCTATTACTCATGTCTTGCCATGTGTTGATCCCGTATGTCTTATAAGTGGGTTACTTGCTAGCGTTTCGCTAAGGGTACTACTCTTATTGTGCAGATGAGCCTAGCTATGACATGATTTTCATTGAAGACGACGGCGAGTGGGCTAAGTGGATGCTTAGAGTACCTATTGGCGAGTAGTCGAGACAGATGTTGTTTACTTCAGTTATTTCATTTGTTTGAAGATTTGAGTTGGTGAACATCATGACTAGTTGTTGGGATTTTAGTATTCTTGATGTACGAGTTGACGGTTGACATTCGTTAGATACATGTTTCCGCTTTTACTTTCGTACGTCACTGATGATGTGTATACGAGAGATGAGACGTCTTGTAGTCTTCTCAGTAAGCTACGACGGGTGCACCGGTTCGGATTCCGCTGTCCGGGTCGGGGCGCTACAGGTGGTATCAGAGCCTAGGCTTCAGATCTACCTCGGAGACCTAGGTTATGACATGTAGAGTTTTAAGCTATGATTTTCACCTTAAGTTGATCTTTAAGTCTAAGTATGCAATTTCAGATTTAAGTTTGATTTGGGATGGGTGTGTGTACGAGCGCGATTAGAGTAATCAAATAGATGTAATCCTTGTACCTTACGAACTACGCCTTGTACCCCTATGGATTTCAAGTTTTATTTTTAGAACTACTTGACACTAATGAGCGTGATCTTACAGGAAATGCCTCCCAGAAGAGACAATCAAGGAAACGGTGGCAATGGGAACAACGATAACCCTCCACCACCACCACCCCAGTTTTAGTACCTCAGGCGCTAATCGATGCTATCACAGTGATAGCGCAAGGAGTGGCGCAACAACAGCAACAACCCCCTGCGCCAGCACCGCCACAGCACGGCATAAGGTACTATATTGGGGAAATGCGGAAGATGCATGCCCCAAACTTTGAAGGGACAACTGACCCAGAGGTGGCTGGGTTTTGGCTGGACGAAGTAGAGAAATGCTTCAGGCTAGTGCAAGTGCCTGAAGAACACAAAGTGGATGTGGCCACGCCTTTTCTGACTGGCAGAGCGAATGCATGGTGGAACGGCATTCTGGCTAAGATGACTCCTCCCATCCAGTGGAGTCAGTTTGTGAAGGCCTATAAAGACTACTACGTGCCTGAGACTGCCGTTCTGGAGAAGATGAGGCAGTTTGACAGATTTGAACAAGGGAGGATGACTATTTCTGACTATGCGGACAGGTTCCACGCCTTGGGCAAGTTCACACCCTTGGTTTTAGAAAACAACAGAATGAAAATGCTGAAATTCGAAGAAGGGTTGAATCCCCGCATACGGACTGCATAGCGGGGTCGAGCTTAAAGACTTTTGAGGAGATGCTGGACGCATGTTACCGAGTGGAGAGTGACATGCGTAGGTCACAGCCGAGAGAGGCCCGAGAGGAGACGAGCAAGAGGCCAAGAGTAGAATCAAGCGGAAGTAGACCCGGACGTTGGGTCAAGATCCCCAGAAAGGGGCAAGCGGGGCCAGCTCAAAGGGCACCGCAACAGAACCAGCAGAATAGCCAAGCACCTGCAGAGTGCCCACACTGCCAGAAAAGACATGTGGGCGAATGTTGGAAAGTTAGCGGTGCATGTTTTAAGTGTGGAAAGACGGGCCATAGAATCAGAGATTGTCCCGAGTGGAATCCTAAACCACAAGCCGGGGCAGGGCCAGCCCAACAGCAGAAAGGTAGGCCCAATGCGAGAGTTCACGCGATGACGGACGCTGAGGTCCAGGAGGATGCAAACGTCGTGACAGGTACGACTTAAGTTTAATAATAGCAGTCTAAGTTGAATTTTTTTAGCCTTTTAAGTTGATGATTCAATATGCTTTATATGAGACCTTTATGCGCTGCACTTTCATGTTAGGTGTGATCTTAGTTAACAACGTGCCTGCAAACGTGTTATTTGATAGTGGGCTAGCCACTCCTTCATTTCTAAGCAATTCGCCAAAGGACTCGACTGTCTACCCGAATGGCTTGAGAACCCATTTAGGGTACAGGCAGCAGGAGAGCAAGTACTGGTTTCTCACCACCAGTACAAAGACTGTGATTTGGAATTAGATGGAAAACTCTTTTCAGTTACACTAGTCTCGATTCCGATGAAGGATTTTGATATAATATTAGGCATGGATTGGCTGACCAAGAATCATGCCAATATCGACTGTAAGCTCAAGAAAGTGACTCTCAAAGACCCTGAGATGAATGACGTCACCGTGCAAGGGAATACTAAGATAACCAAAGCTCCAAGGAAAATATACATGACGGCGATCAAGGCCTTTAAAGCCTTACAAAAGGGAGCTGAGGGATTTATGGTGTATGCACTAGATGCGAAGCAGGAGGTTCCCTCCATGGACCAAATACCGGTAATAAATGAGTTCAAGGACGTATTTCCGGACGATCTACCGGGAGTACCACCAACGAGGGAAGTGGAGTTTGAGATCAACTTGATCCCTGGAGCCGAGCCTATATCTAAGGCACCTTACAGAATGGCTCCGGCTGAACTCAAGGAGTTAAAGGGGCAACTGCAAGAGTTGTTGGACAAGAAATTGATACGCCCCAGCGTATCGCCTTGGGGAGCTCCGGTCCTGTTTGTTAAGAAGAAGGATGGCAGCATGAGGTTATGCATCGACTATCGTGAGTTGAACAAGATCACCATTAAGAATAAATATCCTCTACCAAGGATTGAGGATTTATTTGATCAGCTAAAGGGAGCTCGCTGGTTTTCAAAGATTGACCTCCGTCAAGGTTACCATCAATTGCTTGTGAAAGCGGGAGACGTCCCTAAGACCGCTTTTCGGACTCGATACGGGCATTATGATTTTTGGTGATGCCTTTTGGTTTAACTAATGCCCCAGCGGCTTTTATGGACTTGATGAACACTGTGTTTCGAGAGCAGTTGGATCAATCTGTAGTGGTGTTCATCGATGACATCTTGGTCTACTCCCCTGATGAGCAAGCCCACGCCGAACACTTAAGAGTGGTGTTGCAAATCCTGAGACAACAAAAGCTCTACGCCAAGTTCAGCAAGTGTGAATTTTGGCTAAGGAGTGTAGCCTTTCTTGGTCACGTGATTTCGGAAGATGGGATCTCTGTGGATCCTAAAAAGATAGAAGCCATCACTGAATGGCCAAGACCCACCAATGTGACCGAAGTCAGAAGCTTCCTAGGCTTGGCAGGCTATTATAGGAAGTTCGTTGAGGGTTTCTCAACAATAGCAGTTCCATTGAGTCGACTTACGCAGAAGAAGACTAAATTCGAATGGACTGCTGAATGCGAGCAAAGCTTTACCGAGCTCAAAAAGAGATTGACCACAGCCCCGGTGTTGGCACAACCTTCCGGCACCGACGGTTTTGTGATCTATAGTGACGCATCCAAGAAAGGACTAGGTATGTACACCATTACAGTTAATGCATTGTATATACTTATGCAAGTCCTAAACTAACCCTCTGTTTATAGGTTGTGTCTTGATGCAAAACGAACGAGTCATATCGTACGCGTCAAGACAACTGAAACCATACGAGCAGAACTATCCGACGCATGACTTGGAGCTCGCAGCTGTGGTATTCGCTCTCAAGATCTGGAGACATTACCTATATGGGGAGAAATGTGCCGTGTTCACGGATCATAAGAGTTTGAAATACCTATTCTCACAGAAGGAATTGAATATGAGACAAAGGAGATGGTTAGAGTTGCTCAAGGACTATGACTTGACCATCAACTACCATCCAGGTAAGGCCAACAGAGTGGCGGACGCATTGAGCAGAAAGTCTAGCCACGCAAGACAATCACCGTTGGAAAGGGAGATCGAAGAATTTGATCTTGAATTGGTAGATTCAGTGGCAAATGTTCTTACCGCCTTGTCTATCAGCCCAGACTTGGTGGACAGAATCAAAGAGGCACAGTATGAGGACCCGACACTGAAAGAGATCCGCGACAAATTATCTACGGGACTGGTAAGGGATTTCCAGATGCGAGAAGATGGGAGTCTATGGTTCCAGAATCGGTTATGCGTACCAAGTAAAGACGAGCTCCGAACAGAATTGCTCCGAGAAGCGCATAACTCAAGAATGTCCATCCACCCCGGAAGTACTAAGATGTATAAGGACCTCAAAAGAAACTATTGGTGGATAGGGATGAAAAGGTCAATAGCTGCATATGTTGAGAGATGTTTGATATGCCAACAAGTCAAAGCGGAACATCAACGACCTGGTGGTTTGATGAAACCACTGGAGATTCCAGAATGGAAGTGGGAGCACGTGACGATGGATTTCGTAATGGGACTACCCAAGACCCGCAATGGAAACGAGATGATTTGGGTAATTGTGGACGATTAACGAAGACGGCTCACTTTATAGCCATGCCACATGGTACCTCGTATGAGAGGTTATCCAATATCTATGTGGATAACATTGTAAGTCTGCATGGAGTCCCAGTCAGCATCGTATCGGACCGTGACCCCAAGTTCACCTCTAAGTTCTGGAGGGCATTCCAGAAAGCTATGGGTGAGCACAGCATACCACCCGCAAACGGATGGACAATCCGAGAGGACCATACAAACATTGGAAGACATGCTGAGAGCATGCGCCTTGGACTTTAAAGGAAACTGGGATAGCATGTTGAAGTTAATGGAGTTCTCCTATAATAACAGTTATCACAGTGCAATTGGCATGGCGCCATTCGAAGCGTTATATGGGCGTAAGTGCAGGTCCCCTGTTTGTTGGGACGAAGTGGGAGAAAGGACAATCACTGCACCAGAATTGGTTAAACAAACTATTGAAAAGGTCAAAGCGATAAGAGAGAAATTGAAAGTGGCACAAGATCGTAATAAGAGTTGGGCTGATTCCAAGAGACGACCTTTGAGTTTGAGGAGGGCGATAAGGTTACCTACGAGTTTCACCAACCAAGGAGTGCAGATTTGGAGTGAAGGGCAAGTTAAGCCCTAGATATATTGGTCCTTACGAAGTCCTTGGTAAAGTCGGTGAAAGAGCATACCGACTAGCCTTACCTCCGAGTTTATCCCAAGTCCATAACGTATTCACGTATCAACTACGGAATACGTATCGGATCCGGGCCATGTCCTTGAAGCTCAACCTTGGATGTTAAGAAGATATCACTTACGAAGAGCATCCAATAAAGATTGTGGATAGAAAAGATCAAGTCCTACGCCGACGCGTCATTCCGTATGTCAAGTTCAGTGGAGTAACCATACGGAGCGCGAAGCCACGTGGGAGCTTGAGAGCAAATGAAGGGCTATATCCACATCTTCCAATAAGGTACGCCAGTTTCGAGGACGAAACTTTTTATAAGGGGGGGGATGTTATGCCCCGCACCCTCCGTAGGGTAATTAAAAGTCAAAGAAGGAATTAAAGGAGATTAATGACGGTCAACTGTATTGAATTAGACATTAAGTATGAGATTAATTAGAAATTAATGAGAAGAAGATTAAATATTAGCTTTAAATGGTATTTAATTTTAGAAATAAATAATTAAAGTTTATCCTTTAAGATAAATAAGATAATAGATAATTTAGAAACTCCAAACTTTTCCCTTCCCATATCAAAACTGACAAAGCGTCAGTTTCTCTCCTTATCAGAAAAGAAACCGACGCTCTCCATCTCATAGGCGATTCCTCTCCTTCTCCAGCAACCCTAGGAGAACTCTCTCAAGATCCTCAATCCAATCTTCGTTCGTCTTTCATTTCTTCTTCGAGTAATCAAAGGCAAGTAATCTGTTTATAAGTTTTTACGATTTGCGAAAGAGAAAGGGCCTATTTTGATATCAATTTGGATCACCATGCAGTAATTTCTCTATGTGAATCTACTTGGGAGATTTATGTGTTTTGGTTTGAGATTTGGCCATTATATGTTGAAATCTTGTTCGTTGATTGTTGTTTATGTGAGATCATGTAAATCCCAATCCCTTGAACCCTACTTTGTTGATAATGGTGGTTGAAGGGAGGGGAGAGTGGAAAGATTTGATTTTTCGGGGTGATTGATGATTACTTTGAGTGCTAGGCTTGAATTCGTGAATCGTATGTTAAAGATGTTGTCTTGGGTGATTTTAGGATGGATTGATAGTGGGAAATAGGCTTGGAATGGTTTTGAAGGAAGTTGGGGTCGAATTGGGGGTTATTTCTGCAGTTTCTGCAGAAAATTGCAGAATGGTGTTCTGGAACGGGGACGTCGATCGATCGACGTCAGGGTATGACGTACGTCGATCGATCGACGTATAGCAAGTGAGGGTATGACGTGCCTCAGAAGGACGTGGATCGATCGACGTAGGATGAGTGAGAGTTCGACGTGCCTCAGATGGACGTCGATCGATCGACGTAGATTGAGTGAGAGATCGACGTGCCTCAGATGGACGTCGATCGATCGACGTCAGGGTATGACGTACGTCGATCGATCGACGTCAGGGTATGACGTCAACCAGTTTTGTGGGAAAGCAAGGGAAGAAAGAGGGAAGCTAGGGGATCCTTTGGGTGACCTTAGGGACTTCTAGGACCTGATTATGACTAGTCTAAGTCTTGGGAACATGACTTAAGAAGGTGAATCAAGTTTGGAGAATTTGAAGGGTATTCGAATCGGAGTTCAACGTGGATGACTTAGAAGGGTTAGGAAATGAACGTACAAGGTGTCTTGGAGTTCAATGAAGGAAAGATAGGGATACTCTCGTCGGGATGTGAACCTTAGAATCAAGGTTAAGCGTTGACGAGCTAGTTGAAGTCTAAGTGTTGATGAATAAGCTAGTGAACTTGTGTGTGACTTGTACTTGCGCATGTGAATGTGAATTGCATATGTGAACGAGAAGTCTGAATGAAGTAAGGAGTCTTGCATCATGGCACGTGCATTGCATAAGGTTTTTGAAAAGAGAGGTGCTTCGGCACTGATTTGCGAAGGTGACCTACAGTGTTAACCGGGATGGAAATTTAAGCCGGGGTGCACTGTAGGGCACAAAAGACTGTAACGTTAACCGGGATGGAAATTTAAGCCGGGGTGCGTTACAGGGTATAAAGTCCTCTACAATGTTAATCGGGATGGAAATATAAGCCGAGGTGCATTGTAGAGTTTACAAGAGCTGTGATGTTAATCGGGATGGAAATATAAGCCGAGGTGCATCACAGAGCATACGAGCTTGTAACGTTAACCGGGATGGAAATATAAGCCGGGGTGCGTTACAAGGAAATGAGTAGGAACCGGACATTGTGTCATGCATTGCATTGATTTGAAGGAAATGGCTCATGCATATGTGATTGTGTAGCGTAGTGCATTATTTGACATGCATCACGAGAGTCGTTGTGGTATGTGTGTTTATGTTATTTGATCGACATTGAATTGCTTACTTGCGTTTTAAGTTGCTGTACCTCATTTATTACATGTTCCGCTTATATATTTGAAAATTACAAGACATGTGCCCCTCAATTCCCTCAGTTTATCTATTACTCATGTCTTGCCATGTGTTGATCCCGTATGTCTTATAAGTGGGTTACTTGCTAGCGGTTTCGCTAAGGGTACTACTCTTATTGTGCAGATGAGCCTAGCTATGACATGATTTTCATTGAAGACGACGGCGAGTGGGCTAAGTGGAATGCTTAAGTAGTACCTATTGGCGAGTAGTCGAGACAGATGTTGTTTACTTTCAGTTATTTCATTTGTTGAAGATTTGAGTTGGTGAATATCATGACTAGTTTGTTTGGGATTTTAGTATTCTTGATGTACGAGTTGATGGTTGACATTCGTTAGATACATGTTTCCGCTTTTACTTTCGTACGTCACTGATGATGTGTATACGAGAGATGAGACGTATTGTGTCTTCTCAGTAAGCTACGACGGGTGCACCGGTTCGGATTCCGCTGTCCGGGTCGGGGCGCTACATTTATCAAGTATTAATTTAAAAAGATTTTAGTGTACTTGATATATTAACTATGTAATGTTCCTAGATAATACGCAATGGTTTGATAACTACTAAAGTATACAGTACGGGTGTGAAAAGACTTAATTAACAGAACCAATATGACACCATCTTCAAACTTCATCTACATTGGTTAGAACCTCAATATTTTGAAGTAAAACTAAATATATTTCGGAGAAATCAAAACTCATCATATGATGATGATAACACACACACCACACACACACACACAATATATATATATGCGTGTATATGTACAGTTACATACATATTTACATATACATATACATATAGATATACATATATGTGTGTATACATACATACGTATATATGCATATATACACATGCATACATATCTACCTATACATATGCATATACATACATGCATACATATATATACACATATACACTAGCATAGCAAAAGAGTAGGAAGGAAAAACACATTCTTATTAACCAAAAGTCATACAAATTGAATTGGAAAAAGAGTTGATGCAACGCTTAGACATGGGACTAGGAGGGTTAGAAGTTGGACAATTTTTATGACACACATCAATGGTTTTATAACACCTATTATCCAAAAAACAACAATAAAAGAAACCTCCCTCAAGTTGTGTATATTTGCACAACTCGACGGATATTTTGCTTCCTTGATTTCAGCAACTTGAGGATTAGCATTGTTTTCTCCACCTTCTGCATATCCACTATTGATCTCACGAGCTGCTTCAAAAGGAAGACAGATGTGATTGAATGAGAAAATGGTTCCACAAAAGGATACGTAAATATAAATTTACCCTCTCCAGATCCTAACGATAACTTTTACTACCGTAGATATATACTGGGTATAATTGATAATTGATGATGATGATGAAAGTGCTTTATTTTGCACGAGTTTAATATACAAATTCAGGTACAAATGAATAATAAATACGTGTCACTAAAAAGAGTTTGAAAATACTTCTTGTTCTAACATATCAAAGAAAGAAATGTAAGGGGTTAATAATATCATTTAGAAAATATTAACATGTATACCATCTAATGTCTATAGATTTATATTGTCCTTTTAATTCAAGCAGCACTTTGCCAATTGGCGTTGGAAGGGAATGCACCTTAATAGCCATAGAATGGGAACTCTTTTGACGAAGAAAATTTTCTTTTACTTATTTGCGTAGGTGCGAAGAGGACCTGTATCGTTTCGCGATGCACGCAGTCTTATCCTACATTTTATGCAATAGTGTTTTACGGCTCGAACCTGTGACCTCAAAGTCACAAATCAGCTGTTTCAAAGTCTGCCTTCAAAGGTGGGTTATTATGACAGGGCCAATAGATTGGACATTTAGCTATTTGACCCAGGGAAAAATAAAGAGAAAAAAGGGTAAAAGGAGGAAAGATAGACGGAAGGAAGTAGTGAAAAGGAAATACAAAACACTGAAACCTTAAGTGTTTTGTTTTTTTGTTTTTGTGCATACTTACTTTCTAGAACAGTGAACAGAGCACAGACCACGCAGAAAAAGAAAGGCAGACTTTAATTGTAGTAGCCATCATCAAGTAGAAGTGTGGGTGTTGTTGACTATGTATGTGTGTGTGTGTATATATATATGCGTATTTCTTATACTCTTAAAGAGGGAGAAATACACGATTCAATGAAATATATGTATGTCTGTGTGTGTATATATATACACAACAATGGGGGTCCAAGAACAAGAAAGTAGCATTTCAGCATGCTAACCTCGCCCCACTCCCAACCCCACCCCTCACCCCACCCTTCATGTATTGGGTTTAAAATTTTAAATGTCGACTATTGAATCACTATATTTTGTTAAATAGTTTATTCTCTCAACAATTACGAATTAGCAATCCCAGTGATTTATGTATAAAAAAATAAAAAAATATAGAATGAAGGGTTGATTATCCGGTTGACACTCTTAAGGGATTGGAATGAATATATTGTTTGTTACCATAACGCATTGGAATGTTACATCTAAAAATTCACTAAAGCATACATATGACGTAACATAATATACCATAATATGATCTCATCACATGGTTCAATGAATCTATATATACACAATAACATGTACATTAAGTTGATTGGTATTGGAGGACTCTACAACAACAACATTATCTTATTGTTTTAGAGGCTCCCGTCTATGGCGAGGATGTAACCATATCTATGTGTTAGAAACACATAGAGGTTGTTTTCCGATGACCCATAATGAAAATTGCGTTAAGTTGTGTCGATCAACTGCTACTTCACAATATAAGAAGCGCATCAAATTAGTGGATCATTTTGCTTTATTCCATCATATTCTAAAAATTAAAGAAGAATGTGACATTGACTTTATAGTTTAAGGAATTCTTGATCCATCTCCGGTCCCATGTAAAATATGATGGACTATTCCATAAGCTTGATAGTTTGAAGGAATTCTTGAACCATCCCTGGTCCCATGTAAAATAGAATGGACTATTTAAGTGGAACAATTCGAGGCTCATTGCATTATCAGAAGAGCCAATAACTGGTCCATGTATTTTTTTAGACTAGTTATATAAATTGAAGCGTAATTGACGACATATACAACGTAAGATTGAAAATTACCATTTAATTGTTGTTCTTGCTTATAATCAAACTCAATGAACTAAAATTTCTTAAATATATAAAAGAATTCCATGTGATATGACACAACACAAGCTTTTTATTTGAGTGTAAATCTTGGACACAATATTTTTCTTTGTGGACATCAAAAGAAAAAAATAACATTTCTTTTTGTATATAAATATATGTTGATTTAGAGGGTTTGATGAAGGACCTCAATTGCATTCTTGTTCTTTTGCGAAGCCAAAAAAAGAAAAAAAAAAAGAAGAAAAAAATAACATTTCTTTTTGACTATGGACATTTTCCGATACACTTTTTTGTTTTTATATTTTTGTGGGCATACAAATAAACTTTTGTATAAACTAATGACATTATTGTAAACAACTAATTATCTTGTATTAAATAATATGGTCAAGTACTATATTGAATGTTTGTTAAAATATATTTCAATAATTTATTTACATAACCAAAATAATGAGAAATCAAAAGGAAAATGTTTAAACTAGACCCATTTAAATACACGTCTGAAATGGAATAATATTTCACAAAAGGACCAAAAATTGTATGACATATAATTGTCACCCAAATATCTAAAGTTCATTTAGATTGATCGATTTAGATAAAGTCAAGACAATGATGGTAGAGTTGTGAACAAAATAGTAAGCCGTGCGAGCATCTAAAGAGCGTTCCTGATACATTAAGCTACTGCGTTTGTGTAGGGTCGTGTGAGCATCTATTGAACATATATGACAAAGAGATGCATGGTGTGGAACCATATTTATGAGTGTTAATTACATTTACATCCCTTAATGTTAAAGGTAATCCTCGATAGCACTCTTCATGTTTAAAAATATATTTTTACTCTTTTTCATGTTTGGATTATAAGATAATAACTTAAATTTTCTGTTAAAACTAAGAGTCAGTGTGAAAAAGACAATGGTATCCTTCACACTCTACACAAAAAGACCCCTGTACCCTTAATCAAGAAGAGAAAAACTTCTTCCATATTTGTTTCTCCAAACCACCACCTACTTCTGCAAAACTATGAACACCACTGACTTCTGCAAAAATTGTCTTTTTTCCTAAGAATTCCTTTATTCTCCTAAGTATATTTTGATGATTCTACGAGAGTATATTTTCAATGATTCTACAACTCAATATTAATTTGGACATTATTTCTAAGAATTGAATTATATGAATCCACCATCATCATCATCCAGACCCAATAATGATAGCAAAGCTATCGTTAGGGTCTGGGGAGGGTAAGTGTAGGCAGGCAATACCTTTATCCCAAGGGATAGAGAGTCTGCTTTCAGCAAGACCCCCTGCCCTATATGTACCTGCATAAATGACATAATAATAGAGATATTCTGTGCTAGTGTGTTAGTGAGAAAATTCAAGGAATACAAAAAAAAAGACTTTCTATATTAAAATACACCTCACGTGTATATGTACATATAATGTAAAACAACGGTATAACTTACTCAACCAAGTGGAAAGTCAACCTAAAGCGTCGATAGTGTCTACGCCTATCGATGTCCCTAAATATACTCTAAAGTGTCTCTACATATGGCCTATATCGATGTCCCTAAATATCCATGTGTAGAGCATTCAAAAAGTTAAAAGAAAATTGTTCATTTGAGATGACACAATCTTAATTTGAAAAATACATGAGAACACAGATGCATGGAGGGTGATTATCGATCGTACGTATTGGATGACTATATATGAGAACGTAACTTATGCTCTCAGTGAATTTTCTTTTTATACTTGAGATAATTTATTTCACAATATGATAGAAATACATTGTATATAATATATGATAAGCACATATAATAATTCATTTAATACTTGGAATACAGTAATTGCTAATTATACAAAACAACCCACTATGATAAGATGAATTTTGGAAGGATTTGACCCAAGGCTTGGGATATGAGCTCTAATAACTCTGGATTAGGCATCACCAGAACGCTCTCAATAAATTTGATAAAATACAGAAAGCTTGCT
Organism: Eustoma russellianum; assembly: GCA_036186865.1. Lineage (NCBI taxonomy): Eukaryota > Viridiplantae > Streptophyta > Magnoliopsida > Gentianales > Gentianaceae > Eustoma > Eustoma russellianum. The sequence continues at coordinate 3,783,350 of AP025043.1, forward strand.
AGAAAATTGTTTAAAGAAAAAAATGAGAAAAGAAAAGTTTGCTAGGAAATTATATGACCTATTTATGGTGTGGGTACTTAGTTTGATAAGAAAGGTGAATAATGGGTTTTAACATTGTTGAGAATCCCACATTAGTTAAATTTGAGGAAAAAACGCATGGCTTATATGAGGATGAGGTACCACCACCCATTGCCTTAAGGTTTTGAGTGAATATGAGCCTCACCTTATGTAAGCCCAAGTTTCAACATGATATCAGAACAGGTTAAAAATGTGGACTCACCCCTTGCCTGGCCCATGGTTGGCCACTTAATATTTCCCCTCACCTAAGTCCAAATGTCAACATGGTATCAGAACAGGTTTAAAATGTGGACTCACCCCTTGCCTGGCCCATGGTTGGCCACTTAATATTTCCCCTCACCTAAGTCCAGATATTCATGCCTGGTTTGTGGTTTGTGATTGAGGGCGGGTTGTAAGGCTTGAGGGCGGGTGTTGGTATGTCAAGCCACATTACCACGTGAGGGCGGGTGTTGAGAATCCCACATTGGCTAATTTGAGAAAAAATGTATGGCTTATATGAGGATGAGGTACCACCACTCATTGCCTTAAGTTTTTGAGTGAATATGGGTCTCACCCCATGTAAGCTCAAGTTTCAACAAACATTTTAAGGTCCCCTATTCGATTACAATAATCCCACATTGACACTCTCTTCTTGGAGCAAACTTGGCCATGTCATGAGATGATGCGAGGAATATGTAGCAAAGGCCTGTCTTCTGCCTTTGATTTGAGTAAGTAAAGCGAACAAAATCTTCTATAGTCGTCAACAATGATAAGAGAGTATTTTTGACATACGAGGTGAGATGTCTTTAAAGTTTCCATATATCAACATGAACCAAACCAAAACAGAAAGAGAAACCGAAGTATTCAAAGAAAAAGGATTCTTCTTTTGTTTATCTTAAAAAACAAACACAACAATTACTCCAATATGAAACTAAAACGTTAGAATCATCTTCTTGGTATAGATGTCCTGAAGAAGGCATTGATCAGAATAGAACAAGATAGAAATATGATTGAATAAAGCGAACTTCCCAAGAGACAATAGATTGAAAGTAAAAAGAAGGAATCTAAAAGACATCTTGGCTTCGATGTGTAAAAGGATCTCCACAAAAAAAAAAAAAAAATTCCAAATTTTCAGACTTCCTTATTACCTTTGCAAGAATAAATAATTATATGACCATATTTTTTAATTTCTAAACCTTAACTCAAATTTTTCCTTAAAAAACCACGATTTTAAGATTATGGATGATTCTAAAAGATCTTTTCTTTTTTTTCTCTATCATTTTAAAACTTAATCACGGTATATATATATATATATATATATATATATATATATATATATATATATATATATATATATATATATTGAAACAAGAGTATTTCTTTTGATAGGGAAAGGTTATCAAAGATCCAAGATGAATGCCGACCCATTTAAGATTCATGGTAGGTCCACCCTTAGAATCATCCATGCAAATTCTTGGAGCAAAGGTTATATGTTTCACTTGAGGGTTTCTACTACCCAAGTCCCAATGAGTATTGTGAAATATGCAAATTTTTAACGACTTTCTAGGTTAGAAAGGTCATACACAAAGAGCCCATACAAAGTGTCAATTGTAAACTAGGCCTTTGACTCAGACAGCAGTGAAAGAGCAACACTGTGCGTGTCTCTGTAATCGAACATTGTACTTCTTGGAGAAACTCCTAACCCAAGTACTAACTGAGCTATGTCCAGAGAAAATCTGATGCAAATCCTAAGCGAAGGCTAGCACATTTAGATACATGTTTGAATAAAAAAAGGAATAACAAATAGAAAAAAGGATCAAAAATTGTATGATGTACCAGTATTATGAATAACTAACGCTAAATTAGATTAATGTTTTTTTACAAGTAAAAAAAGATAGTCCAAAAAATTAACATTTAGTACTATGACTTAAAAACAAAGTGTTACACAGTAGCCATCTATGAAACATATATGAGAAATGATATATGATGGAGTCACCCCAAGATGGGTTATGATCCCCTCATCGCAAATTCCTCACCTCATGCGTCACCTTGCGACACGTGGCAGCAGGGGATGGATGGTGAGGCTAGATGTGGGTCACCCACATCTAGTCTCACCACCCACCCCTGCTGTCACGTGTCGCGCGGTGACACGTGGGGTGATGAAAAAGTGGGTGAGGTGATCTAATCTCCCAAGATCTATCTTATAAACATCATGGTAGGCCTGTCAAAACTTACCAGATATCCGACATCCGAATTCGAATTCGGCTGTCCGAATCGAATATGGTAAGAGCTGTACATTCGTTTCACCGTATTCGAATTCGTATCCGAATTGTATTAGAAAAACAAATACGAATATGATATAGTCATTACCGTATCCGAATATCCGTATCCGAATAGATATTTTTAAAATTCAATAAAAATATATAATAAAATATATATAAAAGGAAAGAAAAACAGTGTACAAAAAGTTGACATTTAATGTCGATGATGTGTTACAGTAGCGTCTCTATCAAGTTCCAAGGTGTTACCATTATAGACTTACGTTTTTCAATTTAGTCTTTAAGTTTAAAGCTAAATTTAATCCTCATAACATGAATTTAGACTGTATACAGTATAACTTTTTTAAATTAGTACTATGTGGACCATGTGATTTTACTACATTAAAGAGGTGTTAAATAGTGAATAAATCAATAAGTCATTAATTAAAAGTGGCCTTTTATATCCAGCTAGCTCAAAGTTAATTACTCATTTAAAAATTCATGAATATTAAATAATAGGAACTTCAAATTTTTGTTCAAGTTCGAGAGCGTCTCACCGAATCTTCTGGATGTTCGTGAGAAAAGTTAGAAATGTAATTTATTTTGATTTAAAAATCAATAAAAACAAACAATAATAAATTTATATTATACTAAATTATCATAGACGTCTTTGTAATTTTATGACATTATTATTTTATAATGTTGGTGTCACCATAGATTTACATAAAGATGTTCACAAAAGTTATTATTTTATTATTTTATCAAATTTAGTAGCTTACATAATAAGCCCAAGTCAAAACCGGAAGAAATTATTATCTTAGATAGATTATTAATTTATCAAGTATTAATTTAAAAAGATTTTAGTGTATTCGATATATTATGTAATGTTCCTAGAGCTATACACAATGGTTTAATAACCACTAAAGTATATGAGTACGTGGTGATAAGACTTAATTAATATAACCAACCTATACATATTTGTATGTGTGTCTACATATATATATATATATATATATATATATATATATATATATATATATATATGTATATTAGCATTGCAAAAGAGTAGGAAGGAAAAACACATTCTTATTAACCAAAAGTCGTACAAATTGAATTGGAAAAAGAGTTGATGCAACACTTAGGCATGGTGAATAGGAGGCTTAGAAGTTGGACAATTTAGATGACACAAAACAATGGTGATATAACACTTATTATCCAAAAAACAACAATAAAATAGTCCTGCCTCAATTTTTGTAGGTTTGCAAAAGTCGAGGGTTATTTTGCTTCCTTGATTTTCAGCAACTTGAGGATTAGTATTGCTTTCTCCACCTTCTGCATATCCACTATTGATCTCACGAGCTGCTTCAAAAGGAAGAGAGAAGTGTGAGAGTGAGAAAATAGTTCGACAAAAGGATACGTAAATACAAATTCACGATTTTCAGTCTCTAACGATAGCGTTTGATGTCGTATATATATACGGGGTATGATTGATGATTAATGATGATGAAAGTACTTTATTTTGTACGAGTTTAAAATACAAATTCAGGTACAAATGAATAATAAATACGTGTCACTAAAAAGAGTTTGAAAATACTTCTTGTTCTAACAGATCAAAGAACATAAATGTAAGGGGTTAATAATACTATTATCTCTTAAACCTATGTATTTTAATGTTGATTCAGTCTCTTTTTTCATCTACCTCACTGATTTTTTTCCTTAGGCTAAAACTATCTACGTCCTTTTAATTCAAGCATCACTTTGCTAATTGGCGTTGGAAGGTAATACACCTTAATAGCCATAGAAATGGGAACTCTTTTGACGAAGAAATTTTCTTTTACTTGTTTACATTTTTGATGTCTACAACAATATCCAAATGTGGGTTGTTATAAAGTGCATTCCCGATGCATTAGGTTCTCGCGTTTGTGTAAGGTCCGGAAAGAAGCCGTGTCGCTTCGCGATGTACAGGACCTTACTTACGTTTTGTGTCAGAGTTTGTTTTTACGACTCGAATCTGTAACCTCAAAATCATAAACCAGCTGTTTCAAAGTCCGTCCTAAAAGGTGGGTTATTATGGTAGGGGCAATAGGTTGGGCATTTAGCTATTTGACTCAGGTAAAAAAATAAAGAAAAAAAAGGGTAAAAGGAGTAAAGATAGACGGAAGGAAGTATTGAAAAGGAAATACGAAACAGTGAAAACCTTAAGGTAAAGTATAAATGTAAAAAGAGATTGATATTCATGACAAATTAAGTGTTTTTTTTTGTGCATACTTACTTTCTAGAACAGTGAACAGAGCACAGACCACAACACAGAAAAGAAAGGCAGACTTTAATGAAGTAGCCATCATCAAGTAGAAGTGTGGTGACTATGTATGTATGTGTGTGTATATATATGCGTATTTCTTTTACTCTTAAAGAGAGAGAAATACACGATTCAATGAAATATATGTATGTATGTGTGTGTATATATATACACAACAATGGGGGTCCAAGAACGAGAAAGTAGCATTTCAGCATGCTAACCTCGCCCCACTCCCACCCCCACCCCTCGCCCCACCCTTCATTATTGGGTTTAAAATTTTAAATGTCGACGATTGAATCACTATATTTTGTTAAATAGTTTATTGTCTTAACAATTACTAGCAATCCCAGTGATTTATATATAAAAAAGAAAAAAAATATAGAATGAAGGGTTGATTATCCGGTGAACAATCTAAGGGATTGGAATGAATATATTGTTTGTTACCATAACGCATTGGAATTTTACATCTAAAAATTCACTAAATCATACATATGACGCAACATAATATACCATAATATGACCTCATCACATGGTTCAATGAATCTATACACAATAACACATTAAGTTGATTCGTATTGGAGGACTCTACATCAACAACAAGATTATCCTATTGTTTTAGAGGTTCTTGTTTATGGCGGGGTATGAAGGTGGTCTGATATATGTAACCATACCTATGTGTTAGAAACATACAGATGTTGTTTCTCGATGACTCATATTGAAAATTGCGTCAACTTGTGTCGATCAACTGTTACTTCACAATATAAGAAATACAGCCAATTTAATGGATCATTTTGCTTTATTAAATCATATTAAAGTTAAAACTCATTGATTTTAAGGAATTCTTGAACCATTTCTGGTCCCATGTAAAATACAATGGACTATTTAAGTGGAACAATTGGAGGGTCATTGCATTATCAGAAGGGCCAATAACTGGTCCATGTATTTTTTTTAGACTAGTTATATAAATTGAAGCGTAATTGATGATATATACAATGTAAGATTGAAAATTACCATTTAATTGTTGTTCTTACTGATATATCAAACTCAATGAATTAAAATTTCTTAAATGTATAAAAGAATTCCACGTGATATGACAAAACAAAAGCTTTTTAATCTTGGACACAATATTTTTCACTGTCCACATCAAAAGGAAAAATAAGATTTCTTTTTGTATATAAATATATGTTGATTTAGAGGGTTTGATGAAGGACCTCAACTGCATTCTTGTTCTCTTACGAAGCCAAAAAAAGAAAAAAAAAAAACAAGAAGAAAAGGTTGAGAAGAGAGACAAAGATTGGCACACACGTGTATACATATGTATATATGTATAAACATACACATATATACATATATGTATATATATGTGTGTACGCATATATAGGCTCACACACACATATTTTGCGTGAAGAAAGATAGATATCAAGTCCACAAGAGACTGAGACGAGCAAAATTAAAATTATTTACCCTAGGTACTATTAAAATATTTGAAACTGAGAATAAAAGATCGATGGAATAAAGCAAAATGACTCACTAAATTGGCTGTTTCTTATATTGTGAAGCAGCAGTTGGTCGAAATAGCTTGACGCAATTTTCATTATGGGTCATCGGGAAACAACTTCTGTGTGTTACTAACATATTTATATGGTTACATACATCCGATCCCCTCATAACCCGCCGTATGCAAGAGTCTTCAAAGCAACGGGGTAATGTTGTTGTTGTAACTATATGACACGTAAGATTGAAAATTACCATTTACTGATAACTCAAACTTAGTGAACTAAAATTCATTGAATATATCAAATAATTTTATGTGATATGATACAATATGAACTTTTTTCTGAGTGTAAATGTTGGACACAACATTTGGTTTTTATCCCCACCAAAAGGGGAAAAATTTTCTTTTTCTATATAAATACATGTTGATTTAGAGGATTCGATGAAGGACCTCAATTGCATTAATTCTTGTTCTTCTAAGAAGCCAAAAAAGAAAAAGAAAATAAAAGATTGAGAAGAGAGATAGAGAACGATAGTGAAGGTTATTTATTGGTTGACCATGACTACTACTATGCAGTATACCGTTATCTTCTCGGTTGTCCTTCTTGCGCTGTTTAGCGCTATCAACAGTAAGTATAAGTAGCTAATATGTTGTCATTCGGGTATAATTCAGTTAGTACTCGGATTTCATTTGTTTCAAGAAGTCAAGAGTCCGATCCCTGGTACACACACAGTGTGGCTGTTCCACTGCTGCTAGGCCGACTGCCTGGTTTGCAGGGGACACTTTGTGTAGATCACTGCGTAAGTCCTCATCCAATCTAGGAGGCCGGTGGGCTCCTGATTTACAACCTCCACAATGTTATTTGGGACTGAGCCGTTAGGAGCTCCCAGGGCGAGGGATTTTGCCTTTTTGCTTCAAGTAGCGAATATGTTTCATAGTTATTACTTTTAAAATATATATGTGTGCGCATATGTACGTATGTATAACATAACACTATGTTACTAAGGCAATACGTAAAAATTGATTTGATCGATCCGAGATATGATGAAGTATTTATTTTCTGATTTAAATTCCTGTTTTGGCCATATGGTGCAGGTCGTGAAATTATCAATGGATATGCAGAGGAAGGAAATAGGGGCAGTGTTGAAGCAGCAGAAAATGTGGGGGAGAAAATAGTTGTGGAGTTTTGTCATCAGAAAAATCAAACTCATGGGTTGCTTTGGTGTTGTTTTTTGAATCATATGTGTTATTTAACTATCGAGGATTGCCACAAAATTTGTCCAACTTTTGTCCCCCCACCAGCTGCTAACGTTGGGGCGTTGTACTAATATTTTCTCTTTTTCTGGAAAAACAGAAATTACATGAACATTATTGTATTTGAAAATTTTATACTCTTTGGGATTCAGTGAAAATAATAGCTTATACATGTGTGATCTTATATTTAGTTTATTTTTAGAGTTCAGAATTGTACTCAGATTAATATGCTATAACCTATAATTTGAATTGTCCATTTTTTTTCCAGTGGCACATTAAACCATAGAATGTCAAAATAATTAAGGTTTCAAAGCTTCATATATTCATTATCGGGGAAAGGAAAAGGAAATGATTTATGTACCAAAATGTCAATACTTCTGGCTCCATGGCCTACACCGTCACAGTCCCAAGGAACTCATAGAGAATGTAACTCATCAGTTAAGCGGCCTCTTAGGTTAGTAAGGCTTTGCCAGAGACCCACTGGAAAGAGCCTACAACAAACTGAGCAAACAACCCTCTAACACAATTGGGTGCGGATACAATGGCTTCGTCGTTATTGATCTAGACAACAGTAGTACACTCACGCTATACGTGTCTTGGTTCGAACATATGTATTTTTCGGCAAAGTTTCAATCCACCTACCAACTTAGTTATGTTGTGGATGCCAAAAAAAAAGGAAATGATTTCTGAGCATGGTCCCAAGTGGTGAACTCTGAACTAATTAAGATTCATGCACCTCTAATTTTTATAGAGATATTGTCTTTTTCTTTCCTTTCTATTTTTGACTATCGACGTTTTCCGATACATTTGTCTTATTTTTATATTTTTGAACATAAAAAAAATATCTTTAGTAGAAACTAGTGACATTGTTTTAAACAACTAATTATCTTGTATTCAAGAATATGGTATAATCATTAAAACAGGTATTATATTGAATGTTTTATGTAATATATTTAAATAATTTATTTACATAACCAAAATAATGAGAAATGAAAAGGAAAATGTTTGAACTAGACCCATTTAAATACACATCTGAAAAAGGAATAATATTTCGCAAAAGGACCAAAAATTGTATGACATAAATTTTCCCTGAAATATCTAAAGTTCGTTTAGATTAATCGTTTTAGACAAAGTCAAGACAATGAGGGTAGAGTTGTCAACAAAATAATAAGTCGTGGGAGGATCTATTGATGCATGGTGTGAAACCACATTTATAAGTGTTAATTACATTTACATCTCCTAATGTTAAACTAAGGTAATTATTGATAGCATTCTTCATGTTTAAAAATATATTTTTAGTCTTTTTTTTAATCTTTGGACTAAAAGTTGAAAGTTAAATTTTCTGTTAAAACTAAGAGAAAGTGTGAAAATGAAAATTGCATGATTGCATCCTTGACACTCTACACAAAAAGACCCTTGTACCCTTAGTCCAGAAGAGAAAAACTTCCTCAGTGCATATCTTGTATCATGTTATTTACTTCTTTAACTGTAATTATGTTATACCTCATTGCATGTCTTTTACTAAACAATAACAACAACAACAATCATACCCAATATATCTCAATGACAACAAAAGCTATCGCTAGGGTTTGGGGAGAGTGAAAGGCATGCAAACAATACCTCCATCCAAAGGGATGTAGAGTTTGCTTCCAATGAGACCCTCGGCTCTATATGTACCAGCATAGATAGCACAATAATAGGAATATGTACTAGTGAAGGGATTTTATTAAGCATAAACAGAAATCTTTTGATATTAAAATAGTCTTAACAATGGATATGCATAAATAGTTGAAAGTCAAACACCGAAACAAAAATGTGCAAAGTCAACCTAAATTGTAAATACTATCTAACCCTCTAAGTATGCTCTAGGGTGCCCCTATATCCTGCCTACCATTCCTTAACCTTAATCTTCTGCCTCCGTCAACTCCTATTCTGGATCATGTCCTCAGAGAGGTGCAACTCTAGTAAGTCATGCCTAATCTGCTCATCTCACGTCGGTTTGGGCCTAACTTTACTCCGCTTTCCTTCTACAGTGAGGCTTTCAATTGCCCTGACAGCCGTCGTTGTCTGTCTCCTCTTGACATGCCCAAACTATCTCAGTCTTTCCTCTCTAATCTTATCTGCTATACTAGCCACCCCTAACATTTCTCTGTATACCTTATTTCATATCCTGTCTAGCCTTGTATGTCCACACATCCACCTCAGCATCCCCATCTCTGCCACTTCCATCTTCTGTGACTGTGTCCTCTTAATAGCCCAACTGTCTGTTCTATATAACATTGCCGGCTCCACTGCCACCCTATAAAATTTTTCCTTTAATTTAGTTGGAAAATTCTTGTCACCCAGCACCCCTGAGGCTGCCCTCCACCTGCACCAACCTGCCTGAACTCGGTGTGCTACGTCAGTCTCTATGTTCCCATCTTTCTGTACAAATGATCCTAGGTACTTGAACTTACTTACCTTTGTGATCACTTGACCCTCGAAGCAGACCTTTGAAGGAGGCCTACCTCCACTGGGAAGAAGTCCGTATTCCCTACAGGTGTATGAAAGGTTGTTTTCGTCCTAACATACATATCCCTAATTATATATACATACTTTATAGTAACCCCTCTTGCATCCAGACTATCCCATATCAGTCTATATGACACACTACCATACGCTTTTTCAAGGTCGATGAAAACTATATGTAGATCGTGCTTATTCTTCCTATATTTTTCTATCAATCTCCTTAAAATGTGTATTGCCTCCTTAGCTGACCGTCCTAGCATAAAACCAAATTGGTTTACGGTAACTTGAGTTTCTCCCTAATTCTAGTGTCAATTACTCTCTCCCATAACTTTATAGTATGGCTTAGCAATTTAACCTCTCTGTAATTCCCACAATACTGTGCGTCTCTTTTTTTCTTATATAGAGAGACCACTATACTCCTTCTCCACTCATCTGACATTTTTTCTGTTTTTAAAATAAGGTTGAACAGAGTAGTTAACCATTGAACCCCCTCATCTCCTTAACACTTCCACTCCTCAATGGGTACGTTATCCAGGCTAACTACCTTAGCTCTTCACATCTTCTCAAGTGCTCTTTTCAGCTTTCCTTGTGTGATGCTACGACAATCGCAGTTATTATGTTGTCGTTTGTTGGTAGTGATGCTTTCTCTTTCTTCGTGGTCGACTCTTCCGCTGTTAAAAAGGTTGTGAAAGTATGTTTGTCATTGCCCTTGATGTATTGTTCTTTGACTAAAACACGTCCATCGTCTCCCTTTATAAACTTCACAACTCCTAGGTTTTGCCTCTTTCGATCTCTAGCTTTGACTATCTTGAACATATCACGCTCTCCGTCTTTTGTTTATAATCTTTCATACATCCTTTTATATGCTGTGTTCTTCGACTTCGTCACTGCCTTCTTCGTCTCCTTCCTGGGGATTTTGTAGTTCTTTCCCACTCTCTATTTCTCCTCCCGTCTCTACAGCTTAACATCTCTTTAAAACTCTTTTGCTTAATATACTATGTTGAAGGTCTGAAAGTAAATACTGTCTTCAGTGCACTTTTGCCTCTCCTATATGTAGTTGCGTGCAATTTACCCATGTTACTATGCAAATTTTATGTGCAAATTATATTAACTTTTCATCCTTGCCGATTCAAAAAGGATTCTTTTATTTTCTCCGACTCTCGAAAAGGAGTATATGAGAGTGGGATATAAGAGCATATTATGATGATTCTACGCGAGTATATTTTCATTATGTGTCATCGGAAAACAACCTTTGTGTATTTTGAACACATAAGTATAGTTGTATATATCTGACCTCCTATATCTCGTCAAAGACGTTAGCCTCTAAGGCAATAAAGTAATGTTGATGTTGTTGAATCCATGTGTACAACATTCAAAAAGTTAATGCTACCTCTTTCTATTTCATTATTCATTTGAAATGAGAGACTGGAAAAGTAATAATCCGTCTTCTTGAAAGAAAATTGTTCATTTGAGATGACACAATATTAATTTGGAAAATAAATGATAACACAGATGCCTGGAGGGTGATTATCGTACGTATTGGATGACTATGTATGAAAACGTGACTTATGCTCTCATTGAAAATTTTTTTATACTTGAGATAATTTATGTCACCATATGATAGAAATACATTGTATATTATATATTATAAACACATAAAGTGAGCTTGGTAAGAGACAATAGATTGAAAGTAAAAGAAGGAATCTAAAAGACATAATGGCTTTGATTTGTAAACGGATCACCACCAGAAAACATCTCTCGCAGGTCTTTTCAGATTTCATAAGTCGTGTCCAGCCACATCACACTCAGGTTATATCTCAAGAACTGTGAAATTATGAATCCACCATGAAAATAGAATATTACCTTGTTTTCGAGAAAACAATAGGTTTTCATTTCATATGGAGCAAATGACACAATTTTTTTTGATTTTGAAATATGATGGAATAGAGTAAAATGACTCACTAAATTGGTTGCTATTGTGAAGTAGCCGTTGATCGACATAGCTTGACGCATCATTATGGATCATCGGAAAACAACCTCTGTGCGTTTCTAACACATATGTATGGTTACGTACGTACGACCTCTTATACCCCATTATAAGCGAAAGCCTCTAAGACAATATGGTAATATTGTTGTTGTTGTTAGAAAAAAACAATACTGGATCTTGTGCTGGCAAGTGTCATCATCACACATGTATCAATGAAGCCAATCTTATTTTTACACATCAAAGCCATGCGAATTGATCTACTCTTGGAAGTGCAGAGTGTTTCCAATTTTACATTTTTTTTTCCATATTTCATGATAATTTGTTGGAAGTGATTTATTCTATGTATTTTATGAATTTCATGGCGTGTAATAAACTATGTATTATACATATATCTCTACTATGCATTATATCTTATATCTTTATCATGTTGTAGCATGTACTATAATATGTTAAGTCTTTTTTTTCTTAAGCTAATTTTATAATCTACGGATAGAATCATATCATCTTTAATAGTTTCGAGTTTATGAGAAACTTGAATGAAAATGTTCACATAAACATGAATGTGACCCCTCGAACAGTTGCTGATATTGATGGCGGAGATGCGAAGGAAGAAAGCAAGAAAACTCTTGAACCGATCGGAAAACAAGGGACAAATATATACATTTATTTGACATGACACGTGTCCAACTGATTCGCCACCTCATCAGAACTTGAAGTCTTAGCCTTGAATGTTATTGAACTAAAACTTTTCTGGCCCATGGAAACATTGTACTTGTGTATTAGAATTATATGGATTTCTGTGATTTTGGTTTGTTATATTCAATTATTGTTATCATTTCCTTTTTGTTTTCGGTGGGATGTGTTCCGGTTGGAAATATGTGGTCTTGGAACATAACATCATTCATGGCACGAGGGTCTCTATCGTCTCAGCCTCAAAGAGCATTATGTAGGATACAAATCAGGAGCTCAGCAATCTTTTACTTGGATGAGGACTTACACAGTGATCCACATAAGATGTCCTCCGCAAACCAGACCTTCGTCCTAACAGCATGGGAACAACTACACTGTACGCATATTTGTAATCGAACTCTTGATCTATTAGAGTAAATCTAAATCTAAATACTAAGTGAACTATGTCCTGGAATCAATTGAAAAGTAAATCTACTTGTTACTCTCGTTTGTAAACCGCAGATCTATTACCAACTAACTTATGAATAAAAGACAAAGGAAGTTATAACCAAAGTTGTAACATCTTTATTCATGTCCCATGTTTTCACCATCTTCACTAACTTGGAGAATTACGTATGTTAAGTATGTTAAAAGAAGTAAGAAATATTTGTTTATGGCATATGATAGGAGGGTCACTCTATCTCTATCCATTAACGGCTTGACTTAACAAGCTAATGTGGGGAATAATTGATATTTAAAAAGGAAGATATTATTTTTGGAGGACTATAGATTTTCCACGGATCTTTTGGACTAGGAGATTTGGATAAATAATTGATATTTATCAAACCTTTTTTTTTTTGAGAAAATTGAATGGCCTAATTGAAATCCCTATATATACAATTGACCAGGGGCTGTAGGATGACACTCCAAATTGATAAAATATTCTGTGTGATTACAACCATTCCCAGAATGAAGCACTCTCTTCTTCTTTCTCTTGTCGTTCTTGCATTGTTAATTGCTTTCGGATGTGAGTATCATAAAAACATCTAATCTCTTACATTTGTACTTATTCGATTCATTTTTTCACTTAGACATCGACCAATCTCGAAAGTATGTTTTCATGGTTATATTTGCCTGTCTTGCTAATATGAGATCTCTAACAACGGTATAGTATCGTTGAAGGGGTTGGGAGAACCTATAGTATTCATTTTTTATGTTATAAATGTTGTCACCAAGTCAAATACTATTCAAATCAACAACAACAATAACATTATTCGATTATTTTAGAGGCTTCCGTCTATAGCGGGGTAGAGTATTAGGAGTTCGGGTGTACGCATCCATACGCATATGTTAGAAACACATGGTATGTTGTTTTATCGATGACCCATAAAAAAATTACGCCAAGCTGTGTCGATCAACTGATATTTCACAATATAAGAAGCGCAGCAAATTTAGTGAGTCATTTTGTTTTATTACATCATATTCCAAATACAAAGAATAGTGAGTGCTTGACTCTAAGGCTGAATAGTAATTCCCCCAAAACATATATTCCAAATGAAATCTTGGGTTAATATTGTAAATTATAGAATATATCATACCTTTTTTACACTAAGAAATTTATGAGAATATTGAATGAATTTGTTTCACTCTTTGGACCATATGCAGGTGGTGGTAATATTGATGGTAGAGATGCCAAAGAAGAAGGCAATAGAGCTATTGAAGACATTGGAAATGGCGGGAGAAAAATAAACATTGATTTCTGTGAAAAAGAAGATAAACAAGGGGAAATATGGTGGTGCTGCAATTTTCCTGGAGCAGCATGGACGTGCTGGGGCACCCTAGAGATTTGCCATGCCAACTGCCCACATACGCCGCCTGCCCAGAAACCTTGATGATTTTGCTTTGAATATATTGATCAAATATTGATATGCCCCTTGTATTTGGATTCTATAGTAATATACGAAAAAAATCATCGATGATATAGATTTCTAAATTCCATTCTAATTTTCGGGGGGGGGGGGGGGGGGGGAGGGTTGTGGGATGGAGATGTCAAACAGGTCGTGTATCGTATATCGTGTTTCGTGTTTTTCATGTTTCGTGTATCAAAGTGTCATATCCATACCTTACCTGTTTGCTTCGCGTGTATGGATGTAGATACCCAAACCCGTACATGTCAGGTTTCGTGTCGTGTATCGGGTATACCCACGAACTTGACAAGTACAAATATTTCAAGTCATGTACATGTCATTTCATGTACTTTTCAGGTATTTTCAGGTTTCGTGTATTTTTCAGGTTTCATGTACTTAAACGACTATTGATACAATGTATGAAACAACAATAAGTACACAACCAGATGTTAAATATTAAAATGAGTGAGGTCTCCTAAACTCAAATCACTTGACTCTGCAATAATAGATTAAAGAAATGGGATTTGGGAATGGAGGAAAGGGGGAACCTAACAGGGTTACTTAGTAGCGCGATAGTCTTTTTTTGGAAACATTTATTTTTTATTTTATTAATTATAAATTTTATTTAAAATACATTTTTTTAAATTTCGTGTATAAACGGATATAAACGGGTACCCACGGGTATACCCGGACACGACCCGCCATTGGCGGGTATCTTTCAGATCTTACCCGATTTGTACACGAAACCCGCCAAGGTCATACTCATACCCGCGAAAATTTGTGTCAGGTTCGGGTGGTGTTTCGTGTCGTGTCTGAAATTGTCACCCATACGGGATTGTTATTCTCTTGCAACGCAAACGTTTGAGTAACAATCTTATGGACTCATCCGAGTTTTATCAGTTTGACTAACAGTTTTAAAACCGATTCGAGACTGTGTGTTCTTGATGTAAATCGATCATACAAAGATTTATTCACGCCACTAATCAAAAAGGTTAATTTGACAATAAATGATAAGGTTAACTACGTATGGTAGTCAAAGTTATATAACTCTTTTAAGACCTATTAGAGTTCAATTGTTGTTGACAATAAATGATAAAGTTAATTAAGTATTGGAGTAACTTTTTCTGATTGTATGCTTCATTCGAGATGTAACTTCTTCTTATCGTAAATAAAAAAAAATGTTCGTGCTGATTATCTCCTTTGCTACTATGAAGCATACTCTTCTTCCATTCTTCATCATTCTTGCTCTCTTTATGGAGTTCGAGTGTAGGTCCGATAAACACGGTTGAGATTAGGAGAGACAGAAAGTGAGGCAAAATATGAGTTTTCCAATCACGCGTTGCCATTTGTACAAAAAAGAGAAATGTTTAAATTTTTTTTAAAAAAAAGAGTTGTATGTATACGTGGCAGCGCGTGATTAGAGGCATCATATTTTGTTTCACTTTTTGTCTCTCTTGATCTGAACCCCGATAAACACATATCTCCTGCATTTATACTTATTTAATTTAATTTTAATTTTGATCGTGACCAATTTTGGATCAACAATCTGTCTCTCTCCCTAAGCAAATCAACTTTGTGTGTTATCCATCACTTGCACATATAAAACGTGTAATCAATTTTGGAACAAGAATCTCCTTAGTTTATATATGTCTCGGGGATGTAACTTAAATAAAGACAGATTTGTGTAACAAAAGACTTTAATAACAATTCTCTTGATAACATGAACAAGTAGATCCAAGAAGTATTGTAGTTTAGTTTGGATTATGTGTTAAAATCAATTATATTAATTATAATTGATTGCTATAATCTCATGATTTATTTATAAATCATTAATGTGGATCACATGTATAATGTATTCGTATGTTATATTGGCTAGATACGTTGCAATTATTGACTGTATTAATTATCAGATTTGATTCTGATTGATTGACAATTATTAAGTTTCCTTGATGGAAGGAATTAATTGCCGGTTGAATAAGGAAGGGGTTCCTGGCCTAGTCTATAAATAGAGGGCCTGTGATATTTCATCAATCATAGCTATACAACATTCAGATAGGCATAGGCTGGAAGGCTCTTTTTCCCGCAAAGATTCTTCTCTGCAGCAGGTTTCCGATTCGAAGGCGACGACTGAGCGATAATGACCAGAGGTAACTTTTCTGCTTCCGCTATTTCTTTTGGCCTAACATTTGGTATCAGAGCCACCTCTGACCATATCGTTTGCATTGAGAAAACTTTCTTATGTACGCTTTAATGCAATTTAATCGTTCAAAGGTTACGACATTATAGTTTTCGAGGCCTTGAGTATTCAATTATATGTACTGTTATTCTGCCGGATTTCTGTGGCCGGATTCTGTTTCTGCTGCCGGATTTCGTTTTTTTTGGGTCGATGTTACCACCCAGAAAATTTTTGCAGATGCCCCTTTCTTATGCATAATCTAATTATTCAGCCATGACTTGCATTCCAAATTCAAATATTTAAATATATTTTGGCTTAGAACCACATCAATGGTCCTCCTCCTTCATCATGAATGAGTGGTGTATTATATGCATGAATTAGGAACTTTCCTTAATTCTCAGAAAATTTTTGCATTTGAATAGGAGATTTTCTCCGTTGAATTTTGTACGTGCAATGTAAAGATCCTTAGATTGTTAAGAATTGTTCCAGTGGTGAGTTAAAATATTATAATAATGATTGGTTCTATTTTAATGGATATCATATAATAAACCCGTAGATATAATTTTATGATATTTGATTTAAAACAGATTAGTATTGATGGCTTTATGTTGGGATCAAAGGGCGATGCGAATACGAATTTGAACCATCCTACTGTTTTCTCTGATAATTTAAATATAAATGATTATGTATCCAATTGAGAAAATTTATGGCAAGTACAAAAGGTGAATTATTGAAGATGTGATAAATACACCGTGCACGTAATCTCTGTTTAGAAAGTCGTACTTAAGCTGGACCGTTGTGACCCCACCGTATGGCCTGGGATTTTACGTGGAATGGTAATACCTGTCTTGAAAATTTATTCATGATTTTTCCTGGGTATTGCCGAATCGGTTTATTTCACATTTTCATTATGATTTCATCTTTTGTTGCTGTCATATAAAGCGTTTTAAAGTTGGTGACATATAAAGAATTATTTTCTTAATTTTAAGATTAGCCACAATATCTTAAAATTGTACGGTATAAAGAAAATAAAATGTCATCATACTTATGGTTTTGATTAATAAGGTAATCACTCTGCCCCACAGGGAAGTGGTTATTTTATTGATCGAGAAAATTAAACATAAATATTTCCTATTCTAGTCACTCTGCCCCACAGGGAAGTGGTTATTTTATTGATCAAGAAAATTAAACATAAACATTTCCTATGCCCACAGGTACATAAATATTTTGGTTTTTTAATTTTCATATCATTTAAGTATATTCTATGCATGAGTGCGACATCTACCCACAGGAAGGTTTAGAATATACTATTTGAATTAACTTGATTAATTCATTCTGATTATATATGTTCATAGCATGATATGTGTTTCTTTGGTTAAGCAGTTATTCCCACTACTGCTTTATTTGATTCTGCTAAAACTCCAAAGCTGACTGGTGACAATTTTACTGAGTGGAAGGATATCATCTTTTTGACGTTACGGTGTATGGACTTAGACCTGGCACTCCGTGAGGAAAAACCACCAAATCCCACGGAATCAAGCACGACATCTGAGAGGTCTAGTTACGAACGCTGAGAGCGATCTAATCGCCTCAGCATGATGCTCATCAAGTCTCGTATAAGTCCAAGCATTAGGGGTTCTATCCCTAATCTTGATAATGTCAAAGCTTACATGAAAGCCATTGATGAACAATTCGTAAGCTCTGACAAGGCGGTTGCCAGCACCCTTATGAAGAGGCTTTCAAACATGACCCATGACAGAAGCCGTGGTGTGCGCGAGCACATCATGGAGATGCGGGACATTGTTGCTAATTAAGCTCCTTAAAGGTTGAAATCTCGAAGTCATTCCTGGTGCATTTCATACTCAACTCTCTCCCTTCGGAGTACACTCCATTCAAGATCTCATACAACACATAAAGAAAAATGGTCGATTAATGAACTTCTGACCATGTGTGTTCAAGAGGAGCAGAGGTTGAAGAATGAGTCCATTGAGTCTGTACATCTTGCGACTCATTTTAAGAGAAATACAAAGAAGGGCAAAGGTGTTCCAACGAAGAAAATCGACAATAAAGACAAATGTCGGTTTTGCAAGAAAAATGGACACTGGAAGAAAGATTGCCTGAAGTATAAAGGATGGATGGAGAATAAAGGTAATTTGTCCTTTGTGTGTCATGAATCTAATTTTACTGAGGTTTTTGATAATACATGGTGGATTGATTGTGGTTCTACAATTCACATTGCGAAAACCATGCAGGGCTTTCTAAACCTGAGGAGGCCAAATGAAAGTGAACAATGCATCTATTCTGGAAACCGGATGCGCTCTACTGTTGAAGGAGTGGGATCTTATAGGCTCATTTTGAAAATTGGTTTTCAACTTGATTTGGAAAACACCTTTTATGTACCTTCTTTTTCCAGAAATTTAGTTTCTCTTTCAAGACTTTCGATTATTGGATATGATTTCTATTCACATCTTTTTGTAATGAATGTTTTGAAAGAGAATAAAGTTATTGGTTCTGCGAAATTGAATGGTTTTCTGTTTCAACTTGAGTTAGATCCCATTTACGAGCATACTCTTTTAACAGAAACTGGTACAAAACGTTGTATTATTGATGAGAACTCATCAAGTCTTTGGCACAAAAGATTGGGACATATCTCAATCGAAAGAATGAAAAAGATTGGTGAATGAAGGAGTTTTACAAACTCTATACTTCACTAATTTCGGTACTTGTGTGGGATGCATAAAGGACAAGCAAACCAACAAGACCATTAAGGGTGTCAAAAGAAGTTCTCAACCTCTTGAAATCATACACACGGATATCTGTGGACCTTTTTATACACCTTTCTTGAAATGGTCAGAAATACTTTATTTCATTTATCGACGACTATTCAAGGTTCATTTATCTCTATCTTCTATTTGAAAAATCTTAAGCACTTGATGCGTTCAAAATCTTCATATTAGAAATAGAGAAACAAAAGGAGAAGACAATTAAAATTGTCCGATCCAATAGAGGTGGTGAATATTATGGACGTTACACATAAAAGGGACAAATGATTAGTCAATTTGCCGAATTCCTTCAAAAGGAGGGTATTGTTGCTCAATACACCATGCCTGGCACACCACAACAAAATGGTGTTGCTTAAAGAAGGAATCAGACTCTTATGGACATGGTCAGGAGCATGATTAGCACAACGAATTTGCCTATATCCTTTTGGAGTGAAGCTCTAAAAACCGCTGTGTATGTTTTAAATCGGGTTCCATCTAAGGCCATTCCTAAAACACCTTTCGAGTTGTGGAATGGTTGGAAACCAAGTTTAAAACATTTACACATATGGGGTTGTCTAGTTGAAGTTAGGGTATACAACCCAAGCATAAAGAAACTGGATGAACAAACGAAAAGCGATTATTTTATTGGGTATGCAGTTAACTCCAAAGGATATAGATTTTACTGTCTCTCACATACTCCAAAAGTGGTTGAAGCTAGAAATGCTAAATTTCTAGAGGATCATGAAGTCAGTGGGAGTGATTCGAATCAAGAATTCAATTTTGAGGAAGTAAGGGATACACACGTTGTACCTTTATATGTAGACAAATCGGTTGATATTCATCGCCGCCAATTGTGCAACCTCAAATTGAAGAATCACATCAAGAACAGTTGAACCCACTAATCCCACATCTACTGAACCAGTGGGAGTACGAAGATCCTCAAGAACTAAAAGGCCAGCAATTTCTAGCTATTATGTTGTATATCTTCAAGAGTCCGATTATGAAATTGGGCTAAATCATGACCCTATCTCGTTCTCACAAGCCATGAGTTGTGACAAATCGTCACTATAGTACGATGCCATGAAAGAGGAGATGAAATCAATGGCTAAAAACAATGTCTGGAAACTTGTTCCGTTACCAAACAGAGCCTCTGTGGTGGGATGCAAATGGGTCTTTAAGACCAAAAGAGACTCGTTTAGTAACATTGAACGATATAAAGCCAGACTTGTGGCTAAAGATTTCACTCAGAAAGAAGGCATCGATTACCATGAAACCTTCTCTCCAGTCTCAAAAAAGGATTCATTTTGGATAATCATGGCATTAGTAGCTCATTTTGATGTCGAGCTACATCAAATGGATGTAAAAACTGTGTTTTGAATGGGGTTCTTGATGAAGAGGTATACATGTGTCAACCTGAAGGCTTTGTCAATTCTGATAATGATCAACTGGTTTGCAAGTTGAATAAATCCATCTATGGGTTTAAACTGGCTTCACGTCAATGGAACATCAGGTTTCATGAGGTAATCTCTTCATTCAGTTTCGTAGAGAACATTGTTGATCAATGTATATACCTCAAGACAAGTGGGAGCAAATACATTTTCTTAGTCCTATATGTGGATGATATTCTACTAGCAAGCAGTGATCTTGGGTTATTGCATGAGACTAAGCAATTTCTCGCTTTGAATTTTGATATGAAGGATATGGGTGAAGCCTCTTATGTCCTTGGCATAGAGATTTACAGAGATAGAACAATTAAAATACTTGGTCTTTCTCAGAAGGCCTACATCATCAAAGTACTTGAGAAATTTTCTATGCAGAATTATGCGTCTATTGCGTCACCTATTGTCAAAGGAGAAAAGTTCAGTTTAGACCAGTGTCCTAAAAATGCATTGGAACAGGATCAAATGAAAAGCATTCCATATGACTCGCTCATTGGGATCCTTATGTATGCATTGGTCTGTACCAGACATGATATTGCATTTGCGGTTGGAGTGCTTGGTAGATATCAAAGCAACCCTGGTATGGCTCATTGGAAAGCAGCCAAGAGGGTGTTGAGATATTTACAATGAACCAAAGATTATGAGCTCACATATAGACGATCAGAAAATTTGGAAGTAATTGGATATTCTGATTCTGATTACTCTGGTTGTGTGGATACGAGTAAATCTACTTCTGGATACATCTTTCTTCTTGCTGGAGGAGCTGTATCTTGGAGGAGTAAGAAGCAATCCATTATTGCTTCATCCACAATGGAGGCTGAGTTTATTGCATGCTATGAAGGTACGTCACAAGCCTAATGGATGAGAAATTTCATTAGTGGTCTTAACGTTGTCGATATTATTGATAGACCCATAAAGATTTTCTGCGACAATTCAGCTACTGTGTTCTTTGCGAAAAATAACAAAAATAGGAGTCGCAGTAAACATATCGACATAAAGTATTTAAAGGTCAGAGATCATGTTAAACAAGGAGAAGTAAAGATTGAACACATTAGTACGGAGTTAATGGTTGCTGATCCTATGACTAAAGGATTACCGGTTAAAGTTTTCAGGGATCATGCTGCTGATATGGGACTTCTTAGTTCTCCTTGATTTGTTGTACTATGATCTTATTTTGTCTAGACATTTGTCGACTTTGAATATGCGCATTTAAAGTTGTATGATCTATTTGATCCATGGACGTGGACCCATTTTGAGATGATTTATAGTAAATCATACATTTTGTTCAATTGAGTGTACGATGCATTGTAATTCTTGGAAGGGAGTGCTTGACATCAAAGCATAACCGCCTTGATTCGTGTGTTGTATTTTCAATCTAAGTTTGATAGTCAATAGATCCAAGTGACAATAAATTATGGTCATATTGTTTTGTCACTTATGCCGTGTTATCTAGCATTCGACATGTGATCCAAGTGGGAGAATGTTAGAATCAATTATATTAATTATAATTGATTGCTATAATCTCATGATTTATTTATAAATCATTAATGTGGATCACATGTATAATGTATTCGTACGTTATATTAGCTAGATACGTTGCAATTATTGACTGCATTAATTATCAGATTTGATTCTGATTGATTGACAATTATTAAGTTTCCTTGATGGAAGGAATTAATTTCCGGTTGAATAAGGAAAGGGGTCCCTGGCCTAGCCTATAAATAGAGGGCCTGTGATATTCCATCAATCATAGCTATACAACATTCAGATAGGCATAGGCTGGAAGGCTCCTTTTCCCGCAAAGATTCTTCTCTGCTGATAAACCAGAAATAACCGTCTGTTAGTCAACAACAGTCAACGACATAACTCCCGCAGTTCAGCATCCACTCGGCAAAACTGCACTTCAGCTCTATTTTCTCATCCTTACTAAAGAATATGCCCAAGGGTTGCACCTCGGCAATCAACTTCAACCTCGACTTCAACTTAAGTGTTACACTTTAGATCACTTCGGCTAGGTTCAACACTGCACTTCGGCAAAGCTTGGTTTTGCATTTCGGAGAAGGAGTTAAGCACAACATTATATCATGGGACCGTCAAGCAGAAGTACAGTTCACAAAAAGAGTACACGTCTGGCTATTCAGCCTGTACACGCCAATGTCACATCAGCCGACCTACTAGTCACATCAGCCAACCTACCGGTCATGTCAGCAGACCTACTGCGTCACAGGTTTTCTGCCCCAAACAAACGTATTATCCGATGTCAGAGGCAGAGGACGGGGAAAAATAATAAAAGCAAGCTAACGGAGACAGAGCAGTGGATCGAACCATTTTTCACCTCAAAGAAGATACACTTCATCTTCTCCTCAGCTAAAGAACTGTGAGAATTTTCTAACTCCACACACCAAACTATATTCTCAATGAGAAATGACCCAAACTGACTTGAGCGTCGGAGGGTTTTACCCGGGGTCACACCCTCGGGTCCTCTGATTTCTGCTTCCTTGTGGAGGATTTCTAGGAAGCTATTCCAGCAAAATCTCAACCAACATCGGACGACGTTTATTTGAGATCATCTTTGACGCTTGGTGAAAATCTAGCTTCATCATTTGGCGCTAGAAGGAGGACCCCTCAATTCCTTAAAACAGTTTCTCAAGGCTCTCCTAATTCTGATCTTACCCGGCTGCCGTGGGAAAGATGAATAAGAAGAATGGAAAAGGGCCCAAGCAACATATGACATCTAAGAGATGTCAAAGATCTTCTTAACAACGATTGGAACAGAGTTCCTCAGAACAAGCGGAATCTTCAAACCCTGCTGCCTTTACCTATGAAGAACACATGCAAGCTGTGCGATACGTAGCTCAAAATCCAAATGTGTTCCAAGCCGTGGTGAAGGAGATGAAAGAAAAGGCTCCTAGGGTAGGACCCAGTGGGTCTTGCTCCAATAATTCACCAACTCGGTCTGATGGTCATCCTAGGCGCCAGAGTGAATCTATGGCTGAGGCTAGATGTTCAGGGAAAAAATCTAGTCATCAGCAGAGTATCAGAGCTTTGCTACAGGATAGATGCTCTGTTAAAATCCGGTTAGGGGGTCGAGGAAAAGAAAGGAACTCTTTGCTGGCTTCAAAAGCTCATATTCTCTCCTACATGAGGAAGGCAAGAGAACCTCAGCCTCTGGCAGGACCAATCCACAAAAGAAATCACCAAATGTACTATCTTTATCATCATGATATTGGTCATGATACAGAAGACTGTAGGCGGCTCGGACAGAAAATTGGGCGTCTGATCGAGCTCGGTCACCTACAACGGTTTTATAACCCAAGGTCAAGGCTGCACAACAAGCTGGACTTTGGCAGGCCTCCTCCGGATGAAAGTTGCAGACTTGAGCATCAGCACAAGTCGCCAAGAGATGAGGATTCAGATTCAGATGAACAGAGGTTGCGGGTTCCTGAGCATATAAGGCTGACCTAATTTTCAGCTCAGCCTTATATTATTTGAGGATTAATCTTTTACCAGATTCTCACTCGGCTCTGTCCGGCTTAATCCTCTTATTCGGCATTCAGCCAAGAAGGTTAAGTCACCTTATGGTACATGAAGAGCATCTATACAAAAGAAACAGTTTTATGCCAACCTGACATCCACTTTATTGCCCGTAACAGGATTGGGGGCGTAATTATACTACAAATGCGACAGGTTTCACATCTCGGCAAAAATGCGACAGGTTTCGCACATCTAAATAGCCCAGGAGGTCATGTCAGTTCTAAGAAAACACTTTGGGACATGTTTCCTTATATCCCACCTCAGCAGGACTGAGTGGGTTGAGCAGGACTCAAACACTTGGGACAGGTTTCCCTATATTCCACCTCAGCAGGACTGAGTGGGTTGAGCAGGACTCAGACATGAGTATGGTTGCATACATCCAACTCCTATATCTTGTCATAGACAGTAGTCTCTAAAGCAATAAGGTAATGTTGTTGTTGAATCCATAGGCACACCATTCAAAAAGTTAATGCTACCTCTTTCTATTTCATTGTTCATTTGAAATGAGAGACTGGAAAAGTAATAATCCGTCTTCTTAAAAGAAAATTGTTCATTTCAGATGACACAATATTAATTTGGAAAAAATATACGAGAACACAGGTGCATGGAGGGTGATTATCGTACGTATTGGATGACTATATATGAGAGCATGCTATTCCGACGAAAGATCCGCGATTCCAAAGCATGCCAACTGTGTGGACATTTTGAAGATACAGGACTACATACTTTACGGGACTGCACTTGGGCAATGAAGATCAGGAAGAAACTGCTACCTCAGGCAAGCTGGAATTCATCTTTCTGTAGCACGAATGATCTGTGTGCATGGATTGACCTCAACCTCGAGAGGAATTTTGGGAGTGACTCTAAGAACATAGGGCCTATATTTTTCGAGAAGGGCTTTATGCAATCTGAATGTGGAGGAACAAGACGCTGTTAGGGGAGGACGAAGCGCTGCCAGAGACTCATCATGTAGTTCGCGCTATTTTTGACAGGGCACGTAATATACGTCTAGCGTGGGATCTAGCTAGCACTTCTGTAGATATTGTATAGTTACACGTAGTACAGGT
This sequence comes from Eustoma russellianum, assembly GCA_036186865.1. NCBI lineage: Eukaryota > Viridiplantae > Streptophyta > Magnoliopsida > Gentianales > Gentianaceae > Eustoma > Eustoma russellianum. Next base: position 3,808,762 of record AP025043.1, read on the forward strand.
AGCATTACTGTTTGATGTAAACAGTATGGCATTCTTTTTGGAATAATAATGATCCATTTCCTCCCAAAAAAAACTTACTCTCTCAGTGATTTTTTTTATACTTGAGATCATTTATGTCGCCATATGATAGAAATACATTGTATATTATATATGATAAACATTTAAAATAATTCATTTAATACATGGCACACAGTAATTGCTAATTATATAAAACAACCCACTATAATAAGATGAAATGACAATCTATTGTAAAAGTAAGAAAACTTTTACTTTTGGAAGCATTTGAACCCAAGACTTGGATATCAACTCTAATAACTCTGGATTAGGCATCACCAGAACGCTCTCAATAAATTTGGCAAAATATAGAAAGTAAAGATTGCTAGAGAATTGTTTAAAGAAAAAAAAAAGAAAAAAAGAGAGAGAAAAGCTTGCTATGAAATTATATGACCTATTTGATCGCGTGGGTACTTAGAAAAGGCCTGTCTTCTGCCTTTGATTTGAGTAAGTAAAGATAACAAAATCTCGTAATCCTCAACAATAATAAGAGAGTATTTTTGACCACACGAGATAGGATGTCTGTGAAGTCTCCATATATCAACATAAGCAAAGCCAAAAACAGAACGGAAATAGAAGTATTCAAAGAAAAGGGATTCTTCTTTTGTTTAGCTAAGACAAACTCAACCATTACTCTAATATGAAACTGAAACATTAGAACATTCTTCATTCTTGGGAGAGAAATGTGTCTGAATCTGAGGTGCCAAAAGCTGAACTTAAGAGGGAGATGAAGCCCAAGCAGGAAGAGACAACGGAACAAAAGGAGACATAGAAAGAAGCTTAGACTGACAAGCAAGATGATATAAACTAGTATCTGGTCTAGCTAGCTGATCTAATCATCTTCTTAGTATAGATGTCCTGAAGAAGACATTAATCAAAATAAAATAAGATAGAAACATGATTGAATAAAGTGAGCTTGGTAAGAGACAATAGATTGAATGTAAAAGAAGGAAACTAAAAGACATGCTTTGATGTGTAAAAGAATTAGCACCAGAAAACCTCTCTTACATGTTTTTTCAAATTTCATAAGCGGTGTCCAACCACATTACCTTTGGTGATATCTCTGGAAATGTATAATTAAGAATCCACGATGAAAATAGAATATTATCGAGTTGTCAATAAAAAAATACTGGATCTTGTACGGATATCATTATAGATGCATCATCTCAGATCCATCGATGAAATCAATCTTATTTTACACTTCAAAGCCATGCGAATTGATCTACTCTTGCAAGTGCATAGGGTTTCTAATTTTGCAATTTTTTTGATTTGTTCATATTGGTTTATTCTATGTATTTTATGTACTTCATGGCACGTGTAATAAACTATGTATATCATGTATCTTTACTATATGTTACATCTTATATCTTCATCATGTTGTAGCATGTACTATAATATGTTCAGTCTTTTTTTTTTCTTAAGCTAATTTTATAATCTACGGATAGAATCATACCATCTTTTATACTTATGCGAAGGAAGAAGGCGTGAAAGCTCTTGAATCGATCGGAAATCAAGGGACAAAGATATACATTTATTTGCCATAACAAGTGTCCACATGATCCGCCACCTCATCAGAACTTGAAGTCTTAGCCTTGAATGTTATTGAACTAAAAACTTTTTTCTGGCCCATGGAAACATTGTACTTATGTATTAGAGTTATATGGAGTTATGTTATTTTGGTTTGTTATATTCCATTATTATTATTACCATTTCCTTTTTTGCTTTTGTGGGATGTGTTCCGGTCGGAAATATGTGGTCTTGGAACAAAAGATCATTGATGATACAAATCAGGAGTTCAACAATCTTCTAGTTGGATGAGGACTTACACAGTGATCCACATAAGATGTCCCGCGCAAACCAGGCTTTCGTCCTAGCAGCAGTGGAACACCTACACTGTGCGTGTCCCTGGAATCGAACTCTTGATCTCTTGAAGTAAATCTCAATCTAAATACTAACTGAGATATGCCTGAAAAGTAAATCTACTTGTTACTCTCGTTTGTAAACCGCAGATCTATTACCAACTAACTTATGAATAAAAGACACAGGAAGTTATAACCAAAGTTGTAACATCATTATTCATGTCCCATGTTTTCGCCATCTTCACTAACTTGGAGAATTACGTATGTTACGTATGTTAAAAGAAGTAAGAAATATTTGTTTATGGTATATGATAGGAGGGTCACTCTATCTCTATCTATTAACGGCTTGACTTACCAAGCTAATGTGGGGAATAATTGATATTTAAAAAGGAAGATATTATTTTTGGAGGACTAGAGATTTTCCACGGATCTTTTGGACTAGGAGATTTGGATAAATAATTGATATTTATCAAACATTTTTTTTTTTTGAGAAAATTGAATGACCTGATTGAAATCCCTATATATACAATTGACCAGGGGCTGTAGGATGACACTCCAAATTGATAAAATATTCTGTGTGATTACAACCATTCCCAGAATGAAGCACTCTCTTCTTCTTTCTCTTGTCGTTCTTGCATTGTTAATGGCTTTCGGATGTGAGTATCATAAAAACATCTAAACTCTTACATTTGTACTTATTCAATTCATTTTTTCACTTAGACATCGACCAATCTCGAAAGTATGTTTTCATGGTTATGTTTGACTGTCTTGCTCATGAGATTTCAACAACGGTATAGTATTCAATCGTTGAAGAGGTTCTATAGTATTCATTTTTTTATCAACAACAACATTATCCTATTGCCTTAGAGGCTCTTACCTATAGCGGAGTATGGGAGGTCGGATGTACGCAACCATACACATGTGTTAAAAACACACGGAGGTTGTTTCCCTATGACCCGTAATGAAAATTGCGCCAAGCTGTGCCGATCAACAGCTACTTCACAACATAAGAAGCGCACCTAATTTAGTGAGTCATTTTGTTTTATTGCATCATATTCTAAAACCAAAGAAGAGTGTGTCCTTGACTCCAAGGCTGAAAAGTAATTTTCCCAAAACATATATTCCAAATGAAATCTTGGGTTAATATTGTATATTATAGATAGCATCATACCTTTTTTACGCTATGAAATTTATGAGAATATTGAATGAATTTGTTTCACTCTTTGGACTATATGCAGGTGGTGATAATATTGATGGTAGAGATGCCAAAGAAGAAGGCAATAGAGCTATTGAAGACATTGGAAATGGGGGAAGAAAAATAAACGTTGATTTCTGTGTAAAAGAACATAAACAAGGGGAATTATGGTGGTGCTGCAAATTTCCTGGAGCATGGACGTGCTGGAGCACCCTAGAAATTTGCCATGTCAACTGCCCACATACGCCGCCTGCCCAGAGAACTTGATGATTTTGCTTTGAATATATTGATCAAAAATTGATCTGCCCCTTGGATTTGGATTCTATAGTAATATACGAAAAAAAACCATCTATGGTATAGAGATCGGTTCGTTTAATTTACGAACAACATTAACGAGCCAAACACCTTAAATGAATGGTTCCAATTACCGAGTTCGAACAGAAAAAATGGTTCAAGCTCGGTTCATTAACCTTTTATCCGCGCCAAGCTCGAGCTCGAGCCAAACGAGCCAAACAACCGAACGACTCGATTCATTTACAGCCATATATATACATACATATATATATGTATATATAGACACACACACAGATGCTTTCATATCGAAAAAAAAAATCATTTGACAATAAATGGGATAAGGCCAATTAGGTACTGAAGTCAATGGGAGTGTTGCGGTGCCAAATTTATAGAAGAAAATCGAGCCCTATAAATCCTATATTGTGTTATTAAAAACATGCAACGCTATCATCCGTCGGAAGATACATGATGACATCCGTCTATTTATATAACATGTTGATAAGTGCGGGTGAACAACAACATTACTTTATTGGCGTAGAGCCTTCCGCTATGACGGGTATTGAAAATTGGATGTACGCAACAATACTTATGTATTGCATATAGAGATTGTTTCGTAATGACCTAACAGTTTTGAGAGAAATAGCTACCCAGATTCTTTTAGACCCAAAGTTTTGTTTTCTCTCAAATTTTATATTCGATATCTGCTTCTTCTGTTATATGACTGCTACCCATTTGGTTCCCAAATCAAGAATCCATTACTATCACAGTACAATGATTTTTCAGAACCAAAATCTTTAGTCTAATTTCAAACTTTATGGTCCATCTTTTATGTCTCTCATAAAATGATGGCCATTTAATTGGTTCCCTCATGAAGGGTCCAGACCAAGAACATCATTTTTTTTTTTGAAACAGAAGATTTAATCTCTACCGTTATACGTGTATCTTTTTGTTTACTAGTATGACGTATTAACATTTTATCAATTAACATTTTTAATGAATCTATGTCATTTTGATAAAGGAAATTGCAAATCTTTGGATGAGATTGGGATTGGACGGATTCCTTCTTGTTTACAATATATGGCCCTTCTTCTTTATTATTATTATTATTATTATTATTATTATTATTATTATTATTATTATTATTATTATTATTATTATTATTATTATTATTATGATCATCATCATCATCATCATCATCATCATCACTACTACTAAAATGGTATAGACATGTGCAAAGATGTCATGTATAGGCAAAACAATAAATGAGTTGTATATTAAACGTGAGAGAGACAAATGAAGGCAGATATAGATGCATTAAGGAAAAAATATGACTTATATGATAATTGAGGAGCATATGGTCAGTGATAAAGCACAATTGAGATAGTTGATTTATGTATCCGATGTCATATAAAGAGTATAATATTTGAGTGAAAATTTTAGATATTTAAAGTGGAATCACATTTGAGATGATGTGATAATTTTGAAGGAGATTTATTTCAAATGAGCATATTATATATAGGTAGTAGGAGACACATGCTACAACTCAGGAAAAAAAGTATAGGAAAAATGATTGATCCATATATAGATGACTGCATATACTGAGAAAAAAGCTTAAGTATTATTGTTTTTTTTTCTCACCAAGTTAATACACGTACTTGTATAGATCTATAAGAGTACATTACTATATGGCACTTCTCAAAATCTTTTGTTAGAACCAACGACTATACACGTCCTCAACCTTTATGCCTCCCTTTTAGACTTCATTTTAAGAAAATAGTGACTTATAACCAAACAAATAATGATCAAACAAACTTTTGACGGTCATTATCGAAACAGACTTGTACCTATATGATATACATATAATCTGGAAGTTTGGATAAAATTATAAAATACTAGGTAGCTATCTTTGATCGGTTCTTCCCCTTGGTTTCTTTTTTGAGGAAACAATATAAATAGTATACCAAAATGGATCAAAATGAACCTTGACCTGAAAAAAATGCACCGTAATAGAGGTGCAACCTTACCGTCCAAAACAACATGTTCTGCCAAAAAATCAAGTCAATAAATATGTACATAATTAAAGTGAAAGATCAGTGTGAGACTACACGTAATCCTGAAATGAAACATGTACACGTAATCTTCAACTAAAGGCCGCAGGGCTTGTTCTTGAATGAAAAGATCATTTTGTTTTTGCAGGCAAGAAGACGCTGACGGTGATGACTTTATCAATACCTATCCTCTCTCTTCTTTAAAAAGAAAATAATAAAGTCTCAACCCGGGAGGCTGGTCAACGGATGAATTTATAATATTACAGAAATCTTGGGATGAATCTATAATATTACGAAAAAACTAGGGGTGAAAAACGTTTATTAAAGTTGAAGGGTTATGGGATAAATCCCCAACCCTCGTGATGCTTCGGTATTTTAGGTCTTTTTCCACCAATCGAGATATCCTACAAAGAGGAAACAATTATTTCTTGTGTGTTTCTTTGATCCACAGTGGATGTATTGCAATTGAGATTGGTTGATGGCTTCAAGATTTGAACCCCTTCGGCCTTCGTCCTCACAATCGGGTAAGCGGACTCAGAGGAAAAGAGGTCTTATTTTAGTATATTCTTTCAGGTTTCTTTGTACTTGAGGATAATGGCTGTTAAAAATTGATACAACCTCTGTTCTGTCATGATTTGGTTATATGTAGCTATATACAGAACAGAATATGCACCGTTATTATATGATTTTAAGGGACACACCTATAGAGTGTTGTGTTTTTCCTCTTACGAAAGATGGCTTTACATTTTACCTGACACGTGACATACCCTACTAGTTTGGAGCTAAATTTACATGGTCTTGAACTAGAAGAACACTTGGTAATTAGATATACATGATTATACCATAATCATGTAAAAATATGTAGGTATTCTTTTAATAATTAAATAATGCAATCTCAGTCCTTTTGCATCATTATTCATGGTTGCTATTATTAATACTTAGCAACTAAAATGGACCAATGTAGTTTGTATTTTCTTTTGTTATCCGTTCGATACTTTCTAAGATAAGCAAGTTTATCTTGTAATTTACGACTAGTTATGTCGTCTTAATACTACACCCAAATTCCTTGTATGTAATTTACAAGTAATAAACACACCAAAATAAAAACAAACTAAATAATTTAAGCAAAACTAGAAACGGTTCGCTCGTGAGGTAGATTTGAGAAAGCTGACGACCTAAGAAAAGAAAATCATTGAGATAGATCGAAACTTTTTGGGTTTTACAATTCCCCCAGACAATTGTATATGGTCTCACACGTGGAGTCTCACATAATATATTGTAAGAGGAAAACGAATGATAGACCACCATGTTTTAACGGAAGGAGTCCACAAATATGCGTTTAAGCCGATAATGTAACTGGCACAAATTTTACAATGGTCAATGAACAAGTATGATTAGTTGGTCATTGACCAATGAAATGTGTAGAAAATTTATGGGCCCCTTGTTTTGGCCAATCATCCACTTGCTTGTATGTAGATAAAACTTATTTGTCATCATTTTATTGAGCCACTAGTTGATTAATGACCACAATAAAATTTTTGATGTAACTAGTTCACATGTAATGTACCAGCGGAGCCTATTAACCTTTGCAAACTGTTATGAAGAACAAGCAAATCACCATTCCATCTCTTTGGATGAAACTGTTGTTTGTCTCTCTCTCACCCACTCCAGATCCTAACGATATCATTTGCTCTTGTTGTGATGTACTGGGTGAATTGTTCTTGTGCTTTGGGCAAATGTTTGACGAGACAATGGGTTGCAGGAGGATATCTTCAACGGTAGATTGTTGAAGTTAGTGTGTAACAATGAATGTTTCAATAAGTTTATATCTTATGTAACATTATGCAAAAGGGAACAAGGAAAAAATTAGAGGTGGTCACTTACCTAAGAAATAAGATTTCTTCTTTGGTATCATATAATCTAAGAGAAGAAATCACCACCTCCTTGGAACTTTGTCATTTGTATGTGTTTGTACGTCCTTTTATGCGGACTTTATTAAGTTAATGTCAGAAGTGCATCTTCATATCAAAAGTAAACACTATAAATCAAAGATATAACTTAGAATATATTTGCAACGAGATACAATCCTAAGGGCTGACATACATCTAGAGAAAGAAAACAAGAAGATGGCCAAGCTGAGGTTCCATGATGTGTTGCTGCTGATTCTATTCTTGCTCACCTTGACCCTCTGTGGTTAGTCTTTACGCTTTCCTTTAATTTCTTTTAGATCATATACTTCTTAGGCTGGGTACCGGTGATTCTTAGCGGGTGCGATTCGATATCAAGCACGTTCAGTTAGGGTTCTTATTTAAGTGGCCGAAATTGGGCTCGAATTTTATATAATATCATTTCATTATGCTATTTTACATGTCTAGAGTGTCCATCTATAAAGCAATTCTCTTTATTTTTTCCTATTTTTATTGTTCTTTTTCTGAATAGATATGTATAGTAATTAAGAAAAGGAAGATTCTTGTTTTATTAGTAACCACAAGTACCTAAGGTCTGATAGTTAATAGTCATTGTTGATACACTCGACATAACTTGACACAATTTTCATTATGGGTCACCGAGAAACCTTTCCTTAAAACCACTACCTAAGGATCCACTGAAGTTGAGCTGACTGGCACTGAAGCTGACTTGACTGAATTGAGGAACCCCAGGAGTATTGGCCGGTTTTTCTTAGGTTCAAAATTCTGAATGAAAATCTCATTCAGAACATTTTGAATTAATATTTTTAAGCGTTTTAGTGTACGTTTTGCATTTTTTTAATCTTTTGTTTGTTATCATGTGTCTTTTTATTTTTCAGGTGTTTATGTACATGTCTTTCACGTTTTCTGTATATTTTTAGTTGTTTGTTTGTATTTTTTTGCTCATAATAATGTAATTTTGCGTTTATACGTAAAAAAACACTTAACTAGAATATTATGATAGGAAAAATCCTTGAAGTCATCAGATAGTAGACGTACAGTTTGCTAGACAAGTCTAAAAGCATAATAATAGTAGCAGGATCAAATAAATTACAACATTTCATTGAGGACTTGGGGTACATTAATATGGTTAACATTTTCCGGAGAGTACAGAGCTTGGACCAATTTATAAGGTTATTGATTTGTGACCTTAAGGTTTTGGATTCTAACTGCGAAAACAACCTCTTGCACGGGTAAGACTACGTATATCAGATCGTGAAGCGATCCAGCTGCGTAAACACGGAAGTCTAATACTCCGGAAACGCCGCTTTTATCGTTTACATTTTCCCTGACACGTGATACACCCTACTAGTTCGGAGCTAAATTTACTTGAGTTTGAACTAGAAGGAGACTTTGTAATTTGGAGCGGTTGTCAGTCCTCTACGCTCGGTTTCGTTTCGCAGAAATTTTATTGTGGTCATTGATCAACTAGTGGCACAATAAAATGATGACAAATAAGTTCTATCTAGATGCAAGCAAGAAGTTGATTGAACAAAACAAGGTCCATAAATTTTCTACACATTTCATTGGTCATAACCATGGTAAAATTTGTGTTCTTTTCGAGAGGAGCCTTACTGAAGATAATGCTTCAGCCATTCATTGTCGTTATATATTACGTTAATATTTTTCTTACAGTATTTGACAAATATCTGTTACTCAAATTTGAGGAATGAAGCTGAATTAATACCTTTGTTGTTTCTTTCTTTTCTTTTGTGTATATGCGCGCAGTTGCAGAAAGCCTTAGGAACAAAGGTACGGTTGCAACCTCAAAACTGGGAAGATCAATTGGGAAAGACATCCTCCCTCTGCGCTATAACTTTCAGGCACTGGAAGACTGTAACGACATTGCATGCGAGCCTGGAGATGCTGATGATTGTGACCAAAGGCATTGCGGCAGGTGCATAGATGGTTATGATATTTGCAGCGAAGCGTCCACACCTGAAGACTGTAACGACATTCCCTGCACGCCGCCTACTGGGGCAGGAGAGGCTGATGAGTGTTACAATCATGCAGGTTGCGGCAACTGTGATGCGACTCACAATGTCTGCACTAAGCTAAATGATTAAAAGGTTAAGAAACGTTGGTTTTGCTCCTGCAAGATCACCTATATCATATTATTATACTACCTTTTCTATTCCAGGTTCTGTATTTGTCTTTCAAGAATTGACATGTAACGGAACAATAAAGAGAAATTAGTAAATATATGGAAACGAGATTAAGTTGAAGAATTTGGTGTGTTCCATTACATGCGTGTTAAACTTACGCTTAACTTGGTGATTACCTTGAATCTGAGTCATTTAGTTACTTGACACATGCATTTTTAACACAGACAATCAATATTTCAATGACTCCAGGACATAGCTCAATTGGTATCTAGATTAGGATTTGCTCTAAGAGTTCAAGAGTTCGAATTCAAATCACCCACAGTGTGTGTTTATATTTTGTTTCACTTTCTGTCTCTCCTGATCTGAACCCTCGTTCCATTACATGCGTGTTAAACTTACGCTTAACTTGGCGATTACCTTGAACCGGAATCATTTTAGTTACTTGACACATGCATTTTTTACACATAGAATCAATATTTCAATGCCTCCAGGTCATAGCTTCGTTGGTACTCGGATTAGGATTTGCTCCAAGAGTTTGAATTCATGCACGTACAATGTAGGTATTCCACCACTACTAGGCCGAAGATCTGGTTTGCGCAGACAACTTGTGTAGATCACTGAATAAGTTTTCACCCAACCTAGAAAGCCGGTAGACCATTGGTTCGCATCTATAATGCTCCTCGGGGGCAGATGGGACAGCCTTTTGCTCCAAGAATCAATATTTCAATGACCATACAACATCTTCTAATCAAACCAACTTTGCGACTTTGCCTGCAAAGTAAGAAGAATCAAGAAGAAGGTGGCTGGAGTGGGAGGTGGGGGGAGGTTCTAGGATGGTGAAAGAGAGAGGGAGGTGTTTTGGGAGTTCGGGGGGGGGTGGTGGGGAGGTTCACCGCAGTGCGAGAGGTGGTGGAATGGGGAGAGAGAGATGGGACGGTTGAAATAGCGAAGCACTGACGAGGGTATAATTGTCAATTCATACCTTCAGCTTAATGGTTATTTTAATTAGTCTAATAACATAATAGATCTAAAAATTCGAAAATTGAAATTAAAAAAAGGAGCTACATACGATTTTTCAGACCACAAAAATGAAACAAAAATAGTTTTCCGTGAACTTGAGTACCATCCTATTCACATTTATTCGTTTATGGTAAGAATACTTTTTCCTTAACGTGAATGGTAATATGAGAGGGTGTGATACTGTGATTGACGTGGTCCACTAAGAGTTTTTTTTTTCTTTTTCTTTTCTCATTAGACTCACATTTACATATATATATATACACACACACACACACATCTGTGTGTGTACAAAGTTAATCACATTTTTGTCTAAATATTTCTTAGTTATTGTACAAAACATCTAAAATTTCTTAAAATAAATTTTTTATCAAAATTGTGTTAATTTGATGCAATAATTGTTTTCTTTGGTCATTAAATTGTCCCTTATTATTCAAAATGGTCATCAGAGCAACAAACTAAAAATATTAGAATAAAAAGCCAATTTCAAAAGTTTTTACAATAGAAAAACATCTAGATAAGAATAGTGAATATATATAAGTATGTGTCTGTGTGTGTATATATATGTATATATATATATGTGTGTATGCGCGCGTGCGTGTGTGTACGTATATATAGTGATATACATACATGCGTCCCACCATGTATATGAAACATAAATAAGATATATATAATGTCATTGCAGGTAAAAGATAAATAAAATACAAAGCTATTGGATTTTTGAAATAAGGACATCGTTTTCCGTTGACTACCCAATTATAATAATTTTTTTTGTTTGTTTGAGGGGAGCCAGTTATTATGACTGAATACAAAAATGTTCATGACATAGCGTTTCTGATACCGAAGACACTGCTGAGTGTGACCACTATATCTTACTGTCAGTGATGAATTTGAAAACTATTTTGTTCATGAGATCTTGGAATAAATTGCAGTTAACACCCAAACGTTGATCACATTTTTCAGTTAGCATTTAATCGTTATGAAACCTCAGTTGGCATCCAAACGTGGCCAAAATTGATTCAATTAACATCAAATTACCGGCTGCGACCTTTGACTTTTTAAATGCAACCGTTGACTGACTCGTTTAACATTGAAATACCAATTTTACCCCTGAATTTATGTCATTGGCGGTAAAATGTGGCAACCGTCTGACTCTTGCACCATTTCCCCCCCATTTCCCCTCCGACTTTATCCCTCTCCCCCTGCGAAATTCTCCCTCTCCCCTAGCATTTCTTGTCTCTCAGTGCATGTGTAGATCTAATGCTTATTTCATAGAGATTCTGTAGTTTCTGCATTGTTCCATCCGATTCAGTGTGTGTTGGAGTGATTCGGACAAGATAATTACATATCAGATGAAGGAGGTCCTGACATAGCTGACAGTGATAGTGAGTGTCAACTAAACGCATACATCACATCTATCTAATAAAAATGCACACTACATTGACAGTTTATTGATCAAAATCGCCCAGCTAAGGATCAAAATACACAACAGGATCCGACTTTTCCTCTCCAACTAACGTATCTTCATGTTGCAATTGTTTATCTCATCCTCGTACCTATTGCACCTCCTTAGCAGCCCTGGTATGATTTGACACGCGCGTTCACCCATTGGGTCATCCAGCCATTGAAAGAACCCGCATCTTCCAGCCCCATTCTAACAAGAAAAACGAAAGAAACAATTACATTGCATACAATTGAGAACTCAACAAACATAGGAAGTAATATTTTAAACTTACCTTCGTCAATGGACATGCTAGGAACCTAGCCTAGGATTTGCTTTGGTCCATGATGTTGTCTCTTCCATTTTCATACCACAAAAGCAGCAGCCTTCCATTCCCAAGTCAGCCCGCCGCCGGCGATCACCAACCGATGATGAGGTAGACATATCGCATCACAATAGAGAGATAGAGAGAGGAAGAATGAAGAATGTCTATTATTGATGTATATTTGGGGATTATGTGAATTTGTGGGAATTATGTGAATTGGGGGCTATTTTATGGAAGCAAACGACCATGGAACTGTAGCAGTATAAAGGAGGAAAGTGGATGACGTTAATTTTGGGGGGACATCTTTATTTGGCGCTAAAATTTGATGAAACCGGCTGCAGCAGGTCAGCAGCCGGTTTCTGGTGTTAATTGAATCAATTTTGGCGACGTTTGGATGCCAACTGAGGTTTCATAACAATTAAATGCTAACTGGAAAATGTGACCAACGTTTGGGTGCCAACTGCAATTTACTCTTCGATCTTGTTACTTTTGTCTTATTAGTAATTCCATTTTATTTACAACACATAATGTCTTACTGATCATGATGAGGATCTTGAAGCAACTGGTAAGGTTGTTGTTTTGTAACATTTAGGTCACGAGTTCGAACCGCGGAAATAGCCTCTTGCACGTAGTATAAGGTAAGGTTGCGTATATCATATCGCGAAACGATCTGGTACCTCCAGAAACCTTATGCAAATGCAAGAGACTAGTGCACCGTGCACACTATTTTTGTTGTCTCACTGATAATACAAAAAGAAATTAGAATAATTCTATATCTTATCAATGCTATCGGACCCATCATTCAAGAGCTTATTTATATTAAACAACAATTGTTATAATAATAAAACATTTAAAGATCGAGTCATCAGGAATCTTATATAAACTATTTGGATGCTGCAAAGAATAAATCAACAAGATAATTTATTTTGTAATAATGAATATAGATGCTTTTGTCATTTAAGAAAGAACATGAGAGAAGGAAGGGTTCTTATGATTGGGGAAGATGTTTGACGAAGCAATGTGTTGATCTTCAATGACGAAAGGTTAAAATTAGGAAGAGACAAAGTATTCTTCAATAATTTTATATCTTCATTTGTATGTTAAAAGGAAGAAGGCCCGTTCAGAAAAAATAAATAAATAAAGGAAGAAAGACAAAATAATTAATTAGTTTTCTTTTACCGCATAGTGAAAAGATTAATGTGAGTTTATGGAGGAAGAGGATTAAGGTTAATAAGGTGTAGATATGATATAATAACACCTTAGAGCATAGTCAGAGGAGTAGATCTGCACTTTAGGTTGACTTGTATTTTTTGTTTTGGTCTTTGTCTTTCAATTATTCGTGTATATCCACTGTTATGACTATTTTCATATCGAAAGCTTTCTATTTATGTTTAATAAAATCTCTCACTAGTGCATATCTCTATTATTGTGCTATCGATACAAATATATATAGAGTCGATGTTTTTACTGGAAGCAAACTTTTTATCCATAGGGATGAAGGTATTTTTTGTCTGTCTCTCACTCTCCTCTGATCCTAATGATAGTTTTTGCTGTCATTGACCCTAGTGATAGCTTTTGTTGTCGTTGGGATATAGTGAATATGGTTGTTGTTGTTGTACCGCATAGTAAAAGAGAAGAAATCAAATCATAATTTCTGGACTTTTATTATTTGTAAGTGTTTGTATGTCCTTTTGCACATACTTTATTGTAGTTTTAAAAGGTCAAATTTATATCTTTGAAAGCTTCTACCGTCGCATTCCATAGAATTGCATGGAAGGTAAATCAAAACATTCTATCTTAATAGTTTAGAGGCCTTAAATCCTTTGTCTTTTTTGTTGAAGAAAACTTGAAAAGATGGTCGTACCCTTTCAATATGGGTTTGGATCCCTTCATCCAAAATCTCTCAACCTTCTCCTCCATTTACGATACGTGGCAGCAGAAGATGATGATGAGGCTTGAAATCCTTTTTGACTGATTTGTCAGAAATTTTTAGAAAAAAAGTACTATGTCATTTATTAAATAGATAAAGGACCAAAATATTTAAACAGAAAAGACAAATCTCATAAATAGTTTAAAGACGGTTGAAATTCTTTGCTTCATTTTATACAAAATCCATATCACAATTGAGCACTATACTTGAAAAGAAGAAGATGGCGAGCATCATCCTCAGTGAGTAAAGTTTCGGTGACGCGGGAAGGGATACGGTGACGCGACCACTAAGATGAGACACGTGTCAAACTGTTGCAACTTTTTTTTTTTACTTTTTACAGGGGAAGGGTATAATCTTCCAATCTTATTTTCGGAACATAATGTCTCGCTGATATGCGGGAACCTCTAAGGTATGGAGTAATGTTGTTGTTGTATTGTCTCGCTGATATTAAAAAAGAGAACTAAAATAGTTTTATAAGTTATTTATTCTATCCTGTTGGGAAAATCAGGTATTTTTCCCACTACGACAACACAGCTAGTGAAATGCACCAGTTCAGAATTAATGAACTGGACAGAACACTAACAAAACTACCCGACAAATAATATTGAATACTATACTACAATAGGAAAGAAAGCAGTAAAACAACAATAAAGAGAACAGAACAATAAAAGAGATAAAGAGAGAAACACACCCGAAAGCTTTGCCACTAGAGCTCAGCCAAGATAGCTTGATCTCCGAACACTTGCTGAATTGCTTGCTTCTTCTGATGTCGTTGATTTGTTTTTTATCTTATCCTGCTTTCTCAATTCATGACTATACAAAGCAGAACAAACAGCATCTAACGACACATTCTCTTTCTCATGAAGTAATGTAGTTTCCAAATGTTCAAATTCATCGGGAAGAGAAGATAACAACATCAAAGCCAGATCTTCATCCTCAAATTTCACATCTAAATTCAGCAGGTCTGCTACTAATTGATTAAACATAGTGATGTGTTCATTCATAGTAGTACCTGGTCGGTGGTCAAATCGGAACAGTCTTTTCTTCATGAGTAGCTTGTTCTGACCACTCTTTTTCAGAAACTTGTCCTCCAACGCCTTCCACAGTTTGTGTGCAGAAGTTTCACTTTTAAAGGCATACTTCTGCTCTCTGGACAGACATGATCGAATAGTTCCGCATGCCAACCGATTGATGATACTCCAGTCTTTATCCTCTATCTCTTCTGGTTTCTTTCCTTCAATGGCAATATCAAGACCTTGTTGGAAAAGAGAGTCCAAGACCTCCCCTTGCCACATACTGAAATGGCCAGTACCATCAAATATTTCCACCGCTAATTTCAAACTGGACACCGGGAACCTCGACCATGATGACGAGGAGCCCGATACCCCCGATGGAATATTTGAGATCACACCCTTCGCTTCTTGATCTTTAGTTGCCATTACAGACTCAATATATAGTATTCAATATTACAACAAATTTCAGACAGCCCAAGGGCGAACCTTCGGCTCTGATACCACTTGTTGGGAAAATCGGGTATTTTTTCCACTACGACAACACAACTAGTGAAATGCACCAGTTCAGAATTAATGAACTGGACAGAACACTAACAAAACTACCCGACAAATAATATTGAATACTATACTACAATAGGAAAGAAAGCAGTAAAACAACAATAAAAAGAACAGAACAATAAAAGAGATAAAGAGAGAAACACACCCGAAAGCTTTGCCACTAGAGCTCAGCCAAGATAGCTTGATCTTCGAACACTTGCTGAATTGCTTGCTTCTTCTGATGTCGTTGATATATAGTATTCAATATTATTTGTCGGGTAGTTTTGTTAGTGTTCTGTCCAGTTCATTAATTCTGAACTGGTGTATTTCACTAGTTGTGTTGTCGTAGAAGCAAGCAATTCAGCAAGTGTTCGGAGATCAAGCTATCTTGGCTGAGCTCTAGTGGCAAAGCTTTCGGGTGTGTTTCTCTCTTTATCTCTTTTATTATTCTGTTCTCTTTATTGTTGTTTTACTGCTTTCTTTCCTATTGTAGTACAGTATTCAATATTATTTGTCGGGTAGTTTTGTTAGTGTTCTGTCCAGTTCATTAATTCTGAACTGGTGCATTTCACTAGTTGTGTTGTCGTAGTGGGAAAAATACCCGATTTTCCCAACATATCCTACCCATCCTCTTTTGATTATAAAATATTAGAAGTTCGAGTCCACAGAAAACTTATATAAATTTCTTGGATGCTGGAACGAATAATGATAATTAGCGTGTAACAATAAACGTTTCCATAATTTTGTATCTTATGTAACTTTATGCAAAAAGGAACCAGGGAAAAAATCTAGAGGTGGTCAATTACCTATGGAATCTGATTTCTTTAGTTGGTATTATATAATCTAAGAGAAGAAATCACACCACCTTCTTGTAACTTTGTCATTTGTATGTGTTCGTACGTCCTTTTATGCGGACTTTATTAAGTTAATGACGGAAGTGCATCTGCATATCAAAATTAAACACTATAAATCAAAGATATAACTTGAATATATTTGCAATGAGATACAATCCTAAGGGCCGATATACATCTAGAGAAAGAAAGCAAGAAGATGGCCAAGCTCAGGTTCCATGGTGTATTGCTGCTGATTCTGTTCTTGCTCACCTTGACCCTCTGTGGTTAGTCTTTATCTCATTATATTACTCAACTGCAATCTGCCTTTTACGCTTTAATACACGGCTCCTCTCTGAATCCTGCATAAATACGGAGCCTAGTACAACGAAAACGTCTGTTTTACTTCTTAGGCTGTGTAGCAGTAATTCTTAGCTGGTGCGATTCGATATCAATCACGCTCAATTTGGGTTCTTATTTAAGTGGCAGAAATTGGCTCGAAATTTTACCTAATATCATTTTATTATGCTATTTTACATGTCTAGAGTGTAGATTTATAAAGCAATTCTCGTTATTTTCCCCTATTTTTGTTGTTCTTTTTCTGAATAGAGATGTATAGTAATTAAGAAAATAAGATTCTTGTTTTATTAGTTACCACAAGTACCTAAGGTCTGATAGTTAATAGTCATCGCTGCTACGTTCGACGTAGCTTGACGCAATATTCATTATGTATTATCGAAAAACAACCTCTGTATTTCTAACACACGGATGTGGTTGCATACATCCGACTCTCACATACCCGGTCATGAGCAAAAACCGCTAACACAATGGAGTAATTGTTGTTGTTTACAGTAGGATAAGAGAACAAACCTTTACTTTCTTCTATTTGTTCTTTTCTTTTCTTCCTAAAAAAGCATCAGCAAAAACAACCATATTACTCTATTGTCTTAAAGGCTCCCGCCTATGACGCGATATAGAGGGTACGCAACCATATCCATGTGTTAGAAACACACATATGTTTCCCGATGACTCATATTTCTTCTTAAAAAAGCACTACCTAATAATCCGCTGAAGTTGAGCTGACTCGTGTTGAAGCAGAAGTTAATAAGTAAAAGTTACGTTAATAGTTTTCTTACAGTATTTGACAAATATCTGTAACTCAAATTTGAGGCATGAAAGCTGAATTAATGTTGCGGTGTTGCAGAAAGCCTTAGGAACAAAGGTATGGTTGCAAACTCAAAACTGAGAAGATCAATTGGGAAAGACATCCTCCCTCTGCGCTATAACTTTAAGGAAGAAGATGAAGACTGTAACGACATTTTATGCAAGCCTGGAGATGCTGATGACTGTGACCAAAAGCGTTGCGGCAAATGCATAGAGGGTTATAATATTTGCAGCGACGCGCCCCCACCTGAAGACTGTAACGACATTGCTTGCACGCCGCCTACTAAGCCAGAAGAGGCTGATGAATGTTACGATCATGAAGATTGCGGCAGCTGTGACGAGCAGTACAATGTCTGCACTTCGTTATATGATTAAAAGGTTGAGAAATGTTGGTTTTGTTCTTACAAGATTACCTATATCATATTATTATATTACCTTTTCTATTCCATGTTCTGTATTTGTCTTTCAAGAATTTACATGTAACGGAACAGTAAAGAGAAATTTGTAACAATATGGAAACGAGATTAAGTTGAAGAATTTTGGTGTGTTCCAGTACATGCGTGTTAAACTTACGCTTAACTTGGCGATTACCTTGAATCTGAGTCATTTAGTTACTTGACACATGCATTTTTAACACACAGAATCAATATTTCAATGAATTCAGGAGGTAGATCAGTTGATACTCGGTTAGTATTTGCTCTAACAGGTGAAGAGTTTGAATCCAAGACACACACATTGTGGGTGTTCCATTGGTGCTAAGACGAAGCCTTGGTTTGCAGGGACACGGCTGTTGGACTCCTGATTTACATCCTCCACAATTTCTTTGGAATTTGCATCCTCCACAATCTTATTTGAATTTGCATTATCCACAATATTCCTTGAGATTTGCATCATCCACAATACTCTTTGAGATTTGCATCCCGAAAATTGTGTTGCATAATTCCTTTTTTAAAAAACGGCCACCTCCATCTCTGGTGTCACTCCTCCTCCCAATCTCGATATTTTCCTCCCCCTCTCTCTCTCTGTGACTTCGTCCCTGCTCCCCTCAAATCAATTCATCTTCTAATCAAACCAACTTTGCAACTTTGCCTGCAAAGTAAGAAGAATCAAGAAGAAGGTGGCTGGAGTGGGAGGTGCGGGGAGGTTCTAGGGTGATGAAAGAGAGAGGGAGGTGTTTTGGGAGTTCGGCGGGAGAGGGGAGGGGGGGAAGGGTTCACCGCATTGCGAGAGGTGGTGGAATGGGGAGATAGATGGGTGCGAAGGTTGAGACGGTGAAGCACTAACGAGGGTATAATTGTGAATTCATACCCTCAGCTTAATGGTTATTTTAATTTAATATAATAAAATAAAGGTCTAAAATTGAAATTAAAATAAAAAGGGGTCTAGAGACGATGTTTCAGACCACAAAAATGAAAGGAAACAAATTTATTTTTGAACTGTAAATTCCAAAATTTAATAATCTCAAAAAGAAAGCTGGCATTTTGATCACATCTGTTCGTTTATGGGAAAGGATACCTTTTTCTTAGTGTGAAATGGTAATATCAGATGAGCCCGGATCTCCTCACGGGTAACAAATGACCTACTTCCACGTAGCAGGGGAGGGGATGGTGAGGCTGAGTGCAGGTAACCCCCACTCAGTCTCACCACCCTCTCTTCTGCTATGTGGCGGACGGTCATGTGGGGGTAACATTGGGGGCGGTGAGAAGATCCCACCCCATATCAGATGGTGTGATACTGTGATTGACGTTGTCCACTCAGAGTTTATGCTTTTTTTTCTTCTTTTTCTTTTTCTCTTTTCTCTTTTAGACCACAGGTTCACATTTTTGGAGCTAAAACACCATTTCTTGGTTGTGAGGGCTTCATCATCCAAATCAGAAATCCAGCGACATCTTAGGTTGGGTGATGACTTACGCATTGACCCACACAAGGTGTCTCCTGCAAACCAGGCCTTCGACCTAGCAGCAATGGAACACCCACAATGTGCGTGTCCTTAGATTCAAACTCTTGACCTCTTGAAGCAATTCTCAACTCAAGTATCAACTGAGCTATGCCCTTGAGGGCACACGTTCACATTTTTAATCTTACAGTATAATTTTATGTCGAATCCCAATTCTCTTATGGAAATATATGCATTCTTACATGTTTATATATACATATTTATGTATATGTGTTTATATGTATGTGTGTGTATATATACAGAGTTAATCACATTTTTCTTTAAATATTTTTCAGTTATTGTACGAAACATCCAAAATTTCTGAAAATAAAGTTTGTATCAAAATTGTATTGATTTCATACACTAATTTTTTTTGGTCATTAAATTGTCCTTTATCATTGGAAATGGTCATTTAGTGCAACAAACTAAAAATATTAGGATAAAAGGCCATTTCAAAAGTTTTTGGATTAGAAACACATTTAGATAAGAATAGTGAATGTGTGTGTGTGTGTATATATCTAGATATGTATGTATGTCTATGTATATATATATTGTGCGTGTGTGTATATATATATAAATATAAAAATGTTCATGACGTAGCCTTTTTGATCCCGAAGACTCTACTAAGCTTAACCACTATATCTTACTGTCCCTGTTGAATTTGAAAACTATTTTATCCATTAGATCTTGTTACTTTTGTCTCAATAGTAACTACATTTTATTTACAGCACATATTGTCTCACTGATAATAAAAAAGAAATTAGAATACTTATATATGTCATTAACGCTATCCGACCTATCATTCAGAGCTTATTTATATAAAACAACAATTTTTGTAATTATAAAACATTTAAAGATCGAGTCAGCAGGAAACTTATATAAAGTATTTGGATGCTGGAAAGAATAAATCAACAAGATAATTTATTTTGTAATAATGAATGTAGATGCTTTTGCCATTTAAGAAAGAAAATGAAAGAAGGAAGGGTTCTTATGTTGTTCTTATGCCTGAGGAAAATGTTTGACGAAGCAATGTGTTGGTGGAGGGTATCTTCCTTGAAGAAAGGTCAAAATTACGATGTGACCATGTATTCTTCAATAATTTTATATCTTTATTTGTATGTTACAAGTAGGCTGTAAATGAACCAAGCCGTTCGGTTGTTCGGCTCGTTCGAGCTCGAGCTCGGCTCGGATAAAAGGTTAATGAACAGAGCTTGAACACCTTTTTTCTGTTCGAACTCGGTAAGTGGCACCGTTCGTTTAAGGTATTCGGCTCGTTAATGTTGTTCGTCAGTTAAACGAACCAAGCTTGAACACTTAAATATGTTCGTTTAAATAAACGAACAAGCTCGGCTCGTTCACTAAATTAAATGAACCGAGCTTAGACAACATAATATTCGGCTCGTTTACAGCCCTAGTTACAAGGAAGAAGGTCCGTTCAGAAAAAATAAATAAATAAAAGCAGAAAGACAAAATAATTGATTAGTTACTTAAGAAAACTGATCTATACATATTTTTCCGTACCATATAGTGAAAGAGAAGAAATCAAATCACAATTCCTGGACTTTATTATTTATAAGGGATGTTTGGTTTGGAGGTTCTCATTAAAGGTATTGGTTTGGAGGAATTCAGACCTATAAAAGTTGTTTGTTTGAAGAAATATGGGGTATGAGTTTTGGGTTGATATCCGAATATTTGGTAATGAATATCGTTTTTTAATATATTAGATTTCCTTGTCTATCAATATAGGGAAATGGAGGTATGGCTCTCGAACTAGTCAACGTCGTCCGCCTGACGCCGGCCACCGCCGCCTGTCGCCCATCTTCGATACTCATTTTAATTCCGATACGTTCCCAATACTATCAATGTCAATCATACGCATTCTCACTTCAGTACCAAACACCCCAAACTCATACTTTGTCATACCCATTCTGATGACCAATTGCGAACCAAACGCCACCTAATTGTTTGTATGTCCTTTTACTCATATTTTATTCTAGTAATCTTTAACTTCAGAAGTCTTCAATATCCCAACTCTTCACCCATCTATCTCTCACATCCCTCCCCACCGCCCTCCACTTGTTCATTGTAAAAAAAAAAAAATCCCCCTCCATTCCCACGTGTCCCAGATTTGTAAAAAAAAAGTTTTTTTCCCTATCCCATATAACCCTAACGAGATCGGGATAGGATCCCCTCACTGCAAATGGGATGCGGTGACGCGTGACCGCGCGACACGTGGCAGCAAGGGGGGTGGTGATGCTAGATGAGGGTCACCCGCATCTAGCCTCACCACCCCTCTTTGCTGCCACGTGTCGCATGGTCACAAAGTGTGTGAGGAAAGTGGGGTTAGGAGATCCCAACCCAAGGAGATCCTACATCCTCTCTCTTTTTTTTTTCGTTTTCAACTATGCCCTCCACCATCGCCCCATTCCACCGGACTCCGACGTCCCCTCCCCATCGGCCGGCAAGTAATTAAAATTGGTATTTTTTATAAACAACCAATAAAGACAACGTTAATGACAAGCAACTAAGCTGCATAAGTTACTCCCCATATGTAAGTAATAGAACAATGTGCAACTGGGCTTCTTAAATAAATAATCTTCCCTTGAAAAACTTAGAAGTTGTTATAATTGAATAAAAAAAATGTCTATGACGCAGTGTTTCTTCTGCAGGCACGAAGATACCCACAATCCTGCTGAGTTTGACAACTTTATCGTACCGTCAGTGTTTCATTGTGTAGGGATTAGATATTATTTTTTCTTTTTTTGTCGTTTATGTAGTTCGCCGTTTCAATACGAATATTAATTGAGATATGTTTGAGATATGTCTTGGCGTTATCGTTCATGAACTTCAATCTTATTTTCTAAACATATTGTCTCTCCAATATTGCAAAAATTGAATTAGGATAGTTTTATAAGTTACTTATTCTATCCTAGTCATCCTCTACTAAAAGTTCGGGTCCATAGAAAACTTATATAAATTTTTAGATACCGGAACGAATAAATCAACATGATGATTTACTTCGTAATCATCAAGACAAATGATTCTCTTTCATAATAAAGAACCTTGAAAACCAAGTTCTTGTTCTAAAGAAAAGTGATAAGGAAGAAACCGTACCGCTCCGAAACAATATGTTTATATGGTTCAAAATGTAAAACTTAGGTAGGCTGAAATATTTTCTTGATACTGAAGTTCTTTGATTCAATGAGAGAATTTTCGTATGTCAACAAAAATATGTCCTTGACTTGTTGACGGAAGTTAGGATGATTGACTGTAAATCAGGTGACACTCCAATAGTCGTAAATTATAAGTTACAAATGACGAAAGGGGCTTCATTGGCGAATCGACAACAATATCAAAGGCTACTAGGAGAATTAATATATCTTTCACATACGAGACCAGATATTGTCTATGCGATCGGAGTAGTAACTTAATTCATGCATCAACCTCATGAAGAATATATGGAAGCTGTCGTGAGAGCCGTTAGGTATTTAAAAGTGACACTAGGAAGGAGGATAATGTTCGGCAAACACGACCATATGGAAGTCTATATTGATGCGGATTGGGCAGAGAACATTAATGATAAGAGATCCACATTATGGTACTTTGCCTTGGTCGATGGCAACCTAGCTACATGGAGAAGTTAAAAAATAGAAAGTTTTAACGTTATCCATTACAGAAGCATAGTTTATGAGGATTGCAAAAGGTGTCATGGAGGTATTGTGGCTTAAAAAATTGATGCAAGAAATGAGCTTTTCATTAGGGCTCCCGGCTCAGTTGATGCACGATAACAAGGCTGCCAAGAGCATATCTGAGAATCTCGTATAGCATGACCGATCCAAACACATTGAGTTAGATAGACACTTCATAAAAGAAAAACCTGAAGACGTCGTTTTTGAGCTTCCGTTTATACGATCCGAAGAATCACCTTACCTACATTTTGAGAAAGGCAATCGATGGAATGACTTTTGACACATCATTGTCCAAGTTGGGTATCAGTGACCCTGCCACCTAACTTGAGGAAGAGTGATGGAAGGTACGTGACTTAAGGCATAAATCAAGGAAAAGATAGATTGTGATTGTAACCGATATCAATCAAATCAAATATGTATTTATTGTATTTAGTATATATGATAGATAACCATAGTAGATACTTATAGATAGAGACTATTGTACCTAATTTAAATCGATAAAAACCAATTTTATTCAACTGAGAGAACCTTGTTCTAGCCTTTGGCGGACAAAGGTGTGGTTGCAAGCTGAAAACTAGGAAAATCAAATGGCAAGGACCTCCTCTGATCAGTTGAGGGGACTGGCTTTGAAAAGAAAGCGACCAAAACCTATTTAGATTAGTATTCCTACATGTCTTTCTTTTTGCCCAGTAAAGTTTTTGTAAAAATAAATTATTTCAAAGTTTTATACCATATCTCAATGAATATGAGATCACCCTCAATCTTTATTAAACCGTCGCCTATAATCAACAACAACATATACCCGATATATCTCAACGATATCAAAAACTATCGTTAAGGTCTCGGGAGAGCAAGAGACAGGCAATCAATACCTCCATCCCAAAGAATAAAAAGTTTGATTCTAGTGAGACCACTAGCTCTATATGTGTCTGTATAAATGATACATTAATAGTGTGCTATAGATTGAAATCTAGAGGCGATAAGAAACACGTAATTGATCGAAAGTGATATGGTGTGCTATAAATTGTAGCAGTTGATCGACATAGCTTAACGCATCATTATGGGTCATCGGAAAATAACCTTTATGTGTTTATAACACATGAACACATGGGTATGATTGCGTACATTCGATCCCTCATACATCGTCATATACGATAGTCTATCAGGCAATGATGTAATGTTGTTGATGGAAAAACAAGATCAGGGACCTATTCATGTATGTGCATAGAATTTTTTTCTTCTCTCCTCCCGAGATGCGTTGGAAGGAAGCTTCCGCCATCTTACAGATATTTATGGAAGAGTTATTTGATTTTAACAATTGTCTTTTGCTATTCCAAGTTTTGAGCTTCTCAGTAATTTTTAATTTCCTGCTATTTTGCACAGTAATTGAATTTCCATTGATTTAGTAGACTTGAACGGTGTCTTATACTCGACAAGTGACGGTCCACTTGTATTGTATGTTTAGAAAAAAATTTGATGTGATAGTTTGAATGTTTTTTTAAACTGACGTTAAATTGAAAAAAATTATCACGCCTACGTTGATGACCGTCGAAAAAGATAACAATAAATATGATCTTGAATTTGTACATAGATAGCCGCATTTGGATCCTAATATACACGAAAGATTTGATTGAGATGCCGTTATGATATATAAGGACGATGATATGAGAGGAGCACTTGCATGACTTAACAACCAATAACTTTCATCGTGGATGTTGTTTCCAAGAAAAGCCAAATCGGCTCGAGTTCAGAACAGGAGGGCGTTGCATATGCTGTTTTCAAACTATTACGTAGTGTCAAAGAAATTATGAAACTTATTAAAATGTAGCAACATGCAATAAAGAACTTCTTAGTTACTCATCCCGACCAAATAATTTATGGTTGCATGTTTTCAACTTATACATGTCAATTAATGTGTAACAAAGCATCGTATCATCGTGCAGTAAATATTGATGACAAGTGTTTTATGGTACTCGTTACATTTTATAACACAAACGCTAACCTCTAATCAATAATCCTAACCATAACTCTAACTCTAACTCTAACCCTAATAGTTAAGGTTGGCCACCCTGGGATATGTTGGTTTCTTGTATTTTTATATTCTCCATTATTGGTCGTATTAGGACACTTTGGTTGACTGATTTCTACTATTGTTATTGGTCGCGTTATGCAACATTTCCACCATTAAGGTTTGAGATAACATTTTATCTGATTAGATATGTTGCAAAAATATTTTTTATTAATAATGCGAGGTATTTTATGTGGGATAAATTAAGATTATATAAGAAAAACATGAGTGCACATCAAGGTTTTGAAAGAATAGTGCCGTGCAAGACGGTTATGTCAAAACCGTCTTGTCCACCGCGGTTTTGACATAACCACAGCGTGCAAAAAGTTAAAACGACACACTGCGGTTCTGTCAAATCCGTGCAAGACAATTTTAACATAACGTTACTATATAGATTTCAGTTTCTTTCCAATATATAACAAAAATGTGTTTTCTTATTAAAATTAATATATTTTTCATTTTTTCACATTTTATAAATCAAATTAATCAAACACAAACTTTACAAATCAAGCAAAATCGATCATATATTTTATCAACCAAATTAATCGAACATAAAGTAGGTAGCGTGATAGGCTCAGGAATCGTTAGTCATTTACATGATCTCCTCATCTAAACCTTCCTCACCTCCTTTGTGACCACGCGACACGTGGCAGCAAAGGAGTGGCAAAGGAGTGGTGAGGCTAGATGAGAGTGACTCTCATCTAGCCTCACCACCCCCTTGCTGCCACGTGTCACCCGGTCACGCGTCACCACACCCCTGATCCAACCCCCCCCCCCCCCCCCAAAAGCCCTCTTGCTAACTCCAAAACCCCAACGGCCATTGCGGTGGAAGAAGTTGGAATTAAACTCCCGTAGTACGTAGGCTTCGTTTCCCTTTGCCGCCTCTTCCACCACCGCCGCCGCCGCCGCCGCCGCCCACAGCCGTATCGACCTCCGGAGTGAACAATGGATTCTGCAATGGCTATGGCTTCTTCTTCCTTGTTCTTATCCCAAAAGTCAACGCTTACTCCCCCATTTTTCATCTTCAAGCATTCCTCCTCAAAACCCTCTTTCCATACCAAGAGTTTTCGTATTTCAGCTTCTTCAAGTTCCTCCTCCTTTTCAATCCCCGTTAATTCTGCCATCAGGACAACCGCCGCTGCCCTCATTTTCTCCGCCGCTGTATTTGGAAAATTCCACCATCTGCCGGCGAGAGCCGATCCACCGCCACCGTTGACTTCAGAATCAGAGGTAGAAGAGAAATCCCAGGTGGAAAGGAGCGAAGAAAATTCTCGGCTTACCAGGTTCTTGGAATCTGGTACCGAATCCGTGGAGGCAATGAAAACTTTTATCGAAGAGAGACTTGAAGCTGGCGAGGATGAATTGGGATTGAAGATTCTAAAGAAGTTAAGCTCAGCCCAGCCAGAAAATTCTGAATGGAAGTTTTTAATGGCAAGAGTGCTGAGTGAAATGGGAAATTCTGGTGAAGCAAGAGAGGTATTTGAGGAGATTTTGGCTAAAAATCCTCTGTCATTTGGGGCATTGTTTGAGAATGCCTTGTTGATGGATAGATGTGGAGAAGGGGAAAAAGTGATTGAAAGATTAGAGGCTGCATTGAGGATAGCTGAGGAGGAGAAGAAAGTGGATGCTGTTAGAGATGTTAGGTTGATAATTGCTCAAGTCCAATTCTTGCAGAAGAATGTGGAGGAAGCTTTGAGAAGCTATGAGGAGCTTGAGAGGGAGGATCCCAATGATTTTCGGCCCCCGTTTTGTAAAGGGGTGATTTATAGTTTAATGGATAGGAATATAGAGGCTAAAGAACAGTTTGCAAAGTTCCGTCAGCTTGCGCCCAAGAAATTTGATGTGGAGGGCTTCTTGAGAAGTTCATTGTCGAGAATGAAGCTTTTTGGAACTGATGAGGAGAAGTGAGCTTTTAGTATGGTGTTCTAAGTTTTAGGAAATAATGACCACAACATTTCCATGTGTTGAAGCATGCCAAGATTGATTCCTGGTATGCTTGTCCTTTTCTGAGTTTTATTTTCGGAGTAATGTAGGAAAATAAAACTGTATTGTTGCTCGAGTGATTGGGGAATTCTTATGATTTCATAGGATGTTTACTTGAATAATGCATACACAAGATGTAGTTGAGGATAAGCATCTCTGGTTGTTATGCTGTATCAAGCTTATATATGCTCATTGCTGTAACTTTGGGGATTTAACTCAAATTGATTTTATAGATGCCTGAATGAACTACTTCAATCTTTTGCGCGTTTTTTTTGGTAGCTTCTGTTTGATTCTAGTATTGCTTCACTTTTGCAACCTTTTTCTTTGTCCCCTTGATTATACCTGCAACGCTGTGATCTGTTTCTCCAGTATGATGTTTATTCAGTTCACATCCCAATTATTAAATTTCTGTAAGTCCTGCAGTCCATGTATCCGCTGATTTTGGTACATTTCTGGATTTTCTCTGCTTATTAAAATCAACCATCTTTCTGGGTTGTTCCTTGAATGCCTGCAAAAGATCTGGGTCATGGTTATTAAATTGGTTAAATTTACACCTTCCTATGTAATGGTCTTGGTTTCGCTTCGTTACAGAAACTTCTCATTCATAGTTGTCTGGCAGCCATTACAGAGGGGTGCGTATATGATGTAAAGAATGTTTACTATGATGTTACTCTAGTTCACAGGTTTAGTTGTCTGGGAACCATTAGAAAAGCTGTGTGTATATCATCTGAACATTGCTTGTTACACTAAGTTACAGTAAGGCAAGGCTTTGTACGTTAGTTAATACACTCTGAAAATCAGAATCTAACTGATCCAGTTATGGAAACAATTGGTAAATCCTCATAATTTGTTGCCCTGTACAGGGTGGGAAAAGGGAAGAAAAGAATAATGGAAGATAATGGAAAAGCAAAATAGATAGGGGTAGATTATGTCTTCCTGCAGATATTTTTCTTTGCAAGGTACCTGCTCGGTTATTTAGTACTAGAATGGGAATGTCAGGCATTACATGTTTTTCCCTTGAGTTTTCCCTTGCTTACTTCAAATCCTTCAAATATCAGTTGGTCTTCAAGAAAGTGGAATTTGTCATTACCCTGAGGTGTCGGTCTCGTATTTGGACATGTCATCCATGGGTCTTGAAGTATCAAGATCAAGCAAATAACTGAAGAGAAAAGGAAGAAAATAGTCCACTCAAAAAGTTTTCGAATTTATATCAGAAAATGATAGGGTGTCAGAATGTCACTTGATTTTGCTCAATAGTGGAAGTTGGCCCTAATAGAACCATACAAATTGTCATTAGTATTATATTTGACACAAAAGCTATCTGTACGATTAACTCCTATATGATTGTGGAGAGTTAAAACGCAGCTGAGCTCTACAAGATCACATGCCGCAAAATGAACACACACAGAGACCAAGGAAAAAGAAAGAAGATCATCTCCTCCAAAAACCTGAAACCATTCTCCAATAATTCCTCCATTTTATGCGGAGTCACTTTGCATTTGTGACCTTATCAAGAATGCTGTTCGCTATCTACAGTTGTTAATCACAAATTCTTGAACACAGGACAAAAGCTTCTTTGTCATACAAATAACAAAGAAGATGAAAGTGGCAGCGATAAGGATGTTGAGGTGGATGTGTGGGCATACAAGGCTAGATATGATAAGAAATGAGGTATACAAAGAAAGGTTAGGGGTGGCTAGTGTAGCAGATAAGATAATAGAGGGAAAATTGAGATGGTTTGGGCATGTCAAGAGGAAACAGACAACGGAGTCTGTCAGAGCAATTGAAAGCCTCACTGTAGAAAAAAAGAGGAGTAAAGGCAGGCCCAAACTAACGTGGGATGAGCATATTAGGCATGACTTACTAGAGTTGCAACTCTCTGAGGACATGGTCCAGGATAGGAGTTTATGGAGACAGATGATTAAGGTTAAGGAGGGGTAGACAGGATATAGAGGCACCTTAGAGCATACTTAGAGGATTAGATAGTATTTACAATTTAGGTTGACTTTGCACTTTTTTGTTTCTGTATTTGTCTTTCAACTATTGATGCATATCCACTGTTATGACTATTTTAATATCAGAAGATTTCTGTTTATGTTTAATAAAATCCCTTCACTAGTATATATTCCTATTATTGTGCTATCTATGCAGGTACATATAGAGCCGGGGGTTTCACTAGAAGCAAACTCTCCATCCCTTGGGATAGAGGTATTGTTTGCATGCCTCTCACCCTCCACAGATCCTAACAATAGTTTTTGCTGTCGTGATATACTGGGTATGATTGTTGTGGTAAAGAACAAAAACTTCTAGGTTTGCTGTGGCTTTAAACACCCATTCGTGATTCAAACTAGTGCAATTTTGGTGGTAAAAATGTTCTCATTTGACTGCTTTATGGCTCTAATACTACTGATACACAACTACTGCTTTAGAAGTTTAGCCTCTTGGAACTCGTCGTCAAAGTTTTAGAGTTGATCATGAAAATTGAACCTTGAATACAATCTTTATCGTCAAAGAGACCAACTTTTCTGATCCCTCTGTAAACAAACACGGATCCTACCATTTCACTTTTGGCAAAGGAATTCTAAATAAATAATTGTTCTAACATACTGTGGAAATTGTTGAAAAGAAGAGAATCAAAGAATTTCTTTTGATAAAAATAAATATCTCTGTTTCTCCATCAAATAGACCCTTTTTTTTTTTTTGGGTTTCCCATCAGTTGAACAACTTACATAATAATTCCTTTCTGGCAAAACTCCTGCTCAAGAAATTTCGATTTCGGCTTCCATTCTAACTCTCTACTAGCTTGTTTGAGAATGATTCATTGAGTTTGTGAACCCAAGTTTTTTAATTTGTGTACAAGCAGTTTGTGAACCAAGTTGAGACAATTGAAAATCAGGAGGAAGCATGCAAACCTCTTCACCTAAAATTTTTGTGAAAAAAAATGCATTATTAATATCTAACTTATGGAGACGGCATTAGCAGTCTCTTTGTATTTCCTGAATTCTCTCACTAACACACTAGCACATTATATCTCTATTATTGTGACATTTATGCAGGTACATATAAAGTGGGGTCTCATTGAGAACAAACTCTCTATCCCTTGGGACTGAGGTATTGTTTGCCTGCCACTTACCTTCTCCAGACTCTAACGATAGTTTTTGCTGCCGTTGGGATATAATGAGTACGGATGATGATGATGATGATGATGATGATGATGATGATGATGATGATGATGATAATGGAGACGACATTAGTTTTATACTTGATCTTGTTTATCCACTGCATCCAATAATGAAATAAAATATGGAGGATGTCTATGTTGGAGAATCTGAACTTCTCTTTCTATAATTGTTTTCTATTCTGATGTTTGAACAGCCTCGTTTTATGAAGTTGGTTTGGCTGGTTCAATGACGTTCATTCTCATATGTTTTGTATGTAGGAGAATGATTCATTGGAGAATTTCAAAAAAATATTATAGTTTTAATTAGAAAACACGAACGTGGTACGAATTGGAAAATTTCCCAAACAATCAGCGGTCATTCATAATAACATCTTAGAACACGTTAGGCGCCATTCTGAACAGGGATCAGAATCCTAGATTTAGGAAATCAGTTTTGATTGTGTATTTGCTTTATGTTTCGATGTTCATTGACTAAGATGTTTATTGTTGTTTAAGTTGAAGTTTTCAAAATTTTCGTGGTTGTGCCTTTTGTTTTTTTAAGTATATCATGAATTTTGAACGGATGCGGATAGTCGGATACCCGCAGGCACCTATAGAGACGAAAAAATTCTAGTCATACCCTCTTCTGACGAGTATAGAGACATACGGATATGTGTAGTAACACAAGGGGTGGTTAGTTATTTGGCAATGTCCGCCCCTAATCTGTCTCGTGTCATCCCTACCTTCTTAAGCTTCATAAGATTTGGCCTATGCATAATAAATAATAAATATGTGATATAAATAAATATGCAATCAAACCACAAAACCCAACTTACTCTAATTTAAAGATGAAACAAAAAAAGAAAATAAAATTATTAGTTTGAAAAAGTAATACTTATAATACTCAGCACGAAAGAAAACTCGAGACAAATCCAAATCCCTTTTATTCAATTCTCTAATTGTGGAAAGTTAAAGAACCTCTGTTTGACTATCTCCAAATAGAACTTCTTCTCAAACTTATCATCAAAGTTTTCGTGGAAACATGAGTAAAAGTACTGACGTGGTCAAATGGAGAAGCCAAAGAGTTTTTTTTTTTTTTTCAAAACTAAAAAAAGATTGAACCCTAATCAGCAACGGTCCTTGCCACATTCGGTTCCACAAGATGTATAGGGATGTAAATCAGGTTCCCAAGACTCACTAGTAGAGTTTGTCATAGCACGTTGACAGCACAATGAGCCTATTGGCACCGAAGGAACAACCGACGGACTGGCCTGTCAACCTATCAAGTCATTCCATGGGCCAATAATGCTCCCACACTATGCAGCTAGCTTGGAGGGTTCATTCTTGCCTTCGACAAGGTTCGAACCCCTCACGTTTCTTTCAAAACCCCATACCTTAAACTATTATATATGTCATGGGGACGTTTTTTTAAAACTAAATGATAGATATGATGGAGTGATTAATTAATCTCATCTTTTAATTATAAAAAGCCGGAAGTTTGATGTAATCTATAGCAACAGAATAGCATTTTACACCCATATGCAAAAACTTCCGATTAAAAGATCTACATACATATAAAAATTAATCATAAAAATTAATCGCAACTGTCGACGGTAGATATTCTTTAATTTTTTTTTTTTTTTTTGGGTCGCAAAGTAGTGAAGTTTCCATCATCGAGCAAAGAGGCTTCCATTGGCTCTCACATTGACCTCTGGCCTAAAACCAATGTCATCAACAATCATTGAAAACTTTCCAAGGTTTTATGAGTGCTTGAAAGTTTATGATAAAGCGTAAGTTTAACGCATATAGATTTATTTTTTTCCATTAAAAAATTTAAGTCACAATGCAAGTTTTTAATTGAAAATGTAATTACTTTTGTTTTTAAAAATGAAAGGTATGAACACTTTAGCAGCAGGTATGTTACGCAACGTAGCATATCTTACTTACGGAAAGTAACGTTAACTGAAACATTCAATATAATTACGCCATTAAGTTTACGACGATCAGCTTATATGTTATTTAGCGTATAAACAATCAAATGCTCTTTCATATAAAAATATTGTTATAATTGATATATATATATATATATATATATATATATATATATATATATAAATGAACTATGTTTTCAATTATGACAGCATTTATGTTATGGAAGAATACAGATAATATTTACGTGACGGAAGAATACTTGCTAGATTGACATCGTAGATGCATTTTAAAGTTTTGCATATGAATTGCTTTCCTGGTCAATTGCCTATTTTGTTAAGTTTGGTAGAAATGAAGTGAGCAAATGAATTGAGCTGTCAAATTGTACTTAAGCTAACCTGGATAGAAACAGCTGTCGTGCTGAGCTAGACACCAGCGCTGCAGAACTGAGCTGGGCATCGGTGCATCAGAAGTTTACGGGATGAAATATTTCTTGATTGGAAATTTGATTGAAAAAAGTCCTAGTCTGAGTCAAACTCTCCATATTTATCTATTATAAGAAATATCCGTTAGAGTCCTATTCGTAGTAAGTAGCGTTGTAAAAGGAGAATTCCATAAATCATGATTATCCTTTTCTCTCTATAAAATTCTCTTATTAGACGCAGAATTGTACACTTGTATTTGCTCAAGGTCTCTAGATGAAGTGATGAAAACCAACCGCAACCTCCCCCCCCCCCCCCCCAAAATACATTTTGATCGTACAATAACCATATTTCATGAACGAAAAAAAAAAAGACAATCAATGAAATCTTGTTTGGTCTTAAACTAAAAAAGGAACTAGAGTAATGGGCAGAAAAAATGTAGTTGAATGGAAGAGCAAGCCGGTTAGACATTCCATTTTCTAATGTAACAAGTCTTATTAATTCTTTCTTTATCATTCTTGTATTCTGGTTATTATTATGTCATATATGCAGTTACATATAGAGTTGGAGGTCTCACTAGAAGAAGAAAACTCTTTATTCCTTGGGATGGAGGTATCGTTTGTCTGCTCCCGCCCTTGTCAGACCCTAACGGTAGTTATTGCTGTCGTTGTGATATACTGAGTATGTTTGTTGTTGTTGTTATATCATTCTTGTACTCATGATTCTTCTGACATTACTACAACAATGGTGTCCATAGATCAAATTTTTAATTGGATGTTTCGCAAATTTTAAAATGTTAACCAACTTTGTTTACATACTCCATATTTGAAAATAAGATGTACCAATGAACAATTAAAGAACAGTTTAACTAAGAATAATGCACATATATAGTCTATAATACTAGAATATATTTGTAACAATAAAATATTCTACCCAATAATTTTGCCAACGAGGGAGATTTATATGTGTGACTCTACTTAGTTCAAAAGGTGATTTCGCAAACCCTTTCTGATAAAGATACGACAACATTTTTTAACATCCTAAATGTTAAGATGGATAACACTCCCATCAACGTGACAACATTCAAAATGCATTAATATAAACATTAAACTGGCTTAGCAATGAATGAATATTGTGGATTAATGGACACTAAATGTCACTTAAATACTAGTAATCGGTTATATTAGATACAAGATGTAATTTCTTATAATTCCACGTCGACAACTATATATTCCAAGGTAGTATGGTCACTCAAAACATCTACTGGAATTCAAGGATCGGTACTAATACATCAAAACCTCTCGCTCTTTGCCTTTTTCTTGTCCGTTGAAATTGTGCCACCAAATTTTTAAATAATCTTCGGGCCTTCTTAGATAATGTAGTCAGCTATTGAGATATTTCCTTGTATTTTACGTAAAGCAAATCGATCCACATCCTATTGTCTATTTATTTAGCAAACTTTTCTCTCCTTTTCTTTACCCCCTCCCAAAAAAAAAGAGCGATTCGTGAAGGAGAAGTATCCAAGTAGTTTGCCTTGGTATCCATTTCCGGTACACTAGGCTTTCGTGTTTGCTTAGGGTTCAAGGAGAGGCTGATCTGAGTACACTGTCTTACCCTATATTTTATACAAGAAGTTATTTTTGTGACTCAAATTCGTAACCTCAAAATTACAAAGTAGCAACCGTATCAGTTGGTTTAAGACTCGAAGAAGGTCGATAAACTATCTCAGAAGTAAAAAAAAAGGTCCGAAATAAACACATGCAGTAAAGTTGAATCCATTATGAACCATTTCGTCGGCACCACCATCTCATATGAATCTTTTTCCACTTTTGATATTGAACTGACAGATGGAGGAGAAAGAATGTCCTAACCAAGTTTTTTCTGGGAAAAAAAATGATATAATCAACAATGCAAATATAAGGCTTTAAATTAGAATACGAACACATTGGTCGATCCTGAGCTTGTCGGTTTGCATGATCATCAATCACATCACATCTGATGGGAGAAATGCTATAATACCTCTTCCGAACAATGAAAAGTATCTGGTCTAATATGTAGTATAAACAACTAATATAACTCGTGGAAAAAAACATAAGTGATCTTTTTTTTTTTTTTTTTGCTTATGCGTCGAATATTTTTGGACTTCAGAAGTTTCCATCTACTGGGCTTAAATTTCAATTCACTGTTTATTAGGAGTTGAGTAACGAAAACCACACCTACATAAAGCAAAAGTAGTTCCATGTATAGAATGGACATGCATTAAGATCCTGTGTTTATACACGGTCTAATGCATTACGTTCATACAATTTACATATAGCCTAAAAAGAACGGATCATATTGTATTTGCGTAGAGTTCAAAAAGAAAACATATCGTTTCCCAAGATAGATTGAACACACAATTAAAGTATTCTCTACTCTACAATCATTAAGCCAGGGAAACAAAAGGAAAAAAGAAAATCCCTCACGCAAATGTCGGCAGGGAGATAGACATCACCACCAAAAGGAAGACTTAAAAAAATTAAAAGAGAAAAGATAAGGAAAAAAAACATGTAGCCATAGAAACCTAACGCGACAAATATCATAGTACTATACACAAACATAATTACATGTGCTTTTATTTCTTTTAAAACGGCGGTAAATTTCAACTCGTACCGTTTGTGTATTAGAGAACAATCCCACTAAGCAAGCAGATACGGCAGCGACGACGGCCGCCGTCTTTCGCCGGAGCTCTTCACCTCCTCCGCCGCCAAAGCGTCTTTTCCCACCACCTTTGACTTTTCAACTCTCCCTACCTTCTCTTCCTTCTTATTTACCGGAGTCGAAAAGACAAATCTGTCCTTTCTCCCATCGCTACTACTCCGATGAATCAAATCTCTTAACCTCCACTGCTTCAACGACCCAGTCGATGTACTCTTCCTCCACCGCCCCTCCGCCTCCGCCGACACGCTATTTGGCTTCCAAACACAGTACGTTCCCGGAGGAATCTCGTCGAGTTCGTCCACGTCCGATGATGAAAAACTAGACGATGTCGTTTCCCTATCTTTTCTAAATAACATGTTAGAAGGAAACAAAATAAAATAGGAAAGAGAATATTGGTATTCATTGTAGATTGATAAGGAATATTTGTATTTATTATTGATTGATTTTGATGTTGTAATTATAGGAGTAGAATACGCAACTTGCCATAGTTAGTGAGGTGCTCGTGTGTATAAAGTGAGTATGTGGTGAAGGAATGAAACACATAGAAGAAAATCTTCTCTTACTCAATTGTTATATTTCTAATTATCATGGTATCAGAGCCGGGGCTAAATCACCCGGTACTCATCTTGGTTGTTTGAATTAGGCTCAGAACTAATTCATCATTGCCTAACAATACCTTTCCCGGTGTACCTTTCCCGGCGTATCCCCCTCTCGGCCAGTAGTGGCTAAACTTTGTTGCATCCAGCTTACCAGTTTTCCATCCATCTGATACCTGCCCAAGACAAAACCAGAATGTCAAACCCTGAATCAATGGATGAGCCACAAACACCACAGCAACCCAACAATCCCAGTATTTCAGATCTGGCTCTGCAAGTGGCCAATATCCTCCGAAATACACCCACACGATTACCAGAAAACACTACCATACAAACCCCAGTTCCATACTCCACAGAAAATCTTACCGTAACCATTAAACTAAACGGAGCAAACTATTCCCTCTGGGCCCCACTGGTCCTGAGAGCAATTACCGGAAGAGGGAGGAGAGGACATCTCACGGGCCTTCCTCCCCCTCCAGCCCTTACTGATCCAAATTTTTCCACCTGGGAACAGGCGGATAATTCCGTCTTTACCTGGATTATACAGACTATAGAGCCATCTTTAGTCACAAACGTTACTAGATACCCAACGGCGAAAGCATTATGGGATGGACTTGCTTTAACCTACGGTGCAGAAAGTGATTCTCTGCAGGTATATGATCTCCATAGGAGAGCAAGCTTGATAAGACAGGGGGAGGACAGTATTGAAAAATGCTGGAACAAACTGCAAGATATCTGGACATCCATTGATGCCAGAAAACCAAACCCAATGACATGCACAACTGATATCAACATTTACAATCGGGAGATGCAAGATCTCCGTCTGTGCCAGTTTCTCACTGCCATCGATGAAAGATTTGACAGAGACCGCAAGGATCTGCTCAAGAGAGATCCTTTGCCCAGTCTTGAAGCAGCTTATAGAGAAATCAGACGGGCAGAAGAAAGGGCTGCAGTATGGAAAAGGAACCCCTCAGAGAAAGATTCTTCATTGGGGTTAGGCCAAGGCCTGGTAGCGCGGTCACCGGCTGCCAAAGGCCGAGGTCAATCGCAGGGACGTGGGACAGGACAGAGGAGCACAGGGACGGAACCACCACACTCAGCCTCATCACGGCGTGGTGGTGATGACAAGGAAAATGTGGTATGTAGCCACTGTGGCCAACGCAGACATAGCAAAGAACAGTGCTTTCAGCTTATTGGCTATCCAGATTGGTACGAGGGAAAACGTAAACAGGGGGAGACAAGCAAAGGCAGAGGTGTTTCCATGGCTGCCATCGCAGGAGACAAAGGTCTGGAGGAAGAAGGAGGAACTGCGGCAGATGCTTCAGGAGGTAACAGGGTTGGACTTTATAAGTCCAACCCTAATTCTTGTTTTGCCAGCATTAGCCCCATTATGCCCCCTGAAATGCCTGTTTTAACCCTTAATAGTGAGCATATAACAGAGCTGCCACCCAAAATAACAAACCAGTCCTTGGGGTCTCAACCCGTGACCTCATCCGTCCCACAGTTAGCAAAAATGACAAACGCACCCCTGTTTTCTTCATCAGCCTATGATTCAGTCCCCAAATTTCCCACTATTACCAAATCCGACCCCTATACCTCTGATATTATAAAAGCGCACCCCAGCACTTCTAAACCTATTAAATTGACCCCCACAGCTTATGTTTCTCATGCTTCTGCGCATACTACTATGTCCACCACCCAGAATCATAACTCCGTTTGGATCCTCGATAGTGGTGCCACCGAGACTATGACTAATGATCCAAACGACATTAAAAAATGGACCCAACCTACTAAGTCCCATGTTGAAACCGCTAGTGGAGAATTAATTCCTGTCACTGGTGGGGGAGATATCTTATTTAATTCAAAATTACATCTATCTAATTGCTTGTTTGTACCATCACTATCCACTAAACTCTTATCTATTAGCCAAGTAACTCGCGAACTTGATTGTGTTGTTCTTATGTATCCAACCTTTTGCCTTTTGCAGGATATCCGTTCGAAGGTGATTCTTGGACGTGGCACTGAGAAGGATGGATTGTACTACGTGACAGATGTGGTACAACAGGGCCGGTCCAATCTTGCCACCGGAATGGCACAGAAGCAGCTTTGGTTATGGCACCGTCGCTTAGGTCACCCTTCGATAGGTTATATGAAATTCTTATTTCCATCATTAGTTGAGTCTAACGTTCCTCTATCTTGTGAAACATGCATCCGTGCTAAACAACATCGCTCTTCATATAAACCAAATAATACCAGAGTTGATCATGCTTTTAGTTTAATACATTCTGATGTTTGGGGTCCATCGCCGTGTTCTACTCCTATGGGTTTTCAGTATTTTGTTATTTTCGTGGATGATTGTACACGTATGACATGGGTTTACTTTCTTAAACAGAAATCCGACGTGTATTCTAAAGTTACTGACTTTTATCATATGGTTACCACTCAATTCCAGAAAAAAATTCAGATCTTTCGTTCTGACAACGGTGGTGAATATATTTCTAGTTGTCTTCAGGATTTCTTCCGTAACCAGGGTATTCTTCATCAAACTTCCTGTTCCAATACACCTCAACAAAATGGTGTAGCGGAACGAAAAAACCGAATTATCCTTGAAATGACACGCGCAATGATGCTTGAGTCCCTGGTTCCAAAACACTTCTGGCCTGAAGCTATTGCAACAGCCACATATTTACTTAATCGTCTCCCTACCAAAATACTAGACCATCGTACTCCGTTGTCAGAACTTACCACTCGTGTATCTGTTCCATCGTCCTTAACATTATCCCCCAAAGTCTTTGGTTGTTCTGTATTTGTTCATATTCCTCTCACACAGCGTACTAAATTTGATGCATGTGCTGACAAGTGTGTTTTTGTTGGGTATGCCACTTCTCAAAAGGGCTACCGGTGTTATAATCCTCGTACTCGGCGTATTCATGTCACTCTCGATTGTACCTTCTTAGAACATGAGTATTTCTATTCTACCCAATCTTGGCCTCAGGGGGAGACTTCTGGAGAGACCTACGATTGGTTACATGATTTGAGCTGTTATTCAGTGCCTGTTCCAACAGGGCAAGTAGGTGACGCCGACTGTACTTTTCCTGCCGTATCTACAATACCACCTCCAGACCAGTCTAATATTCATTCTTTGACGGATATTCGGCCAGAGGTAAGTCAGCCTGACTCATCACCATTGTCTATTAAACCCCCACCAGAAGATTCCTTACCCTGCTCTGTTATATGTACACCTATTGCGGATAATACTGACATTTCAGGGGAACAGCCTGGTCGAGTTCTGCCACCACGCATGAACAGAGGTGTCCCACCAGATAGGTACTCACCAGGAAAAATGTCCAAAGGCACGAGATATCCGATGAAGGAGGCCAAGGGTTTCTCAACATTTGGGTGTGAGGTCCCTCGGACAGTGGAAGAAGCCATGGAGAAATCAGAATGGCGCAAGGCTATGGAAGAAGAAATGATTGCTCTGGCAAAAAATGATACTTGGGAAAAAGCAAGGTTACCTGAAGGAAAGAAGGCGGTAGGTTGTCGCTGGGTATACACCATTAAGTACAGGGCAGATGGCAGCATTGAAAGATATAAGGCACGGCTGGTAGCACGAGGATATACCCAAACCTATGGAGTTGATTATGATGAGACTTTTTCCCCGGTTGCTAAACTAGACACCATCCGCGTACTATTGTCAGTAGCAGCAACTAAGTCCTGGCCTTTATACCAGTTCGATGTAAAGAATGCATTTCTCCATGGTGAGTTGAAAGAGGAAGTCTATATGATACCCCCTCCTGGTTTTTCTACATTGTATGCTCTTGATGAAGTGTGCAGATTGAAACGATCTTTGTATGGGCTTAAGCAGTCACCCAGGGCGTGGTTTGGAAGGTTCACTTCCTTCATGAAAAAACAAGAGTATCTTCAGAGCAATGCAGATCACACGTTATTCATAAAGAGACGAGGTAACCTAGTCACTTGCCTCATTATTTATGTAGATGACATGATTATTACAGGAAGTGATGAGGAGGAGATGTCAGGACTAAAACAACGGTTGTTCTCTGAGTTTGAAATGAAGGACCTGGGTACGCTCAAGTATTTCTTGGGAATAGAAGTTGCGAGATCTGAGCAGGGAATTTTTATTTCGCAGCATAAGTACATTCTGGATCTATTGACAGAAGTTGGGATGACAGGGTGCAAGCCAGCAGATGCTCCCATGTTAATGAATCATAGGTTAGAGTTTGTTGAAGGGAAGCCTGAGGTGGAGCACGGAAGATACCAGAGATTAGTAGGAAAGCTGATTTATCTTTCCCATACACGCCCAGACATAGCATACGCTGTGGGCATTGTTAGTCAGTTTATGCACCGACCTCAGGAACATCATATGGAGGCAGTCATGAGAATACTGCGGTATTTAAAGGGGACCTCTGAGAGAGGAATCTTGTTCAAAAACCATGGACACCTTGATATTCAGGTATACACTGATGCAGATTGGGCCGGAAATCTTGTTGATCGTCGTTCTACATCAGGATACTTTGCCTTGGTAGGAGGAAATTTGGTGACATGGCGGAGTAAGAAGCAGAAAGTTGTATCCTTATCAAGTGCCGAGGCAGAATTTAGAGGGATTGCTAAGGGAGTAATGGAAATATTATGGCTGAGAAAATTGATGAAAGACATTGGCTTTCCTGTTCTAATACCGTCTAAGTTATGGTGCGACAACAAAGCTTCTATTCATATTTCGGAGAATCCCGTCCAACATGATCGTACAAAACACATCGAAATTGATCGACACTTTATAAGAGAAAAGCTGGATGGGAAAATTATTGAGTTACCGTTTGTATGTTCTGAGGATCAACTTGCTGACATTTTGACCAAGGCAGTAGCTGGGAGGGCATTCGATACAGTTTTATCCAAGTTGGGCATTGTTGATCCCCCATGCACAACTTGAGGGGGAGTGTTAGAAGGAAACAAAATAAAATAGGAAAGAGAATATTGGTATTCATTGTAGATTGATAAGGAATATTTGTATTTATTATTGATTGATTTTGATGTTGTAATTATAGGAGTAGAATACGCAACTTGCCATAGTTAGTGAGGTGCTCGTGTGTATAAAGTGAGTATGTGGTGAAGGAATGAAACACATAGAAGAAAATCTTCTCTTACTCAATTGTTATATTTCTAATTATCATAACACTCCCAAAGGCAAACGTACGATATTTTCCGGTGGCAGCTCCATGGTTTCCTCCGGCGAGCTCTGTCTTAAAAACCCATCTCCGTCCAGTGCCAACTTAGTATTAAAAACAGGATAAATTGGCAGAATTTCACCGTTGTAGAAAATTTCATCAGCAGGAGAACGCCAGTCAATAGAATCTTTAGCAAGCAAAGGGAACTCAAATTCTTCTCCTTCCCCCTCGTCATTTCTGTCATCGCTTCTACATTTTTCTTCGAAATTACGCGATTCTTGATCACGGAACTCTTCACAGGAGTGGGTACAACCTTGATCAGGCTCAGAATAATTTTCGGTGGAGAATTCTTGGATGACTCGAGCTGCAATTTCGGCTAATTTGTGAGAGGAATGACTGGAGAAGCTGGGAGAGAGTGAGAGAGAAGAAGGGCTAGCCTGCATCTCCATTTTTTTTATGGAAGAAGTAAATTAAGTGTAAAAGATGAAAAGATGTTGTGAATTGGGAAACAGTTTTGAGGGGTTAGGAAGATAAATATGCATTTAAGAGAAGTGGAAAACGGAAGGTCGACGGAAGAGGAGGAGATAGTTTGACAGTTTATATCAGGTGGGTTTTTGTGGAAAACAAGAAAACTGAGAAAAAATTTTATAACATTTTTTCTAGTCTAAAAAATCAAGTTCCAATCTTTTCCATCTCTTAGACTAGAAAAAATAACATTTCGTTTGCAATGTAATTAATGATACACACTTATTTGACTTTGGAATATGATGGAATAAAGCA
Organism: Eustoma russellianum; assembly: GCA_036186865.1. Classification (NCBI taxonomy): domain Eukaryota; kingdom Viridiplantae; phylum Streptophyta; class Magnoliopsida; order Gentianales; family Gentianaceae; genus Eustoma; species Eustoma russellianum. The sequence continues at coordinate 3,850,984 of AP025043.1, forward strand.
AAATGATTCACTAAATTGGTTGCGTTTCTTATATTGTGAAGTAGCAGTTGATCAACACAACCTGACGTATTATTATGGGTTATCGGAAAACATTCTGTGTGTTTCTAACACATGAGTATGGTTGCTTACATCCGATCCTCTCCATACATCGCCATAAGCAAAAGCTTCTAAAGCAATAGGGTAATGTTGTTGTTGTTGACTCATGAAAAATAAGAAAAATTCTTAAGTCCATCTGGATACGAAGAACAGTATCCTCTAGGATCGCCTATATGCTGACGTGAATCAGCCCTCAGTGTTGAATCATTATTAAAAAAAATAGAATAATTAAATTAAAACAAAAAATCTACTTCTTATATGAATATTATATAGGTTTTTTTACACGATATGCAAGTTTTTTGAGCATATCATATAGATCCGGACATTATTGTCTCTCCGGGACTATACCTCAGAAACTGGTGATTTAACTTCTCCATCACACGCATATCATAATTTAAAACATACAATTATGGACTAAAACAGGAGGAAATAAAAAAGGGTAACAAGGGAAACATATCGGTTAAGGTCAATATTATGGTTTCAGATTCAAATATGTACATACACAGAACGGTTATATATACACGTATCTGTTGCAACATATATATGTATATATACAAGACATGTATGTATATACATGTATCCATTGCAATATATTTACAATATGATGACAAAATATTAGAATAACTTTATAACTGCCAGACATATACGTGCGTGTGTGTATGTACACATACAAATATATATGTATGTATAGATATATATTGTGTGTGCACATACATGTGTATGATATGTGTGTATAACTGTATACACACAACATATTTCTGATATACTAAGAGAATGTTACAATTCACTTCATAGGCATTAGATCATGCATATACTTCATTGGCAAGTGTCAATACGCGCGTGTTACAGTAAATCGTGGAAGGTGTTTCCAATACACTAGACTCCTACGTTTGCGTATAATTTGGGAAAGGATCGGATCGCATCGCGATATGTTGTACGCAGCCTTTCCCTACACTTTTTTGTGCAAGAGGTTGTTTCCACAGTTCGAACCTGTAACCTCAAATAACAAAACCGCAACTTTACTACTTGTTCCAAGGCTCGTATAAATCCTTAAATATGTTTTTACTACTTCCTTTATTAGTTTATTCTCAAAACTTCGTATTTCATACCCGCTATACATAAATTCTAACTAGGAGGAAACCGCAGCCGAGGAAAGCATTCCAATTCAAAAATCTTCAAGTGTTTATTCATTAATGCTTATAGGTGGCTTCAGAACTGATGTACAAATTTATTTGTAGCCCTCATTAAAAATGTATTAAATAAGGAAATAAAAAAAGCAATTAAACAAATATATACTAAACTAAAGCGCTGTCCAATCTACAGGAAGACACTCTACTGATTGTCATGCTATATATATCATCAGTACCAAAACTAATTGCCTGATCCAGTAAAGATATTTGCTAAAACCTTATAGGAAATTTGTGTTTCGCCATCTTATGATTTTTAATTGATCATGCTGAGAAAAAATCTTTAATTTGTTGGTTGATTTACAAACTAAGAGTAAGATGACAAAAGTCTAACCACCAGTCTGTAGATATGTCACTAAATAACATCTAAATCCGTCTAAATCTAATGGTGATTAAATAAAATAATTACCATATGCCGGAAACATAATTTCGTAGGTTTAAATGTAAATACCACCGCATAGGTCTTCAAGTGTATGTACTTTACCAACAACAACAACATTATCACATTGATTTAGAGACTTCCGTCTTTGCTGAAGTATGGAAGGGTTGAATATACGTAACCATACTCATTCTTAGAAACACGGAGATGTTGTTTCCTAATGACGCATAATAAAAATTACATCAAGTTTTGTCGATTAACTACTAATTCACAGCAGTCAACTGTTACTCAGTTCAAAATATGAGTAACTGCATGAGTCAATTAACACAAGGATGGCACAATGAATTAAATTAAATAATATAAATGCTCATTTTGTTTTACTAGATCAACCTCTTTCAAGTGCCTCAATTACACCAATAATTTATACATTTCTTAATAAATAAAATAAACCAAGGAAACCAATTCAAGAATAGCAACTCCCGCTTGAAAAGATAATTAATATCAGCGTTATGTTACTTGGATAGCATACAATGTCTAATCAGGAAGACAGAAATGAGGGAGAAGGCGAAGAATATAAAAGCGCGGTGAACTAAGCTTCTATATTTGTGAAAGGTCTAAAGAGAAACCGAATCGCTTTGCAAAAGAGTCTTATACTACGCTAGACGAAAAATATAATAAAACGCAAACTAGTAAAAGAGAAACGGCTACCAGAAGTCTTAATGTAACGTAACTAATGCTTTGGAGATAGAAATCAATGCAAATTTAGGAGCTTAAAGAGCCTTATCCATTGGCCATGTCTAACTTTAGCCGTTGGGTTGAATCTATGAAATTTTGAGCTAATAAATCATCTTACGAACCCACTCAGCGAATAAGATTTAATTTTTATTCAAAAGAATATTTAGAAATAGAAGAAAAAGCCGTGAGATGTAATAGGCATGTTCCTCAACTTTACTATAATATTTCGAGTTAGGGGTGTAAACAAACCGAGCCGAACCGAATATTAGGTTTTCGAATTCGGATTCGTTTAACTAAACGAACTTTTGGCTCGGTTCATTTAGCAAAATTAGCTTTAAAATTGGTTCGAGTTTGGCTCGATAGCATTATGTGTTTAAACAAGTCGAACAGTTCATGAACAATTCGACTCGTTTGAATAAACGAACTCAAACATGTGTTTGAATTCGGCTCCTTTAAGTAAAATTAACGAATGAACTCGAATCAAATACGAATCAAACTCAAACAGTTCGCAAACTGTTCGGTTCACTTAACACCCCTAGTTCTAGTCTTCTTTCTATAAAAGATTCAAAATGGTTCCCTGGTGTTTTTGCTCATGCCAATTTTTGTGCCACGCAACATGGTCACAACCAAATGTCTTCCTTCATCCAAAAACCTCTTGTTGTTTGTTCTACTTGATTTTTTAATATATCAAAATATATCATATTTATGACATCAAAAATTATAATATAGGTTATTGATCATGTCAGATATGGTTCTATCCTAAAACACATTTGAATGATCGGTCTAGTTGATCTTATACGCATGCATATGTCGAAGCATCTAAAAAGGCTCTGGTAACGGAATCTGAATGGTAAATGCTAGAATCAGAATACGTTTGAAATGTAAATTCATATATGTTTGTGTACAAACTAGAATAAATATCATTAACATACATATTGTTTTGAACATATTTGGTAAGGAATGAAAATTTAAACGCGCGCACACACAAAATGGTGGCGTGATAGTGATACGTTGGTGGCACGTGGTGACATGCGGTCTTGGCAGGGTGGTTGCATGATGGCGTCAAAGCGGCGGCAAGATGCTGGCACGTAGAGGTGACGCGGTGGTAGTGGGGTGGTGGCATAATGGTGTCGAAGTGGCAGGGCGGTGGTGGCACAAAATGGTGGCCCGTGGTGACATAGTGACACGGTAGTGATACACATTAATTGATCAATCAATCATACTCAGTATATCCCAACGGTATCAAAAGCTATCGTTAGGGTCTGAGAAGGGTGAGCGGCAAGCAAACAATAACTCTATCACAAAAGATAGAGAGTTTGATTCCAGTGATATCTCAGCTCTATATATACATGCGTAAAAGACACAATAATAGAGATATGACGTGATATTGTGTTTTAGTAAAGGAAACAACTTGATCATTGATAAAATATGGAAAAAATATTTATCGAGTTTTCTTTATTATGTATTGGTAGACCACAACTTTAATCTCTATTGTTTAGGCCGTGGCATATATTAGCCTCCAACGTTTCAGTTTCTTCGATTTCGTCTTTAAGCGTTTGGGACATTTTTTTCCCCCAAAGGAATGGATCGTATTTTATTGCTTTAATAAAATACGATCCTTCTTTTGAGAAAAAAATGCGATCCTTTCTTTGGGACATTTTTTTTTACAAAGGAAAGGTCGTATTTTTTTATCGTTTGGGACATTTCGTGTATGTTTAGAATGAGTTCTTGCCAAAGGATTTTATTCCAAAGTGTTGGTTACTCCATTCATTTTTTATATTTTGTTGGCCAACCACCAGCAAACTAACCCCACTCCTTTTCACACGTTGGGTCGGTAGGATTCCGTTAATTCATTTAAACACTTTCCTTTTCTGTACACACACATACATGCATACACACAATATATATATATATATATATATATATATATATATATATATATATATATATGTGTGTGTGTGTGTGTGTGTGCGCGCGCGCGCGTGTCTATATATGCATGCAAATGTATGAATTCGGGTAGAGAAACCCGCTATTTTAGGCATGTTTATGCGTTTCTTCCATAACAATTTTCGTTTTACTATGTTATTAGTATATGTATAATTTTGACTTTGGTTGAAAAATAAAATGTTGATATACACTTAACCAAAATGCAACACCTATATTACTTTTATGTTCGCAGTGTCGTTTAGTTTTTCCAATTTGAAACAGAAAAGTCAGTAGAAAATTCAAGGACGAAAAAAGTTCAATGTTGAGTAGAATATTCCAAATTCTGTATTTTCCTAAGAATCATCTCGATGGTTCTATTTTAATGACAGGGAAATTTAGCGTGTTCAACTACGTTACACCCTGATTCAATCGTTACTAGAAAAAAATTAAGATGTCGGGTGGAAAACATCTTTGATGATGAACTATATAAAAACGTAAACGTACCCAGGACATATCCCAGTGGTTCTAGGCATGAGGTTTCGAAAGGAAAGTTATGGTTTCGAACTTTGCCGAATGCAAGAATGTTTGAATTCAGCTGCATAGTATGGGAGCACTATTGGCCCATGGAATGACCTGATAGGTTGACAGGTCAGCCGGTCGGTTGTTTCTTTCGGTGTCAATAGGCACTTTGTGCTGTCCCTGTGCTATGACAAACTTCTACTCATAGGCTTGTCGGTTGTTCCTTCGGCGCTAATAAGCACTTTGTGCTGTCTCTGTGCTATGACGAAATTCTACTAATGGGTCCTGACAACCTAATTTACATCCCTACACACTCTGTGAGACCGATAATAACACAGACAGTTAATGATTGAGGTTTAACCAAATATAAAAACGTAGACATATGATATTGGAAATATTGGAAGAAGTTACCGGCTTTCCCAACAGACATGATTGTGTGAACTTCTAGAAAACACGTGTACAAGGATATTTTAATTTGGAAGATTCTTTGTTTGTTTCATAAGTAGCCTAGAGTTCACACGTCTGGAAGAGGGGTTGGAATCTCCTCATCCCCACTTTCCTCATTCTCTTTGTGACCACGCGACACATGGCAGCAAGGGGAGAACGGTGAGACTAGATGCAGGTGACTCTCATCTAGTCTCACCACCCCCTTGCTACCACGTGTCGCGCGGTCACGCGTCACCGCGCCTCCTTTCGGTGGGAGGATCCTATCCCTTGGAAGAGAGCCTACGCCTATTGTCTTTTTCTAGAAACGGAAATAGTCGGCTGCTACAAAGATATACTCTTAACTTTAGCCATACATAGGCTGCCGTCAATATCCATGTCAGTTATTGTTTGTCTACCGTTCATCTTTTCTCTATCCAACAATAATTTCTAATATCGATGGTATATGAGTGATTGATACTCTCCAACACAATTATTATAATTTATTCTAATTACGACCCCATAATTGAAAGTGGTCGAGTAAACCATCAGGGGCATATATATACAAACATAACCGATCAAATTGCTTCAACATAATTTGGTGTCGGTTAGGATCACTCCATCTGATGACAAGTTTTATGCAACAAAAATAGTAGCTATTTGTTTCTTGCATATCTATTTCGTTTGACTTGATAGCGCTTTGTTGATGGGAAAAATTAGGGGTGACAATTTTAGACACGACACGAAACACGACCCGAACTTGACACGAATTTTCGCGGGTATGGGTATGACCTTGGCGGGTTTCGTGTACAAATCGGGTAAGACCTGAAAGATACACGCCAATGGCGGGTCGTATCCGGGTATACCCGCGGGTACCCATTTATACCCATTTATACACGAAATTAAAAAAAATGTATTTTAAATAAAATTTATAATTAATAAAATAAAAAATAATTTTTTCCAAAAAAAAAGACTACTGCGCTACTAAGTAACCCTGTTCGGTTCCCCTTTCCTCCATCCACAAATCTCATTTCTTTAATCTATTATTACAGAGTCAAGTGATTTGAGTTTAGAGAACCTCACTCATTTTAATATTTAACATTTGGTTGTGTACTTATTGTTGTTTCATACATTGTATCAATAGTCGTTTAAGTACACGAAACCTGAAAAATACACGAAACCTGAAAAGTACATGAAATGACATGTACATGACTTGAAATATTTGTACTTGTCAAGTTCGTGGGTATACCCGATACACGACACGAAACCTGACATATACGGGTTTGGGTATCTACATCCATACACGCGAAGCAAACGGGTAAGGTATGAGTATGACACTTTGATACACGAAACCCGAAAAACACAAAACACGATACACGATACACGACCTGTTTGACACCCCTAGGAAAAATATACATACATCTTGCTCCATCAATTCCATATAAATTCTCATCAATATATATCCTTCATATATGGTAAAAATCAACTCCTAGGAGCATCTACTTTAATCTATTTGTGCATACATTCTGAATTTGTAATAATACAAAGTATTCGACTTGTATTTCCTAGATATCATGAATACATTAATCAACCATACACCCAATTTATTTGATCTCTATATTTACGGTACACCAAACACATTTGTCCTCACTTCTTTGACTTCCATGTCTCTTCACCTCCAATATATACATTTTATCCCACCATTTTTCAGTATCTACTAACAACCCTAATTTTTTTGATAGAAAAACATAAACAAAACAAGATGTTCTACCTTGAGGATTTTAGACAAATAGTTGGAAAGATATTGACGTATGAGACACTATGTTACTTCAAGAGGATCTTGAAGTATGGTCTCCAGTATGAGGACATTGGCTGGTACTTTAAATACAATAAAATTAAACCAACAGAAAAATCAACCATGTTTCTAACAGGCCATACCCTAATGTCAAGATGGCGACCAGGGATCTAAAGGACCTCCAACATCGTTATGGATGATGGCCATGCGGCACACACGTCTCTTTTTTCTTTGAAGATGTTAACAAACCTGATGAAGCCGGATCTTCACCAAGGATCAGAAGTGACCCGAAATAAACACCGTTAGTTGGATTGAATAAGATAACTGAAATAGCTTCCTAGAAGTCCTGCACAAGGAAGCAGAAATCAGAGGTCCTGGGGGTGTGACCCCGGGTAAAACCCTCCGATGCTCAAGTCAGTTTGGGTCATTCTTACTGAGATATGATTTTGTATCAAGAGTTAGAAAAATCTCACAGTTCTTCACTGAGGAGAAAATTTGGTGTGATTGCTTTTTGGGGAGATGAAAATGTTTCAATCCCCTCTTTGGTCTCTGTTGGCTAGCTTGCTTTTGTTACTTTCCTTTTGTCCTCTGCTTCTGACAGCGGATGTGACATTTGCTTGGGACAGTAGACCTATGATACTGTAGGTCTGCTGATAAGACTGGTAGGTCTGCGGATGTGACTGGTAGGTCGGCTGATGTGACCTTGGCGTGTACAGGCTGCACAGTCTGATGTGTACCTTTTTCTTATTTTGCACCTCTGCCAGATAGCGCCACAATTGATATAGTACTGCGCTTGATTCCTTTGCCGAGGTGCAAGATGGAGTCTTGCCGAAGTGATCTAAAACACGTCCATTAATTAAGCTGAAGCTGAGGTTAAAACCTGATGCTGAGGTGGAAACCTTGGCATATTCTCTGATAAAAAAGTAAACGTTGTGGGAGAGAAGTATGACCGAAGTGCAATATGGCCGAGCAGCAATGTATTTGTGCCGAACTGCGAGAGTTGAACACTTTACGCATAAAATCTGCCGTTGAATGTTGTTGATTAACAGATGGTTATTTTTGGTGTATCGAAACGCATGACAGTATGCAAGAAAAAGAAGAAGGATTATCTAGACAAATTCCGAATGAAAAAGAACAAGACGCTTTTATCTTTTTTCCGTATCTTTCTTATGTCTATTACTGATTTTGTTTAGTTGTTCTTTTTTTTCAATTAGTTTAGAACTGCAACATCCTCAAATGGTATGATGGGCATTGTCTTTCCTAGCGACCGCCGTTATAGATTTTGCCGAAATATGATGGCAGTTATAAGAAAAAGTCTAAAATGAAACAGTGAAGTATCACAGTAACTGAATTTCCAGATGCTAGTTCACCATTATTAATGTGATTTATTTTTTCGAGACTGCAATGCTATGGTTGTTATTTACTCCAAAATACGGTAATGCTACAATTATAGTATATGCATTTACTTATAATTTTTTATCTCTCTTATAAAGTAAATTTTGAGAATTATAATAAGTTTATGTCCTCTGTAATATTTATTAGATTATCTATTTTCGTCCGAGTTATAACCTCCATTAGTATCTAGCTTTTCATTAAAAGTAAACTTGAATAAATTTCCTTTTAATGTATAATGCTGAAAGCCTAACAAAATATGTGTCTCCCGCGTAATTTGACCACATCCAACTGCAGTTGTGCGATTGACCGCCGGCGTGACCGTCCGCCACGTGGCAGCAGTGAGGTGATGAGGCTGGGTGCGGGTGACCTTCGCCCAGCTTAACCACTCCTCCTGCTGCCACGTGGCAGGGGGTCGTGAATGAGGTGAGGCAATAGACGGTCAGAGGATCCGTTCCCGCAGTTGGGCACAATTTACCCAACAAATATTGCCGGGTTCTTCAGTTGGGTATAACTAGCCCAATTAGATGTGTCCTGATAGGCCCATTTCCTTCCAAACCCGCTTCAGCTTGTAGCCATCACCTGCTTATCATGATACAAAACAAGCAAACAAATCATGATATCATATCCTCTCTTTTTTAAGGAAAATTGATCGGTTGGTATTGTAGTATAAAGAAAATCATGATGTTATATCGTTTCCTTTTGGTTTCCGCTTGTGATTTAATTACTCATAGAAAATTATTATAAATAATAAGTGTATTCGACAAAGAATGTAAAACTTCATTTCAATTAGTTAATATAGCGTTTAAGAGTTGGATGAAAAATAAAGAATAATGATAATGCGACTAGAAAAATAACAAATAATAGCAGATAAAATAATACTCTTCTATTTCAAAAATATCATCATAGTTTAAAATAAATACATATGTCAGATAGATATAACAACAAAGTTTACTGTATGAATAGAAAAAAAGAATATCGTCATAAAAATATCGCCCATTTGAACGATTTTGATTTTTCACAAATTATCCAAATTATTATACTAATTCTTCTTTTTTGAAATCAACTTCATTTATGAATTTATAATGAATTTCATGTCGTACGAGTCTCCCACTGGCCCGAAATTCTTCCGAATTTTGTTGGAAAAGGAGCCTTTCCACATAAAAGGGGAATTTTCCCTACGGGTGGATTCTCGATTTTTTCTTTTTTTCTAAGTTCAAGGATTTGAAAATGAAACACAAAACAGAAAGATCCAGCCGTCTTCCCAATTGGAGCAAGAATTTCCAAAAATATTTAGACAGATTTACTTTGACTCGTTTTTAACGTCAAATCTCAAAGCTCAACCTTGAAATTTGAGTCTTGAAATTTAACGGTATGGATAGATAAAAAATATCGTCATACAGATATCATCATAGTCAACAACTTTCATAGTTTAAAATAAACACATATATCGATATCGTCATACAGATATCATCATAGTCAACAGCTTTCATAGTTTAAAAGAAAGAAATGTCGATCAATATGAAACAAAGTTTACGGTATGAATAGAAAAAAAAAATGTAGAATAAAAAGTGTTGGAGATTCTGGCCCCCAATATCATTGAAATTCTTCTGATTTGTTGGCAGCAGAAAATGAGTCTATAATAAGTCCAAAATTTGGTCGTTGCTCTCCAGCAGTCGTATCTGGTGTGCGAACGCATGCGCAAGGGATTCTAATGTTTTTGTATAAATTGACCGCTCCGTTTTGGAGCAGACCAACACCCAAATCATATACATCTCCCCATCGCCTTTATGTCTCATCGTTTTTTATAGTGAAAAGGACACACTCTTCTTTGACTTTATAATATGATGGGATAAAACAAAATGACTCATTAAATTGGATGTGCTTCTTATATTGTGAAGTAGCAGTTGATCGACACGCAATTTTCATTATGGTTCATCGGAAAACCTCTATGTGTTTCTAATACACGGCTATAGTTGTGTACATCCGACCTCCCATATCCCGCCATACGCGGGAGCCTCTAAGTCAATAGGGATGCTGTTGTTGTTGTTTTTTATGCTCCAACATTTTGTTTGCGGACCAACTTTTCATCCGATTTCATTATTTTTTGGATCAAAAGGTGAAATCTCTCATCTCGGAGGCTCCCACCGTCCTAGTCCCAATAAGCATGTGTGGAGGATGCAAATCAGGAGCTTAGCGACCTCTTAAATTGGGTGAGTGGGTGAGATCTTACGTAGTGACCCACACAAGGTGTCCCCACCAAACTATGTCTTCGGCCTAGCAGCAACTGTGTGTGCCTCAGGAATCGTACCTTTGACCTCTTGAAGTAAATCTAAACCCGAGTACCAACTGTATTATGTCCTAGTGACCGATTTCATTATTTTTTATTTAGACATGTGTCGTCGGATGATTATTTCACTGTCCTTTTAATGTCCCAAGCCCCAAATCATTCTTTAATTGAAAGGCAACAACTAAAGCTATTTGATTTCATTTCTTAGCCCCACCTCTCTCTTTATACTTTTTCTTCATTCTCCCTCCTCCCCTCTCACTCGCTCATTTCCCTTTCTCTGCCACTCTAAGCCCAATCAACACCCTTAATGTCACTCACCGCCTCTTCACAACACCACCATCACAAAGTCATATGTCTTCTTCCTTCATCACCTGAAATACCCAAATTGCACGCATCTCTACTGAAATGGTCACCAGCATTGCAGGAAACGTCATTAGCCACTATCATCTTCCTTCCTAAGACTCCAGTCGACCATTCTTTAATTGAACGGCAACAACTAAAGCTATTTGATTCCATTTCTTAAAAGATAAAAAAATTAAATTATGTGGTGGAGATGGCCAATTAGTGGATAAGGAAGGGTAAACATGGCAGGACTGTAGGAGGCTAAAGGTGTCAGGTCTGAAGGAAGCAGGGCTATAGGAGTGGAGCCTAAGGGTGACAAGAATGATAGAGCTCGGGCTTAGGGGGGGGGGTTACATGGTAGAGTGGAGGAGGGAGACAGGAGGAAGAAGAAAGAGAGTTTGGGCTGAAGGAAGCGAGGAAGGGGCAAAGAGAGGGGTGGTGTTGTAGGGATGGAGGAAGGAGGAAGGGGGATAGGATCCTCTCACCCACTTTTCCTTACCGCATGTGTCACTGCACGACACGTGGTATCAAGAGAGGGTGGTGAGGCTAGATGAGGGTCACCCACATCTAGCCTCACCACCCCACCCTGGTGCCACGTGTCGCGTGGTCATGAATGCGGTGAGGAAAAGTGGGGTGAGGAGATCCTATCTCGGAGAAAGGAGGAAGTGAGAAAAGATAGATGAATGTGGAACCTGCACTCATATGTCAACAACAGATAATTTAGTTTTTTTAAAGCATTTTTTATACGTTATAATTTGAAAAGGAATAGAATACTCCTTCACAGTCAGTCACAAACATATAACTTTTTTGCTGATTTATTTTAAAATTATAAGTAACAAAACATTAAATAGGAAGGAAAATTTTTTATACATAGAATTTGAAAAAGGAAAAGAATACTTCTCCACAATTAGTCACAAACATATAATTCATATACGGACGAGCACACATATATATGCGATACACTGTGTATATATTATTTATTTATTTATTTATTTATTTATTTGCTTCGAATGCTTCGGAGCACATGGTAAACTAGCAATCATAATTTATTTAAAAAGAAAGGAAAAAACAACTAGCAATCAGATAACTTTTGACCGCGCTGTTCACGAGATGTTCTGCGTAGACTAAAAGTTTATTATTTGAGAAGCGGGGCCAAATATGTAATATTATTTTTGTATCATAAATAATTCATTAAATAATACTGTCATGGTACAACCTTTTACGAGTGATCCGCACACCCCGAACTAAGTGCCACTACGACTAATTGGAATTTCCGATCGGATCATCCAAAACAAACAATAGGGCAAATGATACACGTGTTGTCACCGGATTCGCGGCTTCATTTTTTTGCCTCATTGTTTGCCTTGCAGGATCCCATCAATTGGAATTTGAATAAAAAGTGCAACGCCCATGAAGGCTTCTTTTATTTCCTTTAAAATAACAAAGTCTTATTTCATGAATTAAAAAGCGAAAATATTGGCTATGCTCATACACGTCACTATAGATAAGCTAGTTTTAGTAATGTTTACATTTACCATTTACGTGTTCTTTAATATCACGTAACTACTTTTTAAATAATAATATTATTTCTTAGAGAAGCTAATCTTTCGCGTGAAAAAAAATGTAAAAATGAAAAGATGTATTAAAATGTCACACTTACAACAACAACAATGATACCCAGTATATCTCAACGACTTCAAAAGCTATCGTCATTGTCTGAAGAGTGTGAGAGGTAAGCAAACAGTACCTCCATCCCAATAGATACATAGTTTGATTCCAGTGAGACTCACGGCTCTAAATGTATCTGCATTGATAGCACAATAATAGAAATATGTACTAGTAAAAGAATTTTATTAAACATAAATAGAAAGTTTCCGATATTTAAAAAAAATGTACACACTTAGAAATGATAAATGAAAAATAAAATTTAACTCGTTTCCCTGTTGATGACATCCTTTCAAACATATTATCATTCTCAAAAGGCTCTCATGAACTGATATTCACTATAATGAAATACATATTTCGGTAACTGTCAAATTGTCTTGCTCAATCCCTGAGACTCTTCAATTAGGTGTAAAGAGTCCAAAAAGATGTTCACTAGAATATTGTTTATTTAAGCAACAGAAAATAACTCAGTTGATATTCAGTTAGAACATTGTAACTAGAATATATTCTATTCAAATCAGTCGACACATCATTGGCAATAGCTAGCCACGTAACACTTTGTTATATACTAGAAGAGACTGAATTAAGATACATGACAATAACATGTTGTGTGCTTGCTCCCAATTTCATTTTCAATAGAGTCATGATTGACTTTGGAATATGATGAAATAAAGCAAAATGATTTACTAAATTGTCTGCGCTTCTTATATTGTAAAGTAGCAATTGATCGACACAGTTTGACGCAATTTTCATTGTGGGTCATCGGAAAACAACATCTGTGTGTTTCTAACACGTGGGTATAGTTGCGTACATCGGATCCCTCCATACCTCGCTATAAGCGCCTCTAAAGCAATGGAGTAATGTTGTTGTTTTGCTATCTTAGATATCAATGCCATACGAAAGTATCTACTCCATGAACGAAAGTTCTGCACCATTAATAGTTGTTGCAACAATGCTGTAAACCGATTCTCATTAGGATGAAAGTATTAAGGATTTGAAGGCAGAATCTCACATTTCACAGCAGTATTATTAGCAGACATTATTGATCAAAGCAAACAAGACAAAATGGAAGCAAAGGAGTGATGAGAATAAAAATTCGAAGCAAATGAGACATAATCGAAGCAAAGGAGTAATAAGAACTCAGGAAATGAGCACACCACACTCTCTGATACTATGTTACAATAATTTATAGCATGCTACATAAGGTGATACTCCTACTAGTTCTTACATTGTCTGACTATTCATGGTGGTTATTTATTGTTAGTTCGCCTTATCTAAGTATAGATGTTTATGTGCGACTCGCGGTTATTATTGAATGCGAATGTTGTAGTTTAGATACATGTGTACCAAGTCATGTTGCCGCCGATGAGGTCTTATCTCAGTTGTTAATGTTGTGGTTGAGATCACAGCAGGTAAAAAGTGAGGTAAAATATGAGGTCTCTAATCACGAGTCGCCATGTGTACAAATTGTTTTTTCAAAAATAGAAAAATTTTAAACCTCTCTACTCTTTTGTACACGTGGCGATGTGGATTGGAGACCTCATATTTTACCTCACTTTTTACCTCCTCTGATCTAAACCCTTAATGTTGAGGTCCTTAGATGAAAGATCTTGAGTTTAATCCCTGATATAGAACAAATTCTCCATTTAATATGATGAATTCTTCAATGTGAATATTTTTTTTCTCTATGTTGAGTCTCAAATTATTTTAACAAAATATGACACCTTTTCGATGAAATTGTTATAGCAAAATTTGACGAATAATTTACATCAATGTTTGCATATTAACTCGTATCGTTTATAATATATAGTCATATATAAACTTCCCAGATGTCCAACAAGGCCCGACAAACTTGCATGTGAAGAAAGCAAGAAAGAAAAATATTTTTGGTCCAAAGACGTACTTATGGGCAGGAAGATGGCTTTTGAATTTAGATTGTGTTGTTTTAACCATTGAAGAAAAGGATCGGATTAAAAGCGCTGCATTGAAATCTGAGACTCTTAATATAGCTTCAAGAACAAGGTTTTCTCTTCCCCCCGCTTCTTAATTTCGGTTTTCAGAATCAGCATGTTCAAGATTTCAATGGCCCGAAGTTATACTACAACAACAACATTACCTTATTAACTTAAAGGCTCTCGCCTATGTTAGAATATAGGGCCGGATGTACGCAACCATACACATGCGTTAGAAACACACAGATGTTGTTTCCCGATGACTCATAATGAAAATTGCTTGTCGATCAACTGCCACTTCACAATATAAGAAGCACAGCAAGTGGCGGAGCCAGGATTCCCTTCTTGGAGGGGCACTGACATGCTTCACAATAGAAACACCACCGGTCACCGTTTCGGACCGAGAAAACCGACAAAATCTTCTAGACATATTTTTGTATTATAACATAAAATACATGAAAGAAAACATATTTACCAACCAATATACAAAAAAAATAAACAATACACAACAAACAATATGCGGATTATAATTATTAAATGAATATAGTAATATGCATCAATACATATCTTTTATTTACCTATTGCAGAACGAGAAGGATTTGCCCAGGGATGCAAAAAGATTCTTCGAGATGACATTGATTGAAATCGTTGCATATTATCTTCATCTTCAATGGTGCTAAAAATTTCATGCTCAAAGTAACACAATAAACAATCCGATAGTACGTCACCCTCCCCCAACTGGTTGCGTAGATCAGTCTTGACGATATTCATTGCATAAAAATTAGAAACAAACAACTGTCACAAAAGCTAGTGTTTAACAATGGGCATTTGGAAAAGCATATTACCTTTTACAGTTTACTGTCTGAATGCTGAATCAATGAACCAATCATATACGTGTACATAGTTGCCTAGAAATTGCAAAATAGTTTTCACACCAGCAACAACCAACACTAAGGATTTAAACGCAACCTAAAGGTATGTGTAGCTCTCAACTTTGAAATGACTTTAGAGCAACCAAATAAAATCACAAAAGTTGTGTAATTGTAGCATCTTTCCCAACGGAGTGGCACAACCGTATGCCTTCTTAAATTAATATATATCAACTATCGAGCATCAGCCCTCACAGGATTCGTAAGATTAGCAACCAATTAAAAAAAGAAACTTTTATTTTCATAAGCAAACTAATGCAAAAAAGTCTACTAGTTTTCAACGATTACCTTACATGCAAAAAGGACTACTAGTTTTCCAAATCTTGAATTTTTTAATATATTTAAGAGACTGAACTTCCGGTAAGTTTTAGACACATTTTAGTCACTTAGCGGAGAATTGCCGAACGCTAAACACTATGTGACTACGTAACAGAGGGTTAGTGTTCTGTCAAGCAAGGGCACACTTTAAACTGAATGGCCAAAAATACAAATACACCTACCTATCTATAGGATTTTTCCACGGACGTTGGGGGCACGTGCCCCCAGGCCCCCCTTCCCTCCGCCCCTGAGCACAGCCAATTTAGTGACTCCATTAGAAATGAAAAATAAGTGCCCGAAGTTATAATATGTGTAAAATTTTTGCAACATATTTCAATACGTACTAAACCAAGATTATGTTAGTAATATGTAGAAATCTATTACACTTTTCTACAAATTTTGTTTATTTATTCTTAAAAGCTACAGCATTTATTTAAGAGTTTAAAACGCATTAAGTATGATGTAAGTATGGTCAAATATGGCATTATCGGTGCACTAAGCTCCCGCATTTACACAGAGAGGGACCAGATTGCTTTGCGAACTGCTGTACGTAACTTTACCTTACAGTTTGTGCAAGAGGCTGTTTCAACGACTCAAACTCGTGACCTCATGGTCACAAAGCATCAACCTCATTAGTTGATCCAAGACCCGCCCTCGAAGTATAGTCAAATAGCTACTATAATTATGTCTTAAAAACTTTTTAGTCATTGATAAGTCTTGAAACTTTTGCAATATAATCATTTTAAGTATATGTCAATCTCAAAATACAAAAAAATGGTATCCTGAAAGAAAGGACATATACTACCAATTTTGTATTAGAACCCATACTCCTTAAATAATAAATTTTCCCCAATTTACGGGATACAGAATGTTAGTATAAATTGTTGCTGAATTTTGCTATCCAATTGCTCCAATATACTAGAGGCAATTAGTGAAGCCAAATAAGAGGACGCCAATCAACGGTCGCTACGTGGTTTCACCAATTGCTTCTCCAGATCTGAGTCGCAATATACTTGCTCTAAGGTATAACGTACTTTCAGTATTTTCTATCATATATTACAACTTTATTGGCCTGATTAAACAGTCTTTAGTCAGAATTTCTTCATCACTTTTCTTAACACCACCGTCCTTTGAACACAGTCAACTATTCTCAGAAAATACTACTTTATTTAGTCGTCATTCAGATATTGTGATTTTGTTTGTCTACATTGAGGTGTCACGTTTGAATTTTTTAATAAAAAAAAGGAATATAGACATTCTTAATATATATACAATGTAGCATGAAATCCATGTTAATCCTAAATGTACGGCTTTTTTATAAATAAATGTGTGCCTTTTTACAATGAGTAAGCACTTATGGTTTGATTTTTAAAAGATCTTGGTCAGACATGTAACTGAAATCAGCAAGAGACGACACAAAATCAACATAGGATCCGACCAACGACCCTGTTCCAACCATCAAACATGATTTTTGAAGACTTTGTGAATTATATAATGATGACGTGGTTGAATATATCAAACAAAGACTAAATTTTAAAATGTGTAACAAATAGTTTGATAAAATAGTTTCCACTTAATAAACAAGTGTAAAATATTTTGACAATTTTGATTTAAATAGTATTTGACAACATCGTGTTTAACCAATTATGATAATATTTTTTAAACGAATAGAGTAATACATAGACATATCACAAATACGACAAATTTTAATTAAATTTTTAAGTGAAGAATCACACCGGCGAAAATCAGGCATGCATGTATATGTATATATCTATTATCACAAGAAAATTAGTGCAATAATATGACTTTGTACTAAAACCATCATATTGTGATAGTAGAATAGATATGCAGCAGGAAACATCTTGTGTGAGTTATTGTGTAAGTTATTATCTGATTTCTCCTGATTTGCATTATCTACAATGCTATTTGGGGTTAGAACGACGGAATATGGATTTTTGCTCCATATGCAGCAATTTGTCGCGGTTTTTTCCACAGCACCACCAAGTAGGAAAAATCAACCTCTTTTTTCCTAAAGGTAATTATGTTTTTTCTAGGAAAAAAGAAAAAAAAGGAAAGAAGAATAAGAAATTAAATGGATTAGGTGGAAGAAATAAATAAAGAAAAAAAAAAGAGGAGAAGGGTGATGAGAGCAAGCGTGCACGTGGTCAGCTTAGAAGGGGACACGTGAGAAAGAGGAATTTATCCTTTGCTTGTAAGAAGAGGCATGTAGGGGCCCACATGTAGGCTAAGGATCAGAGAAATGGGGTCCAAGTGAAGTGGAATGTGCTTTCGGTCTTTTACCTTCTTGAATTCAAAAGATCGTACCTCATCCGGAAAACTATTAACTACTAGAATGGATTGATATTTCCTCATTCCAACTTTCCTCATTTCTTTATTGATCACAGGATACGTGACAGTAAGGAGGAGTGCTGAAGCTAGATGAGGGTCACCTGCATCTAGCCTCACCACCCCTCTTACTGCCACGTGTCGCGTGGTCACAATAGAGGTGAGGAAAGTGGGGTTAGGAGATCCCAACCCCTATAACATATACAACAACAACCATGTAAATCATATTCTAAGAACCATAAAAATTATTGCTATAGTTTAGAAAATATAAGAGACATATAAATAATATATTTAACTCGAAAAATAGAGAATTTGTTTTTAGTGATACTTTCGACTCTATATGTACTTATATGTTTAGATGATATAAATTAGGTAATTTAACAGCTTGTTACATGAGATAATCAAGACTAGTTGTCTATAAGATATTTGATCTCAAACTTATTCCATGATAAAGAGTTAACGACATATTTTAAACATCTATAATACAGCGACTAATATTCAAACGTGAAATAAAATCTATCACGTGAATACCTTATTAATTATTTATTGGACGGTATTTTAACTTCTTTGTGCTTTTAGCGTGGACCCAAAATATTCTCACCCGTCATGTCATATACAGAAGAAGATTGCTCAGATTTTGGAAGGACTTGTGTTCACAAACGGGTTCATAATTTTTTAGAATGGTTGTGACAATTTTTCTGATGTGTAGATCATATAAATTTTAGTAATTTAACCATTTAAAAGTTGATTGAATAAAAAAAATTCTTAAATAGTGGATTTCAGGCATTTCTTCAATTCAAGTTAAATGATTAAATCACATTCAACAGTTAACATAATAATTTGCATAATTTAATTATGTAACAACTGACTGAAACATAATAATTTGCATAATCTAGTTATATAAAATTACTAATATTATTGTTAATAAATTGTCGACATATACGTTAGTGACTAAGCTTATAGACCGAAAACAAATATGATAGTCCTCTTTCATATCTAACAAAACAAAGTCATCTCATGTGTGACAAGCTGTAAAGTTTGTAGGAGATTTGAATTCAGTTTAATAACGAAAACCATTTTATGATTTGAGGTTGAACTTACTTTTTGAATTGTACGTTTGATTCTGATAAAAATGTAGGTAATTTAACATTTTAATCATGCACAAATAGAAAACATTACAAGCCCTGGAGTTGTTAGTCTTAGAAAAACCCTTCGACGTTTAAGCCAGTTGCAAATGTATACATGATTAGCAGTTAAGTCTTTTGGAATTTAAGAGAAAACCTGTTTCTTTCTGAGTATGTTATATAATACGAGAAGAATGCTTTTTTATTATCTGATCATGTTTTTTATCGGGATTGTTAATTCTTGTTGTATGCTTTGGCTGATCGATGCATATGTGGAGTTATAGGGTACTGCCATGTGTTCTGTTATGTTTGTACATGCCTACCAAGAGGTAGCACGTGTCGGTTGCATGGTGAAGCTGCTCGCGTGACTTGGACTGCCTTGGCCAAGCTGACCTGAAAGGCTTATGCAAGGACCCAGGTGGATGTAACGTCTGTGGTGAGATAACAATTGAGACCAAGACGGTGGATGTAGCCAAGGCAATTAGCCTTTGGCATTTTTTGAACATGACTTGCTTGAGGCTGACCTGATAACTAGGAATAGTATGAGATATGAGCCAACGCCAAGTAAGCATTTTTCGTCTTAGACGACACCAAATTTACTGTGTATTTAGATTCGAGTAAATGATATGAATCCTAGAACGACATACACCATTAGATAATTAGGTAATGTTGTTTGTAGAAACCGAGTTGGCTATACTTATAACTTTATATATCTACATTATTCATATCCCTTCGCATTATGAAAATCCTCTTTTCCTTCTCTTGAGGGTATGTGCAAACTTTTTCTGGAATATGTAAAATCCAATTTTAAGAATTCTTTCCCTCTAAATAATAATATCTTTCACTCTTTTAGATTATCATTTCGGATGAGGTAGATATAAACTTCAAAACAAAAATGTCAAAAACATATATAAAAAGACTAGTAGCAATAGCTTCTCCCTGTAATTTTTTCAAAATTCAAATGTATTGATCTTTATCTCGTAAAAAGCGACAAGTCTAAGATATGAGGTTCCAAAGATGTACAAGAAAAACAATGATGATAAAGTGATGGAGCAAAGGTACTGGCATATATTCTTTACCAATTATCAGATTTTGCAATGTTATTTTAAGGTATATATTTTGGCTATACTATTTATTGCATACTTTTGTCAATCTGACACATAATTATATTATCATTGCAAATTTTACGTATTTAGTTAAGAATGATCTGAATTACATCAGTTACAAAAGTATACCGTGAGAGCACTTAACTACAGAAAACAATATCATTACCCTATTGCTTTAGAGTATCTCATCTATGGCAAAGTATGAAGGAATCGGATGTACCCGACTATACTCATGTGTTAAAAACACATAGAGGTTGTTTCCTGATGACCCATAATAAAAATTATGTCAATCTATATTGATCAACTGCTATTTTACAATACAATGCGCAATTAATTTAGTAGGTCATTTTGTTTTATTTCAATATATTCCAAAATCAAAGAAGATTGTGTTTGAATCCATTGAAAATGAAACAAACCACCTAACTACAGACGTGAAAATATTTCCTTTACATGCACTGGAAAAGGTAATTACTAATTAACCACCAAAAATTTGTTCCTGAAGCATGAAATACTGTTGATAAGCAACATCAAATGCTGGTATTTAAATTTTTGGTTTGCATAAATAAAAGAAGTTAAACGTTTTTTTGTTTAATTATGCATGATTAACACGTATAAATCAATTTGGTTAGACCCACATCCTCCGGTATGTGGATGTCTTATATATTCTTTGTCAAGATCGCGATGTGAAGACACCTCGCATTCTTATAGTTACCATCATAATATGATATGGATCTTTATGTCTATATTTAATACATGACCATCATATAATTACTGCATTGATGAGGCCTGAATCGCTCATCGGGTGGGTCAGAGATGACCTGTAAAGTGTGCCGTTAACCTTCTGTACGAATCCGTTTATGGAGCCTGAAAGAGAAGAAAAACGTTAGAGGTCCCGGGGCACCCTCTGATGCTTAAGTCAGTTATAGGTGTTTTTCCTATACAATTTATGCTGGAATAGAGGTTTAGATAAAACCTGAAAAAGATCTCACTGAGTTTGTGAGTTTAGTTTTATGGCCGAGATGGAGTCCTGGAAGTAATTGCTCCAGTTGTTCTCCAAGAATTCGGATCCCTTCCTCGTCTGGGTAGAGGGGTATTTATGCTTGAGATTGTGGAGGTCTGATCCCTTGCCTGGTTAATGAGACGGTGATGTGGCTGAGATGGCGGTCTAATCCGTTGCAGAGATGCAGTGCGATGGGACTAAAGCCTGAGACCGTAGCTGTTGTGTAGGTCGGCATGTAATGATGTTCTTGTCCTGGACCAATCATCGCTTGCCATTTGGAAAGTTATTCTGTGGAACCGCTTAGTGGGTCCCAGCAGACGATAGAGAATATCTTCTCTTGATCTTATCTGATAGTTTAACGTGGCAAAACCAATACGCGGCCGAGGCCGAGATGATGAATCATTCTGCCGAGGTTGACTGTAAATATACGACTTTGCCGTGCCGAGATGAAATATTCTGAAGTGTTATGCAAGCCTACACTTCTACAATTCTTGACCATGTATCAATAAGTGTTGACCCGACTTAGGCACGTGGCCGAGTTGAACATGATTTATAGTGGATTTTGCCTTAGCCATTTCAATAAACTTTAGGAAGCTTGTGAAGAAGTGCATCCTCGCCGAACTGTAGTTCAGACCGGATGTCGGGGTGCAAACCCTTGATGATAAGAGTATAACCAAAATGTAGTTTGGCCGAGCAACAGTGCTTTTGTGTCGACCTGCGAGACTTTAACACTTTATGTCTAAAATCTACCGTTGACTGTTGTTGACTAGCAGGTAATTATTTAGGTTCATCATGCATTGAGATAGAGTTTCTTAGAAATAGGTACAAATCTAATACAAGTGTATCTTGTAATCTTTGCGAAGGTGTAACAATGAATACATGGACTATTTTCCTTGCTAAAAACTGAAATATTTGAGCGTTTAACACATATAATAGTTCATACAAATTAGGTCTTCCTATATATTAGTTATGATTAAACTATAAAACACACTTCTTACGTCTCTCTTACTATTAGATAGCAAATAACAACTAATGTATGATTATTTCTATAACATTTAAATATTTTACATTATTCCAATCATGATGGTCGGGTCTTAAAACAATTGGTAATATTGCTGCTACGTGACTTTGAGATTACGGGTTTGAGCCGTGGAAATAGCCTCTTGTCAAGGTGTAGGGTAAGACTGTGTGTATATCAGACTGTAAAGTAATATAGCCTCTCTCTAGATCCTGCGCAAACACAGAAGTAAGTGTAGGATAAGACTACATACATCAGATCACGAAGTAATCTAGCCTCTCCTTAGACCCTGTGCAAACGCAGAAGTAAGTGTAGGGTAAGACTGTGTACATCAGATCGCGAAATAATCCAGCCTCTCTCTAGACCCTACGCAAACGCAGAAGACTAGTTCACTGAGAATACCATTTTTACATTATCCCAATCATAAGATCAAAGACAAGAATGCAAGAATTCAAGAGTGAAGCTGGTTAATTTGGGACCAAGTATAGAACAATAGCGAGACAAGAATATTGGCCCACTATACTCTCACCGACGCTTACACAGCAGCAAAAAATCAGTAGACATTAGCACCACTTAGCTACTCAGCTGCTCCCACCACTACCCCCCCCCCCCCCTTTTTTTTTCTTCCTTCTTATATTCAACAATTCATCCTTCTCTGTCCCTCCATTCTCACCCACCAAAACATGCCTTAAAAACCCCATCTCAATTTCCTCTTCATTTATTACTTCCCTTTTAACCTTTTCAAGCAACATTCAGTTGCAAGAAGTTTGTAAGTTTTCGTTGGTTTGAACACAGATGGAACTCAGTTCTCTACAAGTTTGCATGGATTCTCCTGATTGGTTGCAGGTAAATCTTGAAATTCTTCCCTTTGTATTTCTTCGTGTTAATATGTTTTCTGAATACCATTTTGCATGAAAAGGCGTTATGGCCTTAGTCTTGTCCTATATCAATAAAACTGTGACATATACTATAACATTCGACTCTCTCATACCTCGTCATAGACGGAGCCTAATGGGATAATGTTGTTGTTGATTTGTGCGTAAGAGACTCCTTAACTCATTATTTATCATTTTATACACTCATGCAAGTGACAATGTACATCCCACTCTGATTAATATGTTATGACGCCTTTTAGTTCGTACTTATGTTTGAACAATGCATTACTCAAGATATTCAAAGGTTGTAAAATTTCTGCAAACCAAATTTCACAATTTGTTTCTGTCTGAAGCAATTATGTGATTTTGAAATAAAAAGGTTTGTAATTTCTGATCCAAGGATAAATCTTCTAGTTTGCATGAGGTTGTGTCATATACATTTTCGTCTCTGACATTGTAATGGTGACCAATTGAGATAGCGTCAATCAACAATTTTTTGGTTCCGACCCTTCCATACTCCACCAGACGAAAGACTCTAAAGCACTGGGTAATGTTGTTGTTGTCGTCGTCCTCTTGTTTTATTTTTTCTTGAACTTTTCTTTTTTCCCCCTTTACTTACAGCCTTACGGTTGAAGGTTTAGCAACTAATTAACAACTATGGCTATCTTCATTCTCACATTTAGATATCTCTTGTTGCTTCTGAGGAACTGAAAATAGAAGGACGTCAAATTTGACTCAGGAACACACATGCAACAAAGAAAATAATTATATAAATTGAAGTCTGAAAGAAAAGCACTATATAACACGTTTTTCCGGTTTAACTTAGAGTCAAATAACTTGATTTAACGGATAACATATTCTATATAACCGACCGCATGACTCTATTTATTTGATGAAAATTCCTTATGAAATCTTACCAAAGATTCTTCTGTATATTAAGTCCATGACATTGTGATAACCCTACAAAACAATCGCTGTCGGTCTCTGTGTAAGCCTATAGACATACATATAAAAAGGCGTTCCCGGTACATAAGTATCTCGCGTTTGTGTAGGGTCCATAAAAAAGTCGGATCGCTTTGCGATCTGATGTAGCAGCCTTACCATACACTGTGTAAGAGGCTGTTTCCGCATCTCGAACCTATGACTTCAAAGTCACAAAATAGCAACCTTACCAGTTGCTACAAGTCTCGCCCTCAATAAACATTTATATGTACATATGTATTTTTATTAATATCCACTGTTTGACTATTTTAATATCAGAAGCTTCCTATTTATGTTTACTAAATTCCCTACAATATCACACCATATTCCTATTATTGTGTCACATATGCATGTATATATAGAGCCGGGGATCTCACTGGAAGCAAACTCTCTATCATTGGGATATAGGTATGATTGTTGTTGTTGTATATTGTTGTTGTTGTATATGTATTTTTATTAAATCACTGTGATTGAAATATATATGTCTGTATAACTCACTTCCAAAACAGTATAAAGAGGTAGGATATGTCAACATTCTTTGTTGCTTGTGGTGGATTGGTCTGAACATTGGTTTCCCATGCTTAAGTGAAAAGACAAGGACAGACAGCAAGCCACAAATAATTGTGAAATGAGTTCTGGGGATTTCTGACAGATTTCCACTAATTTGCAGGGCACAATTCATGAGGAGACAGGAATGGGTTCTTCCTCACCATCTGGGGACATGCTCACATGTTCAAGACCACCCTTGATGGAGAGAAGGCTAAGGCCCCCACATGACCAATCCCTCAAGTGCCCTAGGTGTGACTCAACCCACACCAAGTTTTGTTATTACAACAACTATAGCCTCTCCCAACCTAGGTACTTTTGCAAGACATGCAGAAGGTACTGGACCAAAGGGGGTACCCTAAGAAACATCCCTGTGGGGGGTGGGTGTAGAAAGAACAAAAAGGTTTCGTCCAAGAAATCATCAGATGATAACAAATTAGTGAACCTAAATCATGGACCATCATCATCATCATCTAATGATAATCCAATCAACCTTCAACTTTCTTTTCCTGAGGTGCAATTCTCACACATTGCTAACTTGTTGGGTACCCATTTGGGAGGGTATGGTAACCTTAACTTTATGGACACTAAGTACAATCACATGCTTGAAAATCCCACTCCAATTGAGTTTATGGACAACAAATATGAAGCTTTGGTGGGGGCTTCAAATGGGGACATGGGAATTATTGGTGGGGTTGGTGACATGACAAGTTCTACCTTAATGGCACCAAATTTCCATAACTTCTGTACACCATTTGGCATGTCCTATGATGGAAATCATGGAGCAATTATGGACAATAGCCAAAGATTAATGCTACCCTATGATCATTCTCATGATGTTGATCAAAATGGCTTGGACGTTAAGCCAAATACTAAATTGTTGTCTTTAGATTGGCATGATCAAGGTTGCTCTAATTTTGGAAAAGAGCAATTTGGTTATCTCAATGATGTTGGATCATGGCCCGGACTCATGAACGGTTATGGATCTTCCACGACAGGACATTTAGTCTAGATTAATTAGATTTTAATGTACTAAAAGCGAGTGCTTGATCTTTTGACTCGGCGTTTTTAATAGGTCCATGGTATAATATAGCTATGATGCAATCACTTTCTTGGGATTTCATGCTAACCCTATGAGCTATCGAGATCAGCGGGCATGAACATTATTAGTTGATTAGACCTGATGAAGTTTCATTATTTCATGTTGTATGTTTTGGGAGAGGTTCTATATTTTTTTTTTTGTTATATTCAATTGTCCTATGAAATGGTGTTGTGTGAATGGGGAATGTAAGAATCCAATCATGCCTTTAATAGTGCGTTAATATAATATGTTGTGATAATCATGATTGTCATTCTTCAGTGATTTTTTTAATTACAAAATGATAGTTGGTGGTGGATTCAACCTCTGAGGCTTTTGTGACATCTCGAGGTGGATATTATGGTGCTTTTTTCTTAGTGACGGAGAATAATTTGTCGCGTGTCATGGTGATAAGTTTTTAGGGCAATTGATATGAGAACAACAACAACATTACCCCCATTGCCTTAGAGGCAGGGTACAGGGAGTAGGATGTACGTAACCATACCCATATGTTAGAAACACACAGAGGTTGTTTCCCGATGACCCATAATGAAAATTGCGTGTCGATTAACTGCTACTTCACAATATAAGAAGCGCAGCCAATTTAGTGAGTCATTTTGCTTTATTCCATCATATTCCAAAGTAAATGAAGAGTATGTCCTTGACTCCATTGGAAATGGAAAAAATTGATATGAGAACAACACTACAACAATAATACCATATTGCTGTAGAGGTTCAGACGGAATATAGAGGATCGGATGTACGTAATCATATTCATGTGTTAAAAACATACATATGCTATATTTTATTATTATATTTTATTATTGGATGACCTATTATATAATTTATTACTGGTTTAAGATAATGTTTTTGTAATAAAAAGAAGAAAAGGCTTCGACATAGATACTTAAGTGCACTTGTGGTGAGTAGACGAATGAGAGATTCAATAGCATTTCTTTTTTCCAGAAGAGTAAATTTAAAAAAGACGTTTCTGATACATTTAAAAAAGACGTTTCTGATACGTTAAAAACAAACAACATATACCTAACTAGAAATAACTAGAAACAAACAACATATGCTTGTGGTGAGTAGACGTTTCTGATACGCTAAAAACAAACAACATATACCTAACTAGAAATAACGAAGAAGTAGGTGTAACAAGTGGTATTTCGAATGAACGGATGGTGTCTCCATTTAAAATTTGATTTAAATGGCAATGTGTTATTATAACTTAAATCTCTTCATATCTAAACTATAATCTAAATCAACACTTTCTTCCTTGAAAAATGATCAAATTATTTCTTATATTGATACACTATACAAACTTAATAATCGAAGAAAATAAGGACAATGTCTAGAAACTCATTACTCCATACCAGATAAAGCATTATACAGATCTAAGTATTTTTTGGAACTATCCACATCGGTATTCTAGTATGTCAAATGTATAAAGTAGAAATTCAAAAAGCATAGACTTAACACGCGACTCATTGCATTTGCAATTTAGTTACACAAATTTAATTAACTACAAAAATTATGATCTAATTGTTTTTCAATTCGATATTAATTTCATAGTATAATTTTCGCATTTTCTTTTTTTAGCAAAAAGTTACTTACTGAATTTGACACTTTTTTCACGAAGCAAATGGAGGAAATGAGAAAAATTCCGTCACTTATAATTTTAGATCATTGGATGTTAGCATCTACCCCAAAAGAAAGGAGGAATTATGCCTATCTTTAATTTCTTTTTCCACTTTGATAACAAGAATGTATTACTCATAAGCCACGATTTCCTATTTATTTTTAATAACATTACTCCATTATTGATTCCCGCTTATGACAAGGTATGAGAGGATCATATGTACGTAGTCATACACATGCGTTAGAAACACACAGATGTTGTTTTTCGATGAACGATAATGAAAATTACGTCAAGCTGAGTCAAAGAAGAGTGTGTACTGACGCTAATGGAAAACATTAGAAATAAAAAATGATTTACTTTAGATATCACAAACTTAAACAAGTCGTGAAGTAAAGAATCAGGATTAGAGGAGAATAATTTACACGATAAAACCATATCACTGATTGGCCAACTCAAGTACGTCAGATTTGGGAAATATTAAACAACGTTACAAACATACAAAAAAAGAAAAAAGAAAATGTTCCTTGGTACACTTCCAGGCAAATAATTAATCATGATCCAAGATTAAAATCCATAGAGTAAATCAATATCAACTGTAAGAATCGCTCACATTAGGAATTCGGGTTTGAATTCCAATCTTTTTTTTTTGTTTGAAAAAGAAAACTGTATATTTCGTGAGTAAACGAAAATGACATTAGTATGCGGAAGTGTTTTATATATATATATATATATATATATATATATATATATATATATATATATATATATATATATATATATATATATATATATATTTTCTTTTTTGCAATCTGCACCTTTTTAGAATTATTTCCAAAATATTGCCCGTCCATATCAAGTGGGTTCTATTGGATATTAATTTTTCCTGGTAGATTTAACCGGTTGTGCAACACCTACCATAAGTTATTGGACTGCCTATCGCATTGTATACATTCTTTTCAAGAGGATTGTCATTATCAATATATAATCTATACTCACATTGATCATAACATATCGAATTTTGTACTCAATCATACGACCAATGACATAAGCATTCGGCTGAAGCATAATAGGCATCTCTTCTTATTAGTTACTTTATAATAAAAAAAAAAAGAAATATAGTAATAACGAAAGTTTTTATAACAACCTTTACCGTTATCCTTACCATTAACGCTAAAAAGATAGGGTTTTTTTTAGCTAGAAGGGTATAATAGACATTTCGTAATAAAATATTTTTAAAGCATTTATAAAAATATATGTCAAGTCAACTAAGCTAATATGGTATAGATGGAAAGATTACAATTTGATGAAAAAGGAATAATTGTAAATGTTCCCTATGAATCAAATCCATAGTTGCAGAATGTCCCCTTATTTTTGTAGGCTTCCGCATTGACAATCGTGGATAGAGGAAAATGCCTTTTTTGCATTTTTCTTTTTTGAATAACATTCATCCTATAGAAAAAAAAAGTTCATGCTCCATTTATACAAGGTCGATTAGATCGATTCGTTATCTGATGTATGCATTCTTATCTTACATTTTGTGTAAGAAGTTGTTTCAACATCTCAAACCCGTGGTCTCAAAGCCACAAAACAGCAACATTACAATTCATCTTATAGAGAAAAATGCATAAACAAATAGTTTGAGGAAGATGTTTGCTTTATTTAATAGGAATTTTCGGAAACGCCCCTTTGGAAAAGTAAAGATGACCATTTGTAAAAGAACAGTGATATATAACACTATGTGTTGTCACATTTTCACTATTAAGCTTGATTGGTTATAAGCTCTTAAAACTTTAAATGAAAATTATGTTAAAAAGCTTGATTGGTTATAAGCTCTTAAAACTTTAAATGAAAATTAGGTAAACTATCAACCAATGAGAACGTATAAAAAGACACCTCCGGTACATTAGGCTCACGCGTTTACGTAGGATCCGGGCCGTTTCGCACAAGGGGCTGTTTCTACGGCTCGAACCCGTGACCTCAAGGTCAAAAAGCAGCAATCTTACCGGTTGTTCTAATAGCAGTACTCAACCAATGAAAACGTATAAGCTACTAAATAGAATGCCACATATTGCAGTGAAACAAACATGCCATTCATGCTAACTGAGAGCAAACTCTTCCTTTCAAAACAGCGAGAACATCTTCAGAAGCTCCTGATTTCATTCCAAGCGTGCCAACTTCCTCACACCATCAACAATATCATTGTTTGAAGATCACTTATGTCTCCAGATTTAATCAAGAAAAAATGCTAATGACTTCGAAATACAAGGAGGAAAAGGCTGAATTAACACTGCCAAAACTAGCTAACCTCCTACTCCACCAAGAAAGAATCTTTCCACAAGAACTAAGAGGATGAAGAACCAAACATGGAGCTAACCTTCACGCTGAAACCATTAATCTCATCTTCCAACTTGGCTCTAACCTGAGGAGAAAGAGTATCACCTGTCTTCTGCAATGTTGCTTTCATCATCTCAAGTTTCTGTTTGATGAACATCACATCAGGTGGCTGGCTCAGGTGAGGGCTTATTCCAGGAGGCAAAGACACAGCCTTGAATCCATTCATACGCGAAAAGGGATCACGCGCTTGCAATGTATTACCTGATTTGATAGTTTCTGATGCAGTAGCTGAGGATTTACTTTTCCTTTTGCGCGGTGGTTTATCTTTCGGTTTATTGGAGTTACTAACCAACACAGTGTCTCTCCCTGAGCTTGGTTCAGCAATGTTATTGTTCAAATCCGGTATACGAGGGGTGAAATCATTGATTAAAGGTTTTGATGATTTCTCCTTCGGTTTTCGCTTTCTTTTCTTGGGTTCAAGAATAGCACCTGGAGGGAATTGTGGCACCTCTGGCTGAAAATTCTTCATATGCACGCCAATTTCAGCTTGAGTGGCATTGGCTTCTGCTTGCCCACCAAATGATCCTGATGCATAGTTGAATTGACCCATTTGTGATTGTCTAGCCAGTGATGCAAAATCTATTTGTTTGGCCTCTGATTGCCTAGCAAATGATTCTGATGCAAAATTACTTTGGGCACCGACATTGTTCTCGCGAGCAACACTTGGGAAGAAATATGAATCTCTACCTTGCACATCATTCAACAACTGCATGAATGTCAAAGAACCATTGTTTCTGGACATATTTTCCATTTCTCTCATCTTCCCCTCATATTCACTTGCGGCAGTGGCACATCTTGTAAATTGAAATCCTTCAACAGATAATGAGGCTGCAGTTGCATTCAGATCTGGTAATTCATTTGCTGTCTTTGTGTCACAGATCCCAGAAGCTGCTGCGTCGTTCTGGATGTTTCGAACAATATTTTTGATCTTGGTTCCCTTAGACCCTGCATGGCCTTTAATGACTGCTGTGCCATCTGTTTCATTCTTCACCGTGCATAAAGAATCTTTACCTCCTGAATTAACATTCGCCTTCTTTCTATTCCGGACAATCTTTTTGCTTGCAGTCACATTAGACACAATACAGCCTTCACTAACAATCGAGCCATTCATGACATTTTTCATCATACAAGAGGAATCTTTACTTTCTGAATCTACATTTGACTTCTTCCTCTTCCGAACAATCTTTTTCCTCTCTTTCACATTAGAATCTACCTGGTCTTCACTAACAGCTGACGCATTTACAAGATCTTTTGACATCCCATGAGAATCTTTACGTTTAGACTTGATATTCGTCTTCTTTTGCTTGTTCTTCTTTGATTTGCAACTGGATGAAGCGTCCCCCTGTGGTTTTTTTGAAGCAGATTTTTTAGTGGGTCTTTTTGTTCCCTCTGTTGGCTGTTCAACTTCTGTTAACATTTCCAAGGAGGCGTCTTCCACTTTTAAGAATGCAAATCTCCTGAAACAAGAGAAAAATCTCTTTAAATATCTTCCATCGCAATGTGAACCATTTATGGCAGTCCCACAGAGATCATACAGCATCTTGTCTGAAGGTGAATTAATGAACTTGGATACAGTATTTACACTATTTCCAAAAATGCTTTTCCTAGAGCCTTCCTGCAAAACCTTGCTACCTTCAGAGTGAGTTACTCCACTTTCCATTCCCTGATTAGAAGCATTGTTTAAGTCTTCTGTTTTATTTGTCAATGGAGATGATAACTTTCTCCTCTTTTTATCCCGCAGCTGATATTTTTGTTCTACTTCATCAAACTTCCCATGGCAACTTGCCATAGTTTCATGTCCATCGTGATTATCTTCAAATTTTCCGGCCTTACTAACATCATTACAGAAAACTTCATTCTTTCCTCCAGGTGTCAAACTACTCCGAACTCTGTCCTTGGGATTATTTGGCCTGAGTTGATCTATTGGCATTTGGTGATGCCCTATAGAACGATAAAACGCTGAAAGACAATTTTGTGTGACAGTTACCTGAATCTTTTTTGGAACAGCAGTATCCACTGCAAGGTATTTGATAAGTGCTAAAAACAATTCAGGTTGAAATTGCGACAATGGGAACGATCTAAGCACACCACTCTTGGGAATTGACTCTGGAGCTCCATCTGAAACTTGACCAGAAGACTGAGGATGAGAATTTTGGCTTTCCTTTTGAAAACAAGGACAACTCATTTCTTCTCTTACACGAGAACCAATCTCATCGATAGCCCTCCCCATTGCGCCAAGAAAATTCCCGGACTTGTTTTGTGTAGCCAGCTCTTCAAAGCAGCATGTGAATTCCTTCAGTTGAGATGAGGAGGTCCAAACAGAACAAGGATTAGCAAATTGTTTAACAAGGATATTATGCTTCCGGTCAGACACCGTGGGAACATAGGAAGCCTTTGAAGGATCACTTAATATTCCAGGCCACCATAACTTAGTCAATGTCTTGACCCACACAATATCACCCACAACAAAGTTCCTGTCTTCATTCTGAACTTGCTCACCAAAGATTTCGTCTTGATTAACATCAACAACTGAAGGACCATTTGTTGTTGCATCAAGCGTGATAGTTTGACCCTCTGAATCTCTATCACCATTTGGAGATGACAATTTTCTTTCAAGAAGAAATGTTTCATCATAAATACCCTCTACATATTGATTCTTATTGCAAATTTTTTGAGACCCGAAACCTGGAGGACCAAAAACATTTGCAGACATGGATGCACCATCAATAGAAAGTAAATTCTTCTCATGCATTACAAAGGGGGGATCAATGTTTCTCGTGCCTTCATTCATCGCATCCTTGTCCCCCTCACTCTCCCAATTCACAGTAGCTGAAGGAGCCACTACGACTGCGAAACACTCATCCTGAGTAGCCTCGTTTCTGAAATTTGATAAGATTTCTTTCCCAGCGGGAGTTCCTGAAAGCTCCACCTTATTCTCAAAAACCTCTGGCTCGTTTTCCTCACCTCCAAATATCCCATTGATAATGTTCTCCCTATTTAAATCTACCCCAACTCCATTTCCATATCCATCATATTTTGAATCCACAGCTGCAAGTTTACAGTTCTTTTGAGAATCCAAAACACAAGAATCTTGTTCAAGGATATCTCCATTCATATTCTCACTTTGACCCAACTCCAATACATGATGAACATCCATTTCACGAGAGCAAGTCAAAGATCTCAACTTTTTCCAAACAATGGTCTACCCCATCATCGAATCTGCTGCCAATCAAAAAAACAGAACCCCAAAAATCAATATCTGGGGACTTTCAACTCAAAAGCAATCAACAACCAGTAACCCCAAAACCCACAAAAAATAAAATTTATTTTTTAAAAGAGCACAGCAGAGTGATTTCTTTTGCAGAAAGAAATAAGTTGTTAGCATAAAAAGGAAAATTTAAAGCAATGCAAAGAAACTATTTGGAACAAATCAAACAGCAAGAAAAATAATTTGAGTAAATTGCAACTAGAATAATTCGAGTAACTGAAAGAAATCACGTCCTGAATAAAAAGGACAAAAATGCAAGTACCTGAAATGTGAGTTCCATTGACCTTGAAATAGAACTTCCAGAACAGCAATTTTAGAGATTTTAGCAGATGGCTATTTTCTATAAGAAAAAAAAAAATCTTTCAGCAGAAAGTTACAGCCAACGAGAGAGAGAGAGGGGGTGTGTGTGTGTGTGTTTCAGTGTCACCAGATGGGGGCATTGTAGAGAGTTCGGTCTATTGTTTCAAATTTCGATCCCTTTGTCGGGTAGTTTTTGCTCCTCTTTTCCCACTTGGTCCTACACTTTTGTCGAATGACAAATTTACCCCTCGTTTTTTTCAATTTATCTCAATTTAGTCAATAAACGAATATCTATTCATGTTTAGAAAACGACAAACGCAACAATTAAATCATATTACTTAGTCATCAATAAATAAAAACATAATAATATAACATACTCATTCTTTTATACATTTTTTCTTATCACATTAATTATTTTGTATCTTATTATGTGTAATAGTTTTTTACGACTACAATAAAGTTTGTCCTTGAAGAACACATGTTCGATATGTAATGTGTAAAAAATATCACGTATGCTGCAGCTTTGGCTTATTTTTTTTTTCTTTTCTTGAAAAAGAAAACGATTTAGAAGTGAGTTTTAAGGAGGTAATCTCATCCTATATGTGAAAACTTCTTTGCAAGTATTTTGGAATACCCTTGAATCTGTTTATATTTTTAGCAACGAGAATATGTTGAACTGTTCGTTGAAATTACTATTATATATTTGGATTTCATATTGTGAGATGATTATAAATATTATAACATTGCTATAGGAAATATTGTACATAAATTTGATTGACTCTAAAAGAACAAGTGTGTACGTGCATTATAGCATTATTCTAGTTTTAGTAGTTTTTTATACTTATTTCTTTGATTTTTTAGTTGGGATATTTATTAGGGTAATTAAATGTCTTTGTGGTAAAAGAAATACATTTGTTCTCATGGCATAGCTCAGTGGGTATTCGAGGTATATCATTACTCTACAAGGTGAAAGTTCGAATCACGACACGTACAACTGGGAAGAATATCGCTATCTGGGCTTGAAACCAAGCTCAATTGAATGTTGGGTTACATGCCTAGTTTACAGTAGGCTTATCCCTATCTGAGTCTGAAGGTCAAATGTCTGAATCCGGTCTAATTGGATGTTGGGTTATAAGCCGGGTCTACAGTAGGCTTAATGCTATATGGGCTTGAATATCAAATGTCTAAATCCGGTCCAATTGGATACTGGATTACAGAGCTAGTTTATAGTGGACTCTTTGTGTGAGTTGTTTGGTAACGTCTTACTAATATGGAAAACCACTAGGTTGCCTACTCACATTTTCCATATATCTCTATGGGGCTGCAAACCCAATTGGGTGCTCGGATACAGGCCTGATTTGCAGTGACTCATTGTGGGAATTGTCTAATACGTCCTACCAATCTAGAAACCACTGGTTGATGACTTACATTAGCCATGTATCTCTATGGGGCTGAGCAAAAGCTTGAGGTATTTTGAGATGTAACGTTTGTTTCCTTCCGTGACAAGAGTTCGATCATGCTAATTAAATTTATTTGTATAGAATGTAATTTAGGAAAATTTATAACATCGGGATGATACTAAAATAGAGTAAAATTTTAACGTGATGTAGTTTGTACTATGAGCCTCTAATAACCGAATTACATTCGTCGATTTCTTCAAAGTTGTAACAAATAGCCAATATGTAGCTTGAAACGAGATTCAATAGAACAAATACCCAGAACTTGCATGTTATTCCTAGATTGTTTGCTTCATAAATTATTATCATGATTTTAGAGAAAACCACTCGATACAGATACAACACATAAAAACAAAAAAAAAATATGTATTTGAAAGAGGGAGGGGGGGGGGGGGGACTCCATGTATATCAAAACTTTGGAAGGTAATGAGAAAGCAAGAAGTAGATTTCAGATCTTATTTTGTTTTAAGAAACTGATAAATAGATAATGACTCAACATAAATGAATTCCTGCAATAAGAAAGGACTTAAACAACAACAACAAAAAAGGAGAGAAGAAACTTTTTTTAAAATTTACACCAAAGTTTTCGATAACATCAAATTCATGAACCAAGTTACGATAAGATAGGATGACAACCTTAGAAGTTACTGTCTATGGCGAAGTGTGAGAGATCGGATGTACACAAACCATACTTATCTATTAAAAACACATAAACGTTTTCCGATGAGGTACGATAAGGTATAAAGTATCATGAAATTCAGGCAACTATGTTGACCATGTTTTAACTTAGACGTGTCCATTTGGTCCAACTGCATTTTTTCATTCTACTTATTGAAGTCGTTGTCTTAGTAGAAAAAGAATGTATAGCCCCTTAAACTAATTAATCAGTTTTTTTATGCTTATAGGTTGTAAATACAGATTGATACTTGTAACTGATGATTATATCAAGATAGAATTAAAACATAGAGGATACTTTGTGATATTTGTTATATGAGCGGCAGCTTTGTGATTCAATGTGATGTATGCAAACAAAAGGTGGAGGATACTTTGCATGCTTTGCGTGATTGTGGTTGGGCTAATAATATCTGGAAACGTCTGATTCCACGCTCTCGGTGGCGATTATTCTTCAGACAAGGAGGGGGGGCTCTCGTGAATGGATTGATCTCAACTTGCAAGAGGAGTTCAGTAACGAAGATGTGAATGAGAAATGGACATATATATTTCGCGAAGGGGCGCATTTGATTTGGACTATAAGGAACAAGAGCTTATATGAAGATGATTTCACTCGGCCATAGACATATGCTCTAATACAGACAATTTTTGAACGTGCTAGAAACATTCGGCTAGTTTGGCCTACGACAACATAGGTGACATCAGTTGTATACGGAGTTAAACTAGGATACCATTCTGTACATGGTTGACAGTTTCTTCCCATATGTGAATAAAAGATCCACTTCTTTCAAAAAAGATAGAATTAAAACATAGAGCCCCTATATATAGAATATATGTATGAAAGGTCAATCCATCATCTTTAGTGTAAGTTTTAAGGAGCAAGCGAGTTTTAGTGAATTTCTTGTGTATATTATGACCATAATCACAGCAAAATGTGGTTTAGTTTCAGATAAAATAGACAATTAAAG
The DNA here is from genome assembly GCA_036186865.1 of Eustoma russellianum. Taxonomy (NCBI): domain Eukaryota; kingdom Viridiplantae; phylum Streptophyta; class Magnoliopsida; order Gentianales; family Gentianaceae; genus Eustoma; species Eustoma russellianum. The sequence continues at coordinate 3,887,707 of AP025043.1, forward strand.
ATAAATATAACCGTATTTCTGTCGGTAGATGTAGTTAAAGTGCCTGACTACGAAGAAATTCACCGGACATTTCCAAAGGTTACCTTAGTCGAACATTGGAACCCCAAAAAAGCATAGGAATCAGTATTGTGCTTAAGACTATAAGTATTTTCTGAATACTAGGAGCCGGATAAGATTAAATAAATCGATCAGCGGTAAATAAACAATTCTATTATATTTTTGAGAGATTTTATGTTGTTTTGAGATTAAATAATGAACAACTAGTGGTACAATAGTATGATACACATAAGAAGCTGCGTACTGAGATTGGTCATTACAAATGACCATATATATCTAAACATTTGATTAGTTGAGTAGTACCCATAGATTTTGTGATAGTGAAAACTCTTGAAATAAATATGGATATGTGGAGATCACTTCAAAAGGAGGCAACCCATGTCATATTTTCCTTGAGACACCACTTTTTTGATAATATTGCAGAATTCTTTGTACACAAAAAACATGGATGTGTTTATCAGGACAAATAAATAAGAAATAAAAAGATACATGGATGTGAAGTGACTTCTTTTGCAGTTGTTACTCCTTCAAACTTCTACAAGTCACAAGACATACATCAATAAGGCTCTATTGCTTTTCTCGTTCCACACTTAACCAATAGCACAATGACGTTCTCGGTGCATTAAGCTTCCGCGTTTGCACATAGTTCAGAGAGAGACCGAATCGATTCATGATTTGATATACTCAGTCTTACCCTATACTTTATGCAAGAGACTGCTTCTGCGACTCAAACCCGTGATTTCAAGGTGACAAAACAGCAACTTTATCAGTTGCTCCAAGACTCTCTCACTTAACCAATAGCATACTACACTTTAAACTTTGGGAACTAGGCTCTTGCACAATGCTTTGGCACCTTCATTTCTAAGTACATATGCATTTGCGTGTGTTGCAATTACTAATTAGAGAGATTAGATGGGCTTGTCTGCTGATTCATGACGAACGTTGTCTAGCTGTAGTAATTTGGTGAAACAAATTGCCGAGGGAGTATTGGTCATGAAGACCACATTTATGACACTGTCCAACTCTTGGAATGCAGCTACATAGAAAACATAGGCATGATGAGACCGGATGAGATCTGAGGAGGAAGAATATGAGGTAGAATATGAGGCCTCCAATCACGCGACGCCACGTGTACAAAAGGGCCCGCTGTTTACTTTTTTTTCTTTTTTTAAAAAAGTCCTTTTGTACACGTGGCGTCGCGTGATTGGAGACCTCATATTCTACCTCATATTCTTCCTCCTCAGATCTCATCCGTGATGAGACAAACTTTTCTTATACTTGAAAGAGTTAACAAGACGATATCAAAAGGGATTTACCACAAAAAAAAAAAAAACAGTTATTTTACAATATCATCTCAAAAAGATGTTGTCATATTATAATTCCCAGAGTTTTGTTTTAATGATAAAAAGGTAAACGTCCATGGTTTTCTCTTACCTGGCCGATTTCGAATGAATCAAGATAACCATTTGTTTCGGTATAAATAGTCATTATATGTTTGTCCACTTCGAATGAATCAAGATAACCATTTGTTTCGGTATAAATAGTCATTATCTGTTCGTCCACTGTGATCGAAGCTGCTTGGATCCGCAATGGCTAACGAGGAAATCAATATCGCTTCAGATCTGAGGAGATCAACAGTGAACCAAAATATGAGGTCTCCAATCACGCGTCGCTACGTGTAGAAACTGCTGATCAGTTTGTACACATGGCGACACGTGATTGGAAGACTCATATTTTGTTTCAAAGTTGGCCTCCATACATCTTAACCCAATCAATATAAGACAGAACATAGAAAAATGAAAACGAAAAAGATAGAAAAACAGAGAGGAAATAGTTTTCCAAAGGCTAGACTTTGGTGTCGTATGTGAGAAAAACATAAATATTAGAGAAGATGGGTTAGGTCTAATAAATGACTACTAGAAAGAAATATGTGACATTATGTTCCCAAATTATAACGTATAATGGGTTTTCTTCAATTCTCCATGTTGAAGTTAACTTGGAGAAATTTGTAGGAGGCGGCGAAAAAAAATCAAAATAGTCAAATTTCAAATACTATCACTATTCTGATATCTTCTGGTTTCAAATTTTAGATATTATTTTTTTAATTAATAATTACACAAGTTTTCGAGTTACTTTAATTATTTAACTAAAATATTATAAAAACTATGATAATACAAATAGTATTAAATCAAGGAGGACAAATTCTAACGCCTTAACCGCCCCTGATAATAATTAATGGGATAACATCTCCTCACTCACTTTTCCTCACCGCACGCGTCACCGGACGACACGTTGCAGCAAGGAGTGGTGGTGAGACTAGATGAGGGTCACCCGCATCTAGCATATCACTCCACTTTGCTACCACGTGTCGCACGGTCATGAATGGGGTGAAGAAAAGTGAGGTGAGGAGATTCCATCTCATAATTAACCGCCTTTCAAACCCTTTTCCTCCACAAGATTGTCGTCAGCTTCTTTTGTTGTTCCATCACCAGCTTTAATTCATCGCCAATAAATTTTAATATTACTGAACTGAATCAAATTTCAATAAACAGAAAACCTAATTTTCCAATTTCTCTGAAATTTTCTCTATCTTCAAAAATGTTGCGGACCACTGCGAATCGGCTTCTTCTCGGAGGCTTACCGGGGCGTGTACTGTCCTCTCCGTCGGCGACGACGACTCTGAGGCTGTATCACGAAAGAGTTGTGGATCACTATGACAATCCCCGAAACGTCGGATCTTTCGATAAAAGTGATCCAACAGTCGGCACCGGGCTTGTCGGTGCACCTGCTTGCGGCGATGTGATGAAGCTCCAAATTAAAGTCGATCCTGAGACCGGTAAAGTCGCCGACGTTCGATTCAAGACCTTTGGTTGTGGCTCCGCTATTGCTTCTTCTTCCGTAGGTTCGTATTTTATCCACACTAGTTTTTCTAATCTATTTTTTGTTGGTGAAATTATGCGCTTTGATGTTGTTAATTTACTCTTGTCGCAAAAAAGAAAAAGAAAAAGTTATTACTTTAGTCAGCGTCTCGATTTATATATGCACTTTCTTTTTCTGGGGAAGACTTCTATTGAAGTTTGATTTCCTAGCTTTTGCTAGTGGGAGTGAACATCGTAGAACTTTTGAATGTTCAGTCTTGAGAAGTGCAGAATGTGCTGAGAAGATCATTTGTGGAAAAAAGGAATATAATTCTGGAAGGATTTTGTGGGGTAAGTAGAGGAAACACATACTTAATACTCGAGTTGACAGGGTGTGGTGGCAGAAAGTTTGGAGGGGAGAAATTGGATGTTTAAAGAGAAAACCTTGTTTATTTTTGACAATAGCTTGCCAGCTGCCTTCCTAAGCCTCTGCTCACTTGAGGAAGGATAATCTGATAAAAGACAAATTTCTGAACACTAAATTTTATTTTAAAATGATGTTATGTTTATTTTAGCAGGAAGTTAGGAAATGTAGTCGTCATTTGATGTCTATGTTCTACTGACAGCAGTTTGAGATATATATTGTTAGGGTGGATTAAAGGACTAGAGTGTAACTTATTCAGTGTAATTTAAATTCTTTGGTGGTTAAAACACTATTTTGGAATTTCCCTTGATGAACATATTTTAGACAGGGTAAGGGTATTGCTGCCACTTGTTTTTTGCTTTCCCGCCATTATGTGCACTATACTTCAATAGCAAAATCTATTATTAAGGTGGTGGAAATGCAACAAAAGATAAATGGATATGATGACGATAGTTCTTCACATTAGAAATAAGAGTTATGTTGACCTTTACATTATATGGGGGCAATATTGAATTTTTTTCTTTTACAGCTTCAGAGTGGGTGAAGGGAAAGGAGTTGGAGGAAGCCTTGACCATCAAGAATACGTGAGTACACACTAATTCAGACTTTTATTAGCTTGTCCACTAGTCTGTAGTTATTATGTGCTATTTTTTTTCATCTTCTTCGATATTCTGAATTTAGTCATCGTTTTACTGGTGTAATTTGTTATAGTGCATTTATCTTCTTTTTCTTCTTTCTTAAACAGTCCTGGTCTGTTGTTCTGTTGATGTTTGCCATGCTTTATTGGGTCTTGCCAATTAAGTTTTCTGAAGGGCCAGAATTTGTCTTGTGATGTCATTGCTCGCTGGTAGTAAGTTTTAGAATAGTTATTTACATGGCGGTGCTCCAAACAGTTCTGTTGATGAAATAATCACATGTAATAATAACAAGGAACTTGTTAGTAGGGCTTTGATCATGTGAATAAGCGTGAAGAACTGCGGTATGAAAATTTTAAGTTTGGGATAAGACACCTGGCCCTTTTCTACCTGGAACATCTAACAGAAGAGGATTTCGGTTTTATTAGGTTCTCAATCACTTATTGTGGCAATTCTCTTTGTTTCACTGTGATTTGGTGCACCTCTTAGTGCTCAATGGTTACTTTGGATGAACCTTAGATATAAACAAGCATGCATAAAAGGCCGGGTTTCTGTTGCAATCTCTTGAATATGAGCTAGGATATTGCCAAGTGGGGATACAACAGAAGCTACTCCGGAGGAGTTCTCTTTGTTTTCTTTTCTTTTATTTCTTTTTCTCAAGAGGCTGGGGAGGGGGTTTGGGCTAGAAGTTTCAGTCAGTCGAATGTCAATGTTTTTGACTTTTTCCCTTTTGCTCCTTGACAAAATGGCGAATTTAGTTCAAGGACATGACTAATAAGTAGTCCTCTTTATTGTAGTATATATTGGAGATGAACAGTGCAATTTGACGGAAAATATGTTGAGATTTGGAAATGAGAATGAAGTAGACTAACAAGAAAAAGAAAGAATAGGCAAGACGTCTAGTTTTTTGCATTATCCCTCTTAACCTTATTAGTCTCATTATTCTAACTCTTGAATTAGCATCTCACTTTTCATCCACTGTCAGACATAATCCATTGGAAATCAATGACTTTTCATAGTCTGGGGATGAAAAAGTTGCATGCTTTGGAACATAATGAATATGAGAGCATATATTTTGAATACGTGCTGGTGTGGAGCTATTCCAAAAATCTTGTGGCTACACTTGCATTATGGTTCTCAGCTATGTTTAATCGCAACTGACCGACTAACTTCTGTTTAGACGTGTACTTGCTCCCTCCTTTCCCCCCTGTATTCTTTCCCCTCCCATCTTTTCTTGGGTGTCTTTTTCATTCATGCATTTTTATTTATTTGGGTCGGTTTGTTAACTTTTGGTACTTCATAAGTTAGATCAGAACGCTATAAGTTTAGCTTGTTTTTGCATCTTAGATCCAGAATGTTATTCAATTAAAGCAGCATTGAAGACAATGCGGCCACTGTTATTTTGGCCGATTGATCTTCCAATATGCTAGTTTCAACAACTATCGTTCATTAAACTTCTTCCTTGCTGCTTGGCCGGTAGTATGTATTTGTTTTACTGCTTTAGGTATTAGTACTATGGGCTTTAACGTATCTTTCTGTTGATTCAGTAGATTTGGTTAAAACTTTTTCGTTAACTCTCTCTTTCCTAGCACTTACGAAAATAAACATTATGACCACCTCAAATAGTGGGTTAATCTGTTTCATTTTTGTTATTTTTGAGCTGATCATCTTGCGCTTGCAAATGGTATTGCAGGGAGATCGCAAAGCACCTGTCCCTTCCACCAGTTAAACTCCATTGCAGTATGCTTGCGGAGGATGCAGTGAAAGCTGCAGTGAGAGACTACGAGGCAAAGCAGGCAAAGTTAAGCGAGATTGTTCGGGTGGAAAAATCTGCTGATGCTTGATTTTCTGCTATAACCTAATGACGTCCCAATACCACCGGCTGTTTTGAGCCCTGACCGTGTGGCTTTGTCTTGCTGGCTTTCCTTCTCTATGTATTTTCTGCTATAAACTCTGTATTTTAGTCTTCAATGTCTTGAAAGCATGATGTGAGAATAAACGAAAGTACAATGTAACATAAATAAGTTGTTCCAATAATAAAGTGATCGGTGGTTCTCATATCGGGTGCATTGCCGAAATTTAGCACTTTACGTCTTGTTGCTTGAAGAGGAAAAGCTTTCTTCGTATCTTTGTGGATGGAAATCTCCATAGAATTCGATTTCCCCACACCCAAGTGTGTTTTTCACACAAAAATGGGTTGGGTCTAAAACCCACTCTGCTCTGCTATTACTCATTAGTATCAAATCATCTAGGATTTGGTACTAATGAGTTATAGAATAGTGGAGTGGGTTTTGGGCAAAATTGATGATTTGGTAGTTACGGGTTATATCATAACAGAGTGGGTTTATAAAAAAAAATGAGTTTGGCCAAAAACCCATTCTATTATATGATGATTTGATACTTATGAGTTGTAGCATAGCGAAGCGAGTTTTAGGTCAAATTGATGATTTGATACATATGAATGATAGAATAACGGAGCAGTTTTAGACTGGAAATTGGGTTTGATTTAAAGCCTCCTCTGCTTTGCTATAACTAATAAGTATTTTCTAACGAGGTTTATTAGGAAAGAGTTTAGAAAAGGATTTTGACATGAGCTTAAGCTAAAACTTGTTAAAATAATTGTAATACAACAATAACATTACCTTATTGTCTTAAAGGCTTTCGTCTATGGCAGAGTATGTGAGGTCTAATATACGTAACCATACATATATGTTAGAAACACACACATAGAAGTTGTTTTCCGATGACCAATAATGAAAATTGCGTCAAGATGTGTCAACCAATTTCTACTTCACAATATAAAAAGCGTAGCTACTTTTGTTGGAGAATTTAAGGTTGGGCTTTGGCCCGTTAATGAATGTTGCAAAACTTGGTTGAGCAACGTACTTTGAGCTTAATGAGTTTCCGATAATGAAATCGAAAACTAATGAATCCTTAATTATCTACGTAACGAGTAGTTAATGTTAGGATGTGGAATCACTCAATTGTGTATTGGGTGAATGCGAAATTAATGCTCAAAGTAGATGGAAATGTTGTTAATGGGTGATGTGTCACCCGTGTGGAGGAACGCCACGTTGGAGGGGTCCATGTGGCGTAAAAGGCATCTGAAGGACATCGATCGATGACATCGATCGATCGATGTCACTTCGATCGATCGATGTCATCGATCGAAGTGGATCAGAGGCCTTCGATCTCTTGGCAGATCGATCTAAGTCAATCAGAGGACATCGATCGATCACTTCGATCGATCGATGTCACTTAGATCGATCAAAGTGATCGATTGAAGTGCTCTGTCAGACATCGATCGATCACATCGATCGATCGATGTCACTTCGATCGATCGATGTGATCGATCGAAGTCTGACAGCGGGCAGAATCGATCTGTTTAAGCTGTTAAGTTTCAAACGTGAAACTAACACTATCCTCCTGTTTAAAATAAGATCAATCTGTTGTGATCTAACGGTGGCAGGGAAGATAGCTTTAATCTAACGGCCGAGATTTAAACTGTCTTAACCGCTTAACCGAATATGGTTTCCATCTAACGGTCCAGGTTTAAACCTGCTAATCTATCTTCGATCTAAAGGCTGAGATTAAACCTTCCTAATCTAGATAGGAGGTTTTAATCTAACGGTCTAAATCAAACTTCGGTTTTGATCCAACGGTCACGGTACCTTGTCCTCCAACCGACTCCCCTATATAAAGAGTGCTAAGAGTGCAATCATACACACACCTTTGCTCTAAACATCTCAAAGCATTTTGCATTCATAAGCACTCCGAGTCTTGCATATCGTCCGGGAGAAGTCAGGACATTCGAAGGAGTTCAAGTTCAGCAGTGCCGCTCAACTGAACAGGTACCCGTTGTATCCTTGGAGACGATTGCTCATACCGGTTGGGCACAGTATATCGGAGCAATACGTCTTAAGGACAGAGTCCTCGACTCGCCCCGGGTTTGATTTATTTTGCTGTTTCATATGCACACGTTGTACGACTGCGTCTTGGTACAGGATTGATTGTATCCAACTATCTTAAGACGTATTTCAATTCAATTAATTTCTGTACCGTTTTTAATTTGCGCAAAAGCAGTTTCGTACTGATTTGCAGTCTACTTCTACTCCTTTCTTAAATTTGATTCTGTTCTGATCTATTCGTTTTGATCAACTGAACAGTAATCTGATGGAGAACGCAAGCTCAGGCTCGGTTCATGGTGCAGACATTCAGAGTTCTGCTCCAATGGCACCAACTGCTGGGGTGCCAAGACATGCTCCTCCTGCACAGGGTCCTGCAGTAGCCCAAGTGGAGAAACCGGAGAAGTTCAGTGGGAGCTTCTTCAAGCGCTGGCAGCAGAAGATGCTGTTCTTCTTGACTGCTGTGGGATTGGCAAATTTCCTGACTGAGGACCCGCCTATGGTGGATCCGTTGGAGGACCAAGCCCAGGATATGCAAAACCAACGTTTTGTTGAAGGTTGGAACTTCAACAATTATGTTTGTTTGAGCCATATTCTGAGTTGTTTAGACAACTCCTTGTATGGTTTGTACTGTACGTACAAGACCGCAAAGTCTTTGTGGCAGGCTTTGGAAAAGAAATATCGTACGGAAGATGCCGGCACTAAGAAATTTATTGTCGGCAAATTCCTGGATTTCAAAATGTCTGATTCTCGCACTGTTGTTTCTCAAGTTGAGGAACTTCAAACGTTGGTTGCCGAGATGGAAGAGGAGGGCATGTTGCTCAGTGAATCTTTCGTCGTAGCAGCAGTGATTGAGAAGCTACCTCTTTCGTGGAGGGAATTCAGAAGCTATCTCAAACACAAGAGAAAGGAGATGACATTGGAAGATCTAATTGTTCGACTCCGCATTGAGGAGGACAATCGTAGATCTGAAAGAGCGCCACAATCTAGCTCTGGTCAGGCTAAGGCCCATGTTGCAGAGGCCAGAAAAAGAAAGGCCAACTCGGGGTGAACAAGAAAGGCAAGCAGATCGCCAAGAAGTTCACCGGGAAATGCTACAACTGTGGCATTCAGGGGCATGTCAGCAATGAATGCAGAAAGCCCAAGAAGAAGCAAACCAAGGCAAAGGCGAACATAGTCGATGCATTGGATGATCTGAATCTCTGTGCGGTGGTCTCAGAGTGCAATGCTGTGGGGAACGTACGTGAGTGGTGGCTTGATACGGGCGCCACTAGACATGTTTGCTCCAGCAGAGAGATGTTCACGGAGTACCAGCCCGGGAACAATGAACAACTTTACATGGGAAACTCGGCCTCCTCGAAGATTGAAGGCGAGGGAAAAGTTGTTCTGAAGCTCACATCAGGGAAGCATCTGACTCTGCAGAATGTGCTGCACGTCCCTAATATTCGGAAGAATTTAGTATCTGGATCTCTTCTAGTCATGCATGGTTTTAGACTAGTGTTAGAATCCAATAAAGTTATTCTTTCGAAAAATGGCATGTATTTGGGGAAGGGGTACTTGTCGAATAGGATGTTTAAATTGAATGTCATCACTATTGTACCCAAAAGAGATTTGCCCGCAGAGACTAATAAAATTGCTTTCTCTTCTGCTTACATGCTTGAGTCTTCTTGTTTATGACATTTTCGTTTGGGACATGTTAATTACAAGTCAATACAACGTATGAGTAATCTTGACTTATTGCCCAAACTGGACTTTAATAATAAAGAAAAATGTCAAATATGTGTTGAAGCGAAGATGGCAAAGACGCCATTTCCTTCAATAGAAAGGAACACTGAACCTTTGAATTTAATTCATACCGATGTGTGTGATTTAAAGTTTGTGCAAACAAGAGGTGGTAAAAAGTATTTTGTAACTTTTATCGACGATTGCACACGATACTGTTATGTATATTTGCTAAGCAGCAAAGACGAGGCCCTTGATGCTTTCAAGGATTATAAAAATGAAGTTGAGAATCAACTTAGCAAACGAATTAAAACAATTCGAAGTGATAGAGGTGGCGAATATGATACACCGTTTAATGAATTCTGTTCGGAACATGGCATTATTCATCAAACGACTGCACCATATTCACCTCAATCGAATGGTATTGCTGAACGCAAGAACCGTACTCTTAAAGAGATGATGAATGCTATGTTGATAAGTTCGGGTTTACCTCAGAACTTGTGGGGGGAAGCAGTTCTCTCAGCCAACGTCATTTTAAATAGAATCCCATCTAAGAAGATGGATGTAACCCCATACGAACTTTGGAAGGGCTATAAGCCTAGCTATAAATACTTGAAAGTGTGGGGGTGTCTGGCGAAGGTTGCTGTACCTAGACCAAGACAAGTGAAAATTGGGCCTAAAACAATTGATTGCATATTTATTGGTTATGCAACTAACAGTAGTGCATATCGGTTCTTGGTGCACAAGTCGGATATTCCTGACGTACATGAAAACGTGGTCATGGAGTCAAGGAATGCAGTGTTCTTTGAAGATGTCTTTCCGAGGAAAGACAAAATTCAAGAAGAAACAAGATCTGGTAAGCGAATGCGTGAGGCGACTCCTCAAGGAGATGATGAGCTTCGTCAAAGCAAGCGTGCCAGAATGCCAACTTCGTTTGGACCGGATTTTCTAACCTATATGGTAGAAAATGAGCCGAGGAACTTTTCCGAGGCTATGTCAACTCCAGAAGCTCCATTCTGGAAAGAAGCAGTTGACAATGAGATAGACTCAATTCTTCAAAACCACACTTGGGAGTTGGTTGACCTTCCACCTGGAAGTAAACCACTTGGTTGTAAGTGGGTTTTCAAGAAGAAACTGAAAGAGGATGGGTCTATTGAAAAGTATAAAGCCAGGTTGGTAGCTAAAGGCTATCGACAAAAGGAAGGCTTTGACTTTTTTGACACCTACTCACCAGTGACTAGGATCACTTCTATAAGGGTGCTAGTTGCGATTGCTGCAGTCTATAACTTGGAAATCCATCAAATGGATGTAAAGACTGCGTTTCTGAATGGTGAGTTGGATGAAGAAATCTATATGGAACAACCCGAAGGGTTTGTGGTTCCAGGACAAGAGTCTAAGGTTTGTAGACTCGTTAAGTCCTTGTACGGACTTAAGCAAGCGCCCAAACAGTGGCACTTGAAGTTTGATCAAGCTATGTTAGCTAACGGTTTCAAGATCAATGAGTGTGACAAGTGTGTCTATATTAAGAGCACACAGAATGCTTATGTGATAGTGTGTCTCTATGTAGATGACATGCTAATCATGGGAAGTACTCGGGACATAATCTTAAACACCAAGAAGATGTTGACGAGGAACTTCGATATGAAGGACATGGGAGTTGCCAATGTCATTCTAGGAATTAAGATTTCTAGGGTGACTGAGGGACTCATACTGTCACAAACTCATTATATTGAATCAGTTCTGAAACGGTTCAACATGGATGATGTGAAACCGGTAAAGACCCCGCTCGACTTAAGTGTGCACTTAAGGAAAAATCGAGGGGAGCCGGTAGCTCAGTTGAAATACTCTCAGGTGATCGGGAGTCTGATGTACATAACGAATTGTACAAGACCAGACTTAGCTTGTTCAGCAAACAAGTTGAGCAGGTTTACCAGTAATCCAAGTGATGATCATTGGAAAGCTCTTAACAGAGTGATAAAGTATCTAAAATACACAATGTATCATGGATTACATTACACGAGATATCCAGCGGTGTTGGAAGGATACTGCGATGCAAATTGGATATCAGATAGTAAGGACTCGAAGTCCACCAGTGGGTACGTGTTCACTATTGGTGGTGCTGCTGTGTCGTGGAAATCCACGAAACAAACCTGTATAGCTCGGTCCACTATGGAAGCTGAGTTCATAGCATTGGACAAAGCTGGGGAAGAGGCTGAGTGGCTTCGGAATATCCTGGAAGATATTCCGTGTTGGCCTAAGCCGATCGCTCCTATTAGCATACACTGTGATAGTCAGTCAGCTATAGGACGTGCTCAAAGCAGCATCTATAATGGTAAGTCACGACACATACGTCGAAGACATAACACCATTAAACAGTTGATCTCTAATGGCGTGATTTCCATTGATTATGTGAAATCAGTGGAGAATCTTGCGGATCCGCTTACAAAAGGTTTGCCTAGAGATCAGATGTCAAGATTGACAAACGGAATGGGACTGAAGCCCATAATGCATGAATCTTTGTAATGGTAACCCAACCTTGTTGACTGGAGATCCCAGAATCTTGGTTCAATGGGACAACTAAGTTATGAAGGTTCAGTTAGCACTTACTCATTCCGTCTGATAAAAAGTGCTGTCTGCAGAGAATTTAGGGTAAGCTAAGGCTTTTAATGATGTCCTATATCTTGATGCGTCAAGTGGAGTATGGCAGAATACTCTTGATAGGAATCACCTATGTAAGTGTGAAGTGGGGCCGCTTCTATGAGAAAGTCTAGGTGGCAAGATTTCTCTAAAACACTTTCTGAAACCAGGTTGTTCATGGCCAAAACGAACACAACCATGAGAACCAAAAGGGTGTTAAAGGAAATATTGTGTGAGTGTCATTGTCTTGGTTCACAACAAAGGCTGACTAGTTCAAGACATCAAGTCACTATTTAGCCGAGTGAATCCGATGGTATATCACTAAGAAAGGTTCAAAGCCAGAAGCTACCTCTTCTGATGCAATATTTTCTTGTCTGACTTCTCCTCAGAGTCTGCATATGCATTTGCATTAATTTCCATTCATGTGGGGGATTGTTGGAGAATTTAAGGTTGGGCTTTGGCCCGTTGTTGGAGATTGAAGATTTGGGCTTTGGCCCGTTAATGAATGTTGCAAAACTTGGTTGAGCAACGTACTTTGAGCTTAATGAGTTTCCGATAATGAAATCGAAAACTAATGAATCCTTAATTATCTACGTAACGAGTAGTTAATGTTAGGATGTGGAATCACTCAATTGTGTATTGGGTGAATGCGAAATTAATGCTCAAAGTAGATGGAAATGTTGTTAATGGGTGATGTGTCACCCGTGTGGAGGAACGCCACGTTGGAGGGGTCCATGTGGCGTAAAAGGCATCTGAAGGACATCGATCGATGACATCGATCGATCGATGTCACTTCGATCGATCGATGTCATCGATCGAAGTGGATCAGAGGCCTTCGATCTCTTGGCAGATCGATCTAAGTCAATCAGAGGACATCGATCGATCACTTCGATCGATCGATGTCACTTAGATCGATCAAAGTGATCGATTGAAGTGCTCTGTCAGACATCGATCGATCACATCGATCGATCGATGTCACTTCGATCGATCGATGTGATCGATCGAAGTCTGACAGCGGGCAGAATCGATCTGTTTAAGCTGTTAAGTTTCAAACGTGAAACTAACACTATCCTCCTGTTTAAAATAAGATCAATCTGTTGTGATCTAACGGTGGCAGGGAAGATAGCTTTAATCTAACGGCCGAGATTTAAACTGTCTTAACCGCTTAACCGAATATGGTTTCCATCTAACGGTCCAGGTTTAAACCTGCTAATCTATCTTCGATCTAAAGGCTGAGATTAAACCTTCCTAATCTAGATAGGAGGTTTTAATCTAACGGTCTAAATCAAACTTCGGTTTTGATCCAACGGTCACGGTACCTTGTCCTCCAACCGACTCCCCTATATAAAGAGTGCTAAGAGTGCAATCATACACACACCTTTGCTCTAAACATCTCAAAGCATTTTGCATTCATAAGCACTCCGAGTCTTGCATATCGTCCGGGAGAAGTCAGGACATTCGAAGGTTCGAAGGAGTTCAAGTTCAGCAGTGCCGCTCAACTGAACAGGTACCCGTTGTATCCTGGGAGACGATTGCTCATACCGGTTGGTCACAGTATACCGGAGCAATACGTCTTAAGGACAGAGTCCTCGACTCGCCCCGGGTTTGATTTATTTTGCTGTTTCATATGCACACGTTGTACGACTGCGTCTTGGTACAGGATTGATTGTATCCAACAACTTTAAGGAGTCATTTTAATTTATTCCATCATATTCTAAAGTCGATAAATATTACCCACTAACCTCATACCATTTGGTATGGGAAATTTGGATTACTGGGCACTAGGCAAAGTACTATCATCCAACTGAAAGCGGTGAGGATGAGCTGTCTCCTGCGCTGGTTGTTAACTTTCTTTCCGGTTAAGATCATAGGAGGTAAAAATATAGGCAAAATATGAGGTCTCCAATCACATGTTGCCACGTGTACAATCTACTATTTTAAAAAAACAAAAAAAATTAAACATTTGTCCTTTTTGTACACGTGTCAGCGTGTGATTGGAGACCTCATATTTTACCTACATTTTCACCTCCTTTGATCTGACCCCCTTTCTTTGACGACAAAGGAACCTGAGATTTGGCAAACGGCAATTGTTATATTGCTTAATAGTTTTGTTCAATTACCAAAATAAAATAAATAATTGGCGGCGTATATTATTTTATATACTCATCACTTTTACATGTCAAATACTATTTATTTTATTGGCCAATACTTTTTATTTTAATGGTCAATAAATGTACACTAGTTTTTCATTGACCACCATGAAATTTATCTTAACATAATTTGACTAAATAATTGTATTTTTTAAAAGATATCGTCGTTTATTAATCTATTCTTTGGATATGTTTCAGAAAGACTGTTCTCAAATTGCATTGAAAAAAGAAAAAGAACAAACACTAGTGAAATTATTAAATTACTTCCATCTTTACATGCCGTTGGCTTTTGAAGTTTATGAACGGTAAAAACAATGGAACATCAAATGCATCCATCAAGTCATTTGAGTAAATGTTCATCTCAAGATTAGGGTTTCATGTCCTTCTGGTTTGTAACAGGATTTTATACTACTTCTAAATGTAATTAACTAAAACTAAACTTTTTAGTTAAACCAAAGGTATCTCAAGAAAAGAAAAGGGTTAAACCAAATGGAAAAAGCTAGCCCCTTTCGTTAAAGAAAGAAAATTGTGACTTGTGAGTGAAAAACTTCAACTAATCTTCGATTATACTATTTCTGGGAGAATTTTGGCTGAAGAATAGAGAGAAATGAGACCAAAGATTGTAATGTTTGGGGATTCAATAACAGAACAATCCTTCAGATCCGGCGGCTGGGGTGCTGCCCTTGCTGACACTTATTCTCGCAAGGTTCTCTCTCTCTCTGTGTGTGTGTGTGTGTTTTTTTTTTTTTTCTTCTTATTTTCATTCTTGATTTCTTAGTTTGTCCCAATTATGCTTCTGAATGTATGCTGATTAATCCTTTGAATATGATTTCTTTTTTTATATATAAATTATGTTAAGGCTGACATATTGAATCGTGGGTATGGTGGATACAACACCAGATGGGCCCTGTTCTTGCTGCATCATATTTTCCCTCTGGTAACAGTACGGATCTCTTCTTACTTTTGATTCTCAATGTCTTTGTCCAAAGATAACTTCTAGGAACTGTGATGTGATCTTGCATCAGTTGCTGCTGTTGTTGCTGGTTGGCTTGGGGGGGGGGGGGGGAGTAATCACATTGCTTCGCTGATTTTTTTTCATTTTTACTGTCAGTTGTGTGCTTGATCATTGAAGATTTAGTCATTCTTCATAATTTGATGGTTTTAAAACTGATGACGTGGTGGCGAAGCGATAATGTAGATGCTATAATACTTTGGTTCCTGATATGGTAAATCTAAGAGAAAAATGTCAGTATGAATTGACCGAATGTGTTGGAAATTCAAGACGCATATGATGTATTGATTGTTTTGTTAGAACATGGAATTGTCTCTTGAGGGGTTTATTTTTACCCGGATGGCATGAAAAGCAAATGGAAGCATTGTCAATGCCCTTGATGTTTTATATATATCGATCTCTTGATGTTTAACTGAACCATACAAAAGCCGACTTTTTTGCATTGGCAAACCATCTGAATTCGTGTCTTTTTGCATTTTCTTGTAATTCAGTACCACCCCAAATTTTACCTTATCTTTTATATGATCATTTGTCCATTTTAGCATCCTTGTCTTAGTTACTTCCATTCTCTGCTTATTTTTATAGTTAACCTCTTACCATAGATCTTCGGAAGTCTTACCATCATCCTGCGGGAGCTTCCTCTATTCATCCATATCTAATTGTTCATCTTTTTGCCATATTTGAGCCAGGATACTTTCACTCAAAGGTACTTATCTTTGTTTAACAAAGCCCTTATGTGTTCTCTCCTTGACGCTAAACTCGAATTCCATCACTCAATGTCAAATCTTCAGCAAAAATGTTCTAGGTGGGGTTCAAGTTTAGCATTTTCCACTGTCATCAACCAGAAAAATCTTTTCTACAAACCAGATATGCCATGTTTTCAGCTAATGCAATTCAATTAGGATTTGCTTGTACATTGTTTTTATGAAGCTCTCTTTAGATTCTCCACTTATAGGCCTTAACATCACTTGACTGTTTCGTACAGGGATCTGCAGACCCTCCTGCTGTTACCACTGTGTTTTTTGGGGCTAATGATGCAGCTCTTCCTGGAAGGGCTAGTGAAAGGCAGCATGTACCAGTCGATGAATACAAGGAAAATCTGAGAAAAATTGTTCAGCATCTTAAGGTGTTATCTTTGTTTCTTAAGGTTTTATCTTTGTTCTTTTGCAAGAATATATGTATTGTTTCTTACATAAGCCCCCTATCATGCTTTTGTTTCTTTATTTTTAAAAGGTATAGAGGGTGAGACTTGGGCTCAAGGAATTGTGTGAGGGAGAAGTGTTTCCATGATCTTTAGGATTGTGCTGATCACTTAATCATTTGAACTGCACCAAGATGTTCTGTAGTTAAACTGAAACTAAATTCTTCTTCAGAAAGATTTCGCATGTGTAAAATAGGGGGAATGTATGTGAGTCACTCCCAGTGCATTTCAGATGCTAAACTTACTGTTCTCTTCAGTATACTTTGTGTGTGTGTGTGTGTGTTTTTTTTTTTGGCTTTCCATTCTTTTTTCTGATATAATATGGGATAAATGTGCATCGAACTCAATATCCTTTCGTCTAGGAAAAGTGCTTAAACCACTTGGGCAATTGTAGACTCCTAATTTCATGTTGTTGTTAGAATAGGCCATGATAATGTTATAAGTATTATAATTATATAAAATGTTACCCACAGAAACTTCTTAGTCATGTCAGCATTTCTTGAAGCTTTTCAATCATTTATCATCTTGTTTTCAACAATATTAAGAATGATAACAGGAGTGCTCTTCTACCATGTTAATTGTGCTCATCACTCCACCACCGGTTGACGAGGAAGGGCGCTTCGAGTATGCCCGGTATGACCCACTTTTGTTTCTGAAGGTCACAATGTTGACTGCATTCTGCAAGTTCTTAATTCTAAATTTTAGCTGTATTGTCCTCATGTTAGCATATAAGTATGGCAAGTTTGACACATCCTACAAAAGGGACATGACCAGCATCCATTATTTTGAAACCTAAAGAGCGTTATGGAAATTGAAGTACTCCATGTTTTTTGCTGAACCTTTATCACATGTGCAGTTCAATAAGTAGACCATGACCTAGCGATTTTTTTGCTGTCGTTGGGATATACTGGGTATGATTGATGATGATGATGATGATAAGTAGACCATGACCATCATGCTCCTTCTCCTTTGTCTATAGTTTCCGCTTTATACTTTTTGTTTTAAGAAGGCTTACAAAATCAAAATATTTCATCTTTAACCATTGTGATTCGAGTTCCATAGTGTCACATACTTGAGAATATCACATGATTTCTTGAGATCTGAAAAGATACAACTTCTAAGAAAGCTGAAACTCTTTTTCCCCATTAGCTTCTCTTCTTTACTGAGGTAACCTGGCCCAGAAATTGCATGCTTGGTGGTGAAATGGTTCAATGTTTGCTTGCTGTTTTACATTTTTCTGTTTGGCAAGAAAACCATAAGAGGAAAACAAAGGAGTCTAAGCTACAAAGGAATGATATGTTTTATGCGTCAAGAGTCTTTAGCGTTGCTCCTAACCATTCCATCAGGTCCTTGTATGGAGCCAAAGCAATGACATCACCTGAGAGGACAAATGAAGTGGCTGGGATTTATGCAGGAAGATGCGTTGAATTAGCAAAGGAGCTTAATGTACCTTCAATTGATTTATGGTCCCAGATGCAGCAAACTGAAGGTTGGCAGAAAAGATTCTTGAGGTAAATTATTTCAGTTAGCATTTATCTGTGTTGCATCATTTACATGACTTCTATATAGCAATTTTTTGGTGACTTAGCATTGGATTCAAGTTGTGGGATTTGAAGGGCATCATGTTTTTTCTGTGGGCATTTTACACACACAAAGCATGTCAGCAATTTATCTCCATTTCCAATGGAGTCAAGTGACTTTGGAATATGATGGAATAAAGCAAAATGATTCACTAAATTGGCTTCCCTTCTTATATTGTAAAGTAACAGTTGATCAACGTAGCTTGACGCAATTTTCATTATGGATCATCGGGAAATAACCTCTGTGTGTTTTTAGTACATGTGTATGGTTGCGTACATCCAACCCCTCCCATACTCCGGCATAGACGGGATTCTCTAAGCCAATGTGGTAATGTTATTGTTGTTGTTATAAAGCATGTCAGCAATTACTTGGCCAGGAAAATATCTGTAACTTTTGTCTTCTCCTAACCGTCAAATTGAAAGTTTACGTTTTGTTTTCTATTTTCAGTGATGGGTTACACCTGACAGTAGAAGGCAATACCTTTGTCTACCAAGAAGTTGTAAGAGTCTTGCAACAAGCGTGGCATTCAGCCTCTGAGATGCCATATGATTTCCCTCATCATTCAGCAATCGACTCTGAAAATCTCGAGAAGTCGTTCCAGAAACACCACGTATGAGTGTGATACCACTTATTGTTTCCGCTGTTCATACTTATTTCGCACTCTACAGCCATGAGAGGCTGTGAAAATTTGGAGGCTATGGAAAGCTATCAAGAGTGACTCTCTATTTGTCAATTACCTCTTTTTATCTATGGTTATTATTTGGAATTCTGGACAGAGTTTTCATCCATTACAAGCTTAAGGATCAGGTTGGATCCTTCTATGAACGAATTTGAGAAGAAAAATTCTCTTGAAAATTTGAAGTCACATATTTGGTTAGCCAATTTTGTAGTTTTTGTCTGGATACAGTTCTGTGAGACCTCTTTACCATTTCTCTGTATGCTCCCCACCCTCGTTATCAAGTCTCTGTGTGTGTTTTTTTATTCAGGGGGGCAAGGGTGTTTGCATTCTCATACTCTATATTGACGTATATACAACTATACAACAACATCATTACTCTATTGTTTTAGAGGTTCCGTCTATGGCAGGGTATGAAGGGTTGAATGTATGTAAATATAATCATGTGTTAGAAACACACAGAGGTTTTTTCCTGATGACTCATAGTGAAAATTACGTCAAGTTGTGTCGATAAATTGATACTTCATGATATGAGAAGCGAGAAGCGTAAACAATTGTGCATCATTATATATCAAGTGTATTTCCCTCAAATAATCACACTTTAGAATCTTAAGCATTTACAATCTCAAACTAAACAAACATTAATCAATCAATATATTTCTCTCAACCAGCGTGGCTGGCGTGGTGGTTCAGCACCTCGTCCTTTAAGCAAGTGGCGACGGTTCGATTCCCCCTGATGCAAGAATCGCTGCCTCGCTTCTGTGCGCATAGAAAGTGCCAGCTGGCCAGCCCTTTACCACTTCGTGTGCTGACCTGAGGGCGAGGAGAATTTAGTCTGGCTAATGCCGGGATATCTCCTAAGCGGCAACCCTTTATAAAAAAATATATATATATATTTCTCTCTCGATAATCACTCTTCTGAAAGGGGAAAAAAGTCATTGTTGAACTCTATAGACACGTGGTTCAGTCTTGAGACACATATGCATGGTTTATTTTTGCATCAAGACGGAACTATTAACTTAATACTCTTTCGTTCTAAGAATTTTTGTCTTAGTTTGATTTTAGTTTCATTACTATTTCTATTTTATGTTTAGTTGGTTAATTAAGATGATTAAAAAAACCACACAAATATTAATTAAAAGGTAGTATAAAAACTTTGACTATTAATATATTACTATTTTTAAAAAGCTGAATATTTTTAAAACAAACTAAAACAAAAACTAAGATGATATTTTTAGACATATCATTACTTTTTATTGCATTTTTGGCTAATTCCTCTTATTTTATTTTTTTGGTCTAATTTCCTTTTTGACTCGGTTTACTCACGTTCAATTATTTTATACTTAAATAAATTTTAATGTAGTGAATGAATAATTACCATATATCTTGACAGTTATGTTATGACCACTTATGATCACATCTTGTCTTCTACTCTTTTACAAACACAAGGTCATTATTTAAATGGTTGTTTGCTACACAAAAATCTCCCCGGAAAATCAAGAATTCCAATCACCGGATGAATTCCCTGAGTTTCAACATGAAACCCGATTTCAGCCTGGTGGCGAGACGGGCTTGTACCGGCCCGCTTCTTCATTCAGAGGGAAAGCAATGGTTGTTAAGCTGTAAAAATTATAGAAATGTTGGTAGCATTAGTTGTTTGAGGTTTTCTAGGATTGTAGCTTGTGCAGTTGAGAGAAATAGCAGCGGTGCAGAAAGCCAGAGCTCCGGTTCGGATTCGGGTTCAATTGATGGATCTGGGCCAGGACCCAGCTCGATTCTTTCGAGGACCCAGATTTATTCTTTGTTGAAGCAGCAATTGGAAGTGGCTGCCAAATCTGAGGTATATATGCTCAAATGCATTGAGATTATTATTTTTTTCCTGCTTTTGTTATGCTATTTCATTAAATTTTATGTCTATTTTGAAGGATTTGTGTAGTTGATGCATGAACTTTTTATCTTTATGTGATAATTTTAGAAATTCGTCATTTAGGAACTCTGTATGGAAATAATAATGAAATGATGATACAACTTGGTTATATTATAGATATCAGCACTCTTGAAGGCAGGTACCCTTTTGTTATTCTTATTGCTTACAACAATTTCTTAAATAGTTATGAAAGAAAAAAGAAAAAGTAGAAATGTCTACAGATCTTGTATTTGCAATCAAGCTTGATATTAGGTGAATGTTGCACAGTTTATGGGGCATTGTATAGATATGGCATCTTTACATTTTACTTGATACATAGCATGTCATTTATGTTTCGTCATCAGAAATTGAAATGATCTCTTTTTGGTTTTCTTTCTCTGTTTTCTGTCACTTGCATGAGTGAAATGTGCTGTGATATGTTTATCTGGCAATGTCCTGCTGCATGTTGATGAGTTAGATGATGGAGTTCACTAAATGAAACTAGCATATATTTATTCCTCGTTATAGGACTATGCAGAGGCTGCAAGGCTTCGCGATACATTGAAAAGGTTGGAGGATGAAGAACCAGCTTTGCGGCTACAGAGGTTGCTGAGAGAAGCCATTCAAGAGGAGAGGTTTGAGGTCTGTATAAACTTTATTGGCAGAAACTCTTTGCTGCAACATTCTGCAAAATGTTATAGGGGTAGAAAAGTAGGCTTGATGTTGCTGAAGGTATTTTGATCATGAAAAGTTAAAGTCATCATAAATATTCACCAAAAAAAGAAAGTCATTAGTAAATAATTTAGCATAAAGTTACTACAATCAGGAATTTGTTCATAAATTTTCGATGTATTGTCTTTTGGGTTTTACACCGCATGGCTTGGATACTGCCTTGGTTATAATGATGCTTGTTATAAATTATATGAAATCCCATTTCTATCACTGTGTCTAGACTTCGATTTTGTTCCTTGTTAGTACTGCACATCCCCTTATGTGGAGAAATTGTCATTCGAGTTGCAATATTCTTGTCCAGCTGATTCAGTCCTCTTAAGCCAGTGGCTTTTGACTTTGTCTATTCAGTATCCTTTCCTGTACAGGATGCAGCTAGATACCGCGATGAGCTAAAAGAAATTGCTCCTCACTCTCTCCTGAAATGTTCAAGTGATGCAATCACCATGGTATGATTATCTTCTGAGAATAGAATTATCTGGAATTGTTTGATGCTTCAATCTCGTTGGTCATAGGATGCAGCTATATCATAATTTCCACAGCGAGTTATTTATCATTATTAACTTAGCCTACATGATAAAGGATTTCTAGGAACGTCTCAGCTACATAGGTAAGCATGACATGCATGAATGTGACAAAACAAAAACACTCCAACCCCTGGGATATTTTCATAAGTGAAGCAAATTGAATTAGGTTCAAAATACTTCAAACAAACCTTCTGTTGATACTCTCTTCAGCACATGTTGTATATTATATCTTCATCCTATCATTCAGAGGATGAAATCTTGCTTGCAAGTTGACTTGCTTTTCTCCAAATGGTGTGAATATATTGAAACACTATACCTTCTCCAGGGCATCAGAGTTCAAGTACGAAGTGTACACATTGAAAGCCGAAGCCAGCCATCAAGAGGGCAGTATTTCTTTGCATACAGGATAAGAATCACGAACAAGTCAGATCGCCCTGTTCAACTTCTTAGAAGGCATTGGATTATTACTGATGGCAATGACAAAACCGAGCACGTCCGGTAAGTTCATATTAAAAACACAAAATCAAAAGGCACAAGTGAACTTGCAATTTTATTTGCTAGAGCTACATGCTTATGCTGATTACACCTAATACGTTATTCATAGTTCCAGTCATCTTATTCATTGTATAAGGTTTTCTTGGATTTTGTTTTCTTTTTATCATACAGGGGAATAGGAGTCATTGGTGAACAACCAGTCATACTTCCTAATACCTGTTTTGAGTATTCCTCCGCATGCCCATTGAGCACCCCTAGCGGGAAAATGGTAAGATGACAGAGACTTGTATCAGTGTTTGCAATCACGTTTTATGTCTGAAAACTGTCAATGGACTGCCACTTAGAAATCCTAAAGAAGTCTGAGACTATTCCATCTAGCAATAGTAATGTAGAGGAACAAATGTGTCACGGTATGGTAAAAATGAACTTAATGCATGTAACAGGAGAGTGTCTGATAACACTAATTTCAACTTTAAGTTGTCATACATTTCAAATGAAGCATATTGAGATGATAGTGTTGATAGATTCATGGAAATAAAACAGTAACACCTCTGTATAATTTAGATTTTCACCTTTACAAGGTGATCATTTCCCTCATGAGAGGACATAATATATTTGTGGATTACTTTGTCTGTTCCTCTGCAAAGCTTTAGCATTTCCCTTCAGAAACACTGATATCAATCATCTATTCGTGATTTATTCTTGTGTAGGAAGGCGAGTTTGAGATGAAGCATGTCGACAAATTAGGCTCCTCAACCTTTAATGTTACAGTCGCTCCTTTTTCTCTTTCCACCCTTGGAGACAGCGGTAATGGCCTCTGAAACAAGAACTGGGAATGAATCTTGAAGATGTAAGAGGAAGATGACAAATGTTCAAAGAAGGTTAGTTCATACAAAATTGTTGATCAAGAATTTTGAGAAAACTTTGCAGTCACATTATGTGTTTACTTTAGACATTCCCATTTGATGTTGTTTACAGCAAATAGAAATAGGAAAATACGTATATAAAGATTGTATAATTTTGTACAAGTCTAGTAGCTGTATACAAAATTTGTCTTACTTGTAATTTTCTTTTGAAATAAAAGACGTTTTCGGTGTCCTATGATGCTTATGAGCTACATTCAATACATCATCTGCACAGCTGCCTTGCATTTATGGCAACTGCAATGATTATTTCTGTATGACTATTCATTAACACTAGACTATGTATCCACTCACACGACATCCCCCCCCCCCCCCCCCCACACACTTTTACCAGTACAAATTTTAGACAGTTTCTGTTGTTTAATATAGTGATGTTCTGCAACGTACTTGCAGCAGTATGCTGTCATTTTTAAGATCAATAGGTTTATTGATGCAAGCGTAGGATCCACTCTTCCACCTCCAACTCCAACAACCTATTTACAAGGGTTTAGGCACAAAGAAGTAAACTTCTCCTTGCTTCCGTTGTGTAGAAACTGCCGGCTTAAGCAATACCTTAGATTCAAGTGTGCGTTTGTAGGAAAACCTTCGATAGGCCCTCCTAGACGGTCACTTCAACCCTTGGCAATCACCCGATTGAGATATATTAGCCTTGATTTTTAGTGCAAAATCAAGAAAACAAGGTTTCACCCTTTTGGGAGAGAAAACCAAAACTCAAATTTAATTGATAAAAATGTTGTTCTTTTCTGTGGCCAGCGGCCATGTCTAAATAAGCGCTGAAATTTTCAGCCAAAAATAATCAAAAAGAAAGATAAACTCTATCCTGAAAATTTTATCAAAAGTTTGAAATGAGATAAGTTACAAAGTCCTTAAAAACTATCTTGAAAGTAACGTTTTCTTGCTACTCCTTGGACCAGCCGATTCTTGTCTCTTAATTTGACGGCTTTGGAAATCAATTATGATGATTGGATACACTTGGAGATATCTGTAAGGGTCGGTTGAAACTTTATCTTGAATTATCTTGCATTTGACTTCAAAAAATTCTCCATCCTTATCTTGTAATGGCCGGCCTTTAGTAGCTGAATTTTAGGCTTCAAGACATCATCTTTAGGCAACATTCTCTTCTCCTATTAACTTTTCAAAAACAAAACAACTAGACAAATTTATTAATAACAAAATAATAAACATAAAGAAAATAGAAAATAAGAAATAGGAAATAGAAAACACACAATTATGCAAGACTAACTAAAAACGATGGGTATCAAGAAAATGAATCCAACGCACGTTTGGCTCATCTTGCACATGCCTACACAAGAAGTTCGCTATGTCAATTTCAAGCTCTCTAGCTTGACTTCTTGTCATAGGCCCAGAGTCTAAATGATGGAATCCACGATTCGCATCATTTTTACACATTATGATCATGAATTCTTTAGGACATATCACAATGGTTTCATATAGGAGGTTTCGAAATAAACGTCAGGTGTTCGAACTTTGCCAAAACAAGAATGTTTGAACCCCCGGCTAGCTGCATAGTGTGAGAGCATTATTGGCCTGTAAAATGATCTGATATGCTGACAAACCGGTCCGTCGGTTGTTCCTTCGGTGACAATAGGCTCCTTGTGTTGTCCCTGTGTCATGGTAAACTTCTACTAGTGGGCTTTGAGAACCTGATTTACATCCCTATACACCTTGTGGGACCGGAGATGACAGAGACCCTTGCTGGTTGGGGTTCAAATCATGAATATGTGATATTATAACGGTAAAATAGGAAATGCTTGTACATTCCGGTCCACCATACGTATGACTTATAATAGCAAAATTTTGCCACTAATTATATCCCATTCACAGTATAATCCGTGACACAGTGAACCTTTTTTTTTATTTAAAGAAAGACTCCACTTAAGACGTGTCCGACAAAAAGTTAAAACGAACTTTTTTAAGTTAAATTAAATTATTTGGACAAATAATGCCTTTATTAGCGATCTTTTCCATCACCTATTATAATCAGTATATTAGATACACAAGATGTTATGATATCGGGTTTCTTGCATTAAAAAAAGAAAAAAGAAAAAGAAAAGACTCCTTTATCAGTATAATATAGATGCATGAATGTTTGTATCCCAAGTTAAAGCATCCAGCAAAAAGATTGAATATATACTTAAGATGCTTACGTGTATATAGAAAAATAAGCCACCGACACTTTCGATATAAAACTAAATATGGGGTCGTAGAGAAAAAGAGAGACAAAGTAGAAAAGTACGTTTTCGTTTCTATTGAGAATATTGTTGGCCAATTTGAAATAAAATAGATGCGTTATACAAAGATGAAATATCACAACTCATTGCATTAAGGTTTTAAGTCTAAGTTTTGACATGATGGTATCAAAGCAGCTTTAAAATATGGACTCACACCTTACCTGATCCATGATTGGTCATTTATTGTCTCTGCTCAACAAGTTCAGATGTTCATATCTGGTTCTGACTTTTGCTTTGTGATTGAGGATGGGTTCTAAGGCGTGTGTGTATGTCAAGCCACGTTGTCACGTGAGTGCATGTATTGAGAATATTGTATCACGTTGGTCACTTTGAGATAAAATACATGGGTTATATGAGTATGAGATAACATTATTTATTATCTTACGGTTTTGAGTTGATATGAGCCTTAAGTTTTGACAAATATCATTTTATTGGCCGTCACCAAGATGGGCCTCTTTCCCCTTCCCAGGATTATCTTGATTTGCCTCCAATGCATAGTCCAGTTGATATAGTCCACTTGATACCTGGGTTGTGATTTGCTCCAAAAAAGTCAAGAGTTTGATCCTATAGACACGCACAGTCTGGATGTTATTTTGCTCCTGGTTTGTGAAGGGACACGTTGTGTGAGTCACTGAGTAAGATCTTATTCAATATAGAAGATCATTGAGTTTATGATTTCCATCCTTCACATATTTCTTGGACTGAGCCGATGAAGTTCACAACATGTTCTGACCTGTTCCATCGGAGTCATAATATGCGTATTGTTTTGATACAATGTTTGATAATCTACAAATTCAATATATAAACAACACTTGTATTCATTTTCCACCAAAGAAAATCCCCAGTTTGAAGCTCCCAATTTCGCCTTCTTTCTCAAAATTGTTGGGTCAAGAATCTTCAGTTTCTCAATTAAAAGATTAAAGAATAAAAGTACCTATGAATGTAACTTTTCCACTTCCAAGAGTTTTCAGACACTTGAAAGCCTTAAACTACAATAAAAAATTTGATCAAAGGGTGTTGGTCCATTTTGATAGTTTTTACATAATATCCATAAGTTTAGCTCGGAATTCGTTGTCTTTTAACACTCTTCTTTGATTTTAGAATATGAAGAATAAAACAAAATGATCCACTAAATTGGATGCGTATATTATATTGTGGAGTAGCAGTTGATCGACACAGCTTGACGCAATTTTTATATAGGTCGTTGAAAAACAACTTCTGTATATTTTCAACACATGAGTATTGTTTCGTACATCCGACCCTCTCATATTCCGCCACATGTGTGAGCTTGTAAAACAATGTGGTAATTTGTTTTATAAAGTGTTTGGAGGGACATAACTATTGATGAAGCCGGATCTTCACCAAGGGTCTAAGATGACCTCAAATAAACGTCGTCAGTTAACTTGAAGAGTAGTTAACTGGTTTGAAGATTGCAGCTGGAATAGCTTCCTGAAAGTCCTGCACAAGGAAGCAAAGATCAGAGGTCCTGGGGAGATGACCCCGGGTAAAACCCTCCGACGCTCAAGTCAGTTTGAGCCATTTCTCACTGAGAATGTAGTTTAGTGTATGGAGTTTGAAAATTCTCACAGATCTTGGCTGAAGAGAAAAATCAATGTATTAGCTCCAGGAGATAGGAAAATGTTTCCAAGGATCGGATCCCCTCTCTGGTCTGTCTTGGCTTACTTTTATTGATTTTTCCCGCCCTTGGCCTCTGATAGCGGATAAGATGTTTGCTTGGGACAGAAGACCTATAACGCGGTAGGTCTGCTGATGTGACCAGTAGGCCGGCTGATGTGACTAGTAGGTCGGATGAAGTGACTTTGACGTGTACAAGCTGAATAGCCAGACTTGTACTCTTTCTTTGAACTGCACTTCTGTCTGATGGTTCTACAATGTAATGATGTGCTTGAATCTTTTGCCGAAGTACAAAACCAGACTTTGCCAAAGTGCAGCGTTGAATCTGGCCGAAGTGATATGGAGTGTAACACAGGCTGAAGCTGAGATCGAAGTTAGGTGCCGAGGTGCAGTCCTTGACCTATTCTTCAATAGTAAAAAGGATGTTATGGGGCTCAGCCGAAGTGTAATCAGGGCTGAACAGCAGTGCTTGGGTGTTGTACTGCAGGAGTTGTACCGTTGACTGTTGTTGACTAACAGACGACTAATTCTAGTTTATCAAGTATATATACACACATACATATGCATACATACATACGTGACTTTAGTAACTTTTCGGCCGCTCCATCTACACAATAGATGGGATATTTCTCAGAATAATGTACTAAATTAATTGTCATTATCCAAAATACGCTATAAATGAATTTTACGAAAATGAGTTGACTACTTTGAGCATGCCATGAACTGCATTTTAATGGAGGATTTTTCGTTCTCTCTTTAAGGTCTTAATTTTATATATGATACACACATGCGCGCAACATACATGCTGTTAAAAAATAAGGAAACAAGAACAACAAACAAGAGAGAATGAAGAAGAGAATAAAATTGGCTTGAGACGTGTATACCACTCTCTGTAAGGAATATTTGCCCCCATTAGATGATGCAGGGCTATAAGCAAATTTCCTCCTAGGATACAACAGCCAACAATATCTTATCCTCAGCAAATAGGATAGAGATTCAATGAAACTTCAAAACAAGAGTGTATTTAGTAGGAAGAAGAGTTTAGATTACTTGAACTAGAACAAGGAATTAGAACATCTTGAAATATGTTAAACATGCCTTTATATAGGCATTTTACCTTCATTTCAGACGTTCAAAACGTCCTTGGGTGGTTGGAAGAGGTTCCATGGTGCAAAAGTTGCAACTTTAGATGAAAAGTCACACTTGCTGATACATCAATCGATCGATGTCATCAATATATGTCCGGCAGAATACTCAACTTCATTTTCAAGCCATATGGATCTATCCAACTGATACATGGATCGATCCATATCAAGAGTCAAGCTATTCTTGCTTATTCCAACATCAATCCACCTTCATTCTTAATCTCATTACCTTTACAAACTATTATAACACATGCATGCATATACGTACACACACGTCTTTTTTCATCGCTGATAAATACTATCTTTTTTTTATAAATACAACTTTTTATGATTTTTATACTATTGATTTTTTTACATAATTTATTATTGACTATTGATCAAACAAAAATGTAAGTAATTATATTATATATATATATATATATATATATATATGTATCATTGCACGTGTTATGTTTAAACGTACCCAATTCCCTTTCGTTTCCTAAACTTCAGAATATGTTATACTTCTATTTCCGTTTCGTACGGGTGTCGTTTTCCCATTTTCTTTTCCATGCATCCCAACTCTTTCCTTTTGGTCTCGACGTGCTTGGAACTAGGGGTGTAAATGAACCAAACCGTTCGGTTGTTCGGCTCGTTTGTTCAAGCTTGACCTCGAGCTCGGCTCGGATAAAAGGTTAATAAACAGAGATTGAACACCTTTTTCTGTTCGAGCTCGGTAAGTGGCACCGTTCGTTTAAGGTTTTCGACTCGGTAATGTTGTTCGTGAGTTAAACGAACCAAGCTTGAACAAGTAAATATGTTCGTTTAAATAAACGAACAAGCTCGGTTCGTTCGCTAAGTTAAATGAACAGAGCTTGAACAACGCAATCCTCAGCTCGTTCGGCTCGTTTACATCCCTACTTGGAACTCTATGCCCTACTTTGCATTTGAGATCAGCAACTTACTACATTGGTCTAATATTTTCCATTTGTGAATAATGTTGCAAGTTGTTAATTAATAGATAAATTTTTACAAATCTCATTAACTAATACATTATACATTACAAGAAACATCCAATAAGGATATAAAATTGCATTGTGATGACATACTTCACCCTAGGGCTGTTAGGCGAACCAAACCGTTCGTGAACTGTTCGAGTTCGGTTCGTATTCGGTTCGAGTTTGTTCGTTAATTTTACTTAAACGAGCCGAATTCGAACACTTATTCAGGTTCATTTAGTTAAACAAGCCGAACTGTTCGCGAACTATTCGGCTCGTTTAACCATTTATAATGTTATCAAGCCGAACTCGAACCAATTTTAAAGCTCGTTTAGCTAAACGAACCGAGCCGAACAGTTCGTTTAGCTAAACGAATCCGAATTCAAAAACCTAGTATTTAGCTCGGCTCGGTTCGGTTCGTTAATTCCCCTACTTCACCCTCCTTTTGCGTTGTAATAACATCTGTAGAATACCACAGTTTTTGACTGCTTTAGCAATGCAAATGTTCCATCTTATCTTCCTCCTCTTAAATTTTTGTACATGGTCATTTAGAGTCCATGTTGATAATATTGTCCCACGTTGGCTAGTATAAGAAAAACGTATGGGTTATATGAGGATGAAGTACCACTACCCATTTCTTTAAAGTTTTGAGCGGATATGAACCTCACTTGATATAAACCCAAGTTTCAATAGTCTGCGTTAGGATGAGGATCAAGATAAGACGTAACTTACCGAATTCTAAATCTCATGAGTACCATTGTTGTACACTAATGTGCAAGTATATAAATGTATTTAGTTCAAAGTACAATAATTTGCTAGCAAAAATTTGCATAACACATGTTGCTTTTGGCATGTGGTGGGAGACTAGAACACATAATTCAAATGCGTAATTGAGACGTGTGTGAATTTGAAAACTCGTCAAAATTTCATAAGTTCTATGATTTATAAGCGCATGTCTGATGATGTGACATACATTTAACATAATTATAAAACATCAGCCCCCCCCCCCTGTGTGTGTGTTGGGCTTCCCAAATTGAAAAGCCCTCGACCAGCATGATATTTGAAATCCATGGGGTGACACTTTAGTACTCTTTTTCATGAACCCTTTTTCTCAAAGTTGTTAAGAATATCATTTCGACTCAAATTGCCAACTGCAACACCCCCCCCCCCCCCCACCCCTTCTACTCTCTCTCTCTCTATGTACACACACCCTATCGCAAAGTGACCCGGCCTCTCTTCGAACCCTGCAGTAGAGTCTAGTAACGCCTTTATATATACACACACCCACATTGTTCTTCTCTGTAGATATTTCACATTTTGCTTTACTATCTTACGAGATTTGATGCAGCATCACCAACTTTGCTCCTCCCTCTTCTCTTTAACAGATAAATTATTTTCTTCGGCTTATGAAATCTGCCTATTGAAAAGAAGGCATCTCCACATCCATTGCAAGTCTTCTCATATTACCTATTTTCAGCAGCGAAATGGGAGTCAAATATTTGGCACTCAGATACCTTACGGTGAAGGGTATGCAATCGACGTTATATGCGTGTATATATGTGTATGCACGCACTACATATATGAGTGTGAATATATATATGTGTTTATATATTATGTTATGTATATGTGTGTATATATTTTTGGTGGTGTATATATGTGAGTGTACTACATATCTACTACCCTTTTCTGCCATTTCTGCTATGTGTTCTCCGGCGGTGATTCTGCATCCTTCTTGTTTAGAGATTTATTGACGACCTTTGGACCTTCAAATCTGATCACGACAAAGGATTATATAAGTTAGGGAAATGATATACGCATAGTATGACATACAGATGCTAGGGTAAAAAGTACTAGAAGTGAGAAAAAAAATTAATCACCAAAGCAAAGGCACAAGTTATTTTTTTCATTTTCTTAGATACATATAGCTCACAACAAAGCAACAACAATCATATTCAGTATATTCTAACAAGAGCAAAAGCTAGTTCACGAGAAAGATAACAGATCAAATCAAGAAACTATAAGAGAAAAAGATAAAATATAAACTACATAAAGGATTATCATATCACAACATATAAAATATAAGTTTTTCCAAAACATTAAATTCAAGAAAAAATTTGTAAGGAAACAATTATCTTTTTTTCAAAAACGATTGACTACTTTTTGGTGAACCAAGAAAGTGAGAGGTTCAAGGGCAAAAGGGAACAACTGAACAAGGCTTCCCGTGCCTCACTTTCTTGAAATAGATATTGGATAAGTGTTGCGAATAATATATGTATATATACATATATATGTGTGTGTCTATATATATATATATATATATATATATATATATATTTAATGTGTACTTATGTGTTGTTAATTTGTTGAACAGAATAACAATTTTTGTTATTTAGTGTTGAACTAGCAACATTTGATGACTGATACACGTTGCAATAAGAATATATGTATAAATTGATTGCACATTATTATCCAATGTACGAATACAAAATGTAATTAACTCATTTAGTATAAGCCAGTTTATCTATAACAATAGCTTTTACTGTCATTGGTATATATTGAGTATGTGTTGTTGTTGTAGTATAGGCCAGCTTATAATTATAACAATTCAAAATATATATTAAATTTGGGAGAACGTCCGATTCAGGTTGTTCAGCATGTACCTGCAGAAGCTTAAAAAATAAAATAACAAGTGAAGATAATTTGCTATTTTTATTCCTGAATTATTAAGAAGCAATCTATGATTTCATATTATGCACAATCAACGGACATATTATATAAATCAATCCTATCCAGGCAAAAGCGATAATTATACCTATTATATTCCAACGTCAGCAAAAATTATCGCTAGGCTCTGAAGAGGTGAGAGACAGTAAAACAATACATCCATCCCAAGGAATAGAGAGTTTGATTTCAGTGAGACCCCGACTCTGTATGTGTTTAATAATTGATAAATATATGTGTTTAATAATGTTGATTATTTACGACATGCGTAACCATCTTCCGCAAGGGATGTCGAATGCATTAACATTATTTTCTATTTCATGTTGATATTGCTTCCACGCAAGTTTTGGACTTTTTATTTGCTTATTAGTATTATTTCCTCTCTTGATTGGCAACCTGAAATCATTCCATAAATACGAAAAAGGTCAAATTCTGCCTACTGTAATATGTTTAAATTTACTATTATAGATTATTATCTTGCATGCTTTCTTTGTAACTGCATTTAGAGTAAATATTCTATACTGCACGATTCACATCAAGTGAAATATATTTGGTGACGATATTATGAAATTTAAGGGGGGGCAAAGAAATAATTTCAATCAGCAAACGTAATTGTGTTACACATCGGCCCTTATAACTAGTCTTTTCTCTTCTGTTTTTTTCTTTATTTTTTCTTTGGGTTTGGGTGGGGGAGGGGGTGGGGGGTCGTTAACAGTCAGTCTGCATTGTTTTTCACTTTTTTTTTTTTTTGGGGTGTTGGAAGAATCTTAAAGCAATCCAACAAAAACCACATAAACAAAGATGGTCCCCAAAAACCCAGGGGATTTTAGTGTCCCACCCCCTCCCTTTTTCTGTTTTAGACAATTACTTTGAGGTTTTCAAAAAAGTCAAAAATCAAAAATAAAAAAAGACAAGTACTTTGTATGTCAGAAAATGTTTTCAGACTACAGTTTTGCAATCGAAACAATTAGGTTTAGATGTATATTGAGAAAAAAAAAGAAAAGCAATTTCAAATTATATTATAGTTTTAAAAGAAAAACTCAAAATATGGTACGAATTCAAAAAAATTTTAAAATAATAAGGAACTTCCAGTTGCGTCTTATGTGACCTTAGACAACACTGCAAGTTGTGTTCAGAAAGTCACCCTTAGATGGCACTAGCAGATGCGTCCAAAGGTTCAGTGGTTTTCGGCCCAGAAAGGATGCTTTTGACGCTTCAAAACCACTCATGCCAGGAGGGTGTTGGCAGACACGTACAAGCCTAGGCGGTACTACCAAGTGCATCATGCGTCTTATGGTTTATATTTAGGTTAGGATTAGAGTTATGTTAGAGTTAGCGTTAGGGTTAGAGTTTGGATTAAGATTACTAGTAGGATTAAAGTTAGGGTTAGGGTTAGAGTTATGTTAGCATTAAGGTTAGGGTTACAGTTATATATGGCTAGGGCTACAAATAGGACTTAGGTTAAGGTTAGGTTTAAGATTACAATTAAAATGAGGGTTAGGTTAGAGTTATAGTTAGGCTTAAGGTTAGGGTTAGAGTTAGGTTAGGATTAAGGTTTGAGTTAGGGTTAGGTTAGGATTAGAGTTAGAATTATGGTTAAGGTTAGCTTAGAGTTAAGGTTAGTATTAGAGTTAGAGTTACAGTCAAGTTAATAATAGGATTACAATTACGATTAAGGTTAAGGTTAGGTTTAGAGATAGAGTTTGAAGTTAGGGTTAGGGTTAGTTTAGCATAAAATTAAGGTTATGGTTGAAATTATGTTAGGATTAGGGTTATGGTTAGGCTACGATTAAAGTTAAGATTATATTTAGGTTAGGGTTTAGGTTGAGTTTAGGGTTATGGTTAGTGTTATGGTTTGAGTTAAAGTTAGAGGTATGTCAAATTTAGCGTTGGATTTAAGTTAAGGCTAGGGTTCGAGTTAGGTTTGGGTTAGGGTTATAAATATTTTTTTTTTTGCGTTATACTAACCCGTCCACCTTACCGTAGGCCTTCTGTCGTTTAAATCTAACCCTAACCTAACATAAATCCTAATTGTAACCCTAATCCTAACGTAATCTTAATCACAACTCTAATCATAACTCCAAACCCTAACCCTAACATTAACCTATATCTAACCATAAGGCGCATGACGTACTTGGCAGAGCCGTCCAGGACAAGGACGTACCTGCCAACGTGTCCTAGCCTGGGCGGTTTCGAATTGTTAAAAACAATCTTTTTGGGTCGAATTCCACTCAATCCTTGGACGCATCTGCCAATGTCATTCAAGTGTGACTTCATGGACACAACTGACAGTGTCGTTCAGGGTCATCTAAGAGGCAATTGGCAGTTGCGTTCTAATTATTTCCAAAAAAAATTCAATTTGCACAATATTTTGGGTTTTTAAAAAAAAAACTACAAAAAAAAGCAATCAAGATATAGATTATATAATATAATGTCGGTTTGATGAATATAAATGGCCTTTCTGTTCCTCTGTTTGTTTTCCATTTTTTCCCCACTTCTCTCACACCATACATGTTCCCAATAAAGCTTTGATTTATACTTTGACCACATAAGCAACGAGTTTTTATAGGAATCGCCACTATTTACAAAATTCGATTTATTACTTTTATGAAAGAGCACGTTATAATTAAAATAAGTAGCATTTTAAATGCTTTATATTTTTGTATTGATAATTTATTATAATAAATATATCAAGTAAGAAAACGAAAATCTGATTCCAAAAATCATCATTATAGAAAATTAAAAATTATAAATATAATCACGTTAGGAAATAGTTCAGTCGAGCAGGAATAGATGAGTTACCTTTAGATCAACTAGGGGTGCTAGCGAACCGAACCGAACTGAATACTATGTTTTCGAATTCAGATTTGTTTAGCTAAACAGACTGTTCAGCTCGGTTTGTTTAGCTAAATGAACTTTAAAATTGGTTTGAGTTCGGTTCGATAACCTTATAACTGTTTAAACTAGCCGAACAGTTCACGAATAGTTCGGCTCGTTTAACTAAACGAATCCGAATACCTGTTAAAATTTGGCTCGTTAACAAATGATTACAGAATGAATACATAACGAACTCGAACAATTCACGAGCTGTTCGGTTTGTTCACACTAAAAGTATTTCTAAACTTTACTGGAAACGTTTGAAACCTCACAAGCCTCATGAGTTCTCAGACCGAACACATCCTGCCCTCCCTCCCCCTCCCCCTCCCCCTCCCAAAAGAAAGAAAAGAAAAAAAAGAAATGTAGTTTGCATGCAAGTGCATGCCTTTGTTGCAAGATCATATGGGGATGCACCAAAGGAAAGGAGCTACATATTCTCCAAGGACAAGTGCCCATGCTTTTTATGTCTCCTATCTCTATTCTCTCTGTTTAGGCATTTTCAGTTAAAGTAAAGAAGCAAAGCATCACTTCATACCCTCTCCCATTCAACATGACATGCCTCATGCTTTTCCCCTGTAAGAATCCATCTTTTCTTTGCTTCCACTTAATTACAATACCTTCTTTCTTTTCCCTTCCTTTTCTTTATTTATTATTTTGTCAGTGTCTTTCTGTACAATTTATTCTCTGAAATTTTGGAATCTCTAGCTACTTTCACCCATTAATGTGGGCCAATTCTTACCTGTTTATCTGCTCTTTCAGAAACACACCCTCTTTATCAATCCAAATTTCATGAAACTGTTCATGTTATCCATTCCCATAGTTTCTGCAGTTTTTTTTTGTTTTTTTTTTGTTCTAACATATTTTAAATGGGATTTCAAATTGGTCTTGAGTGCAAGATTTAAACCTTCCTTGTTTGAGAAGAGCTAATTTCTTCTCCAAGAGCTTATTGTTTCCCGAAAGATTTTGTCTTTGCTTAATTTGCATGTTTCAATTTCCATATACCTGATTGAGTGCACCATTTCATCAACTCAACAAAGGAAAAAGAAAAAAAAATAAAAGCTGCAGCTTTTCACTAAGAGATGATCCCATCAAGAACTTCAACTACATTTTGGCTCCTTGGCTTAAGAATTATCAGAAGTTGTTTGATGGTTTTGTAGTTCATCAAAAAAAATTACCATTTTGCCTTATTATAAAGAAGCCTTCATCATTCTTGAAATCTAGTTTTGAGTCAAAATCTTGAAGTTGTCAACAGTCACCTACTGTGGTATCTGAAGATTGAAAAAAAAAAAAGATACAGGAAACTTTGCCAATAACAGCATGAATTTCTTAACAGGAGCCCCAAAGAACTCATGGCAACCTATTATGACTGGGAACACAACACTCTCAAGCTACTGGCTTAATTGGAGAGTTCTGCTCTGTTCCCTTTGGATTCTGTTGTCATTGGTGGTTGCATCAATCCTTGTTTCAAAGTACGAATGCCGTCGTAATCCGAAAGAAAACAGAGAAAGGGAGAAGAAAGAACCACCAGGGATCTTGTATGAAGATGATGTTTGGAGGCCCTGTCTTAGAACCATACACCCTGGTTGGCTGCTTGGTTACAGAGTAGTTGCTTTCATTGTGCTTTTGTCAATGTTGATCCTCAATGCTGTTGTCGATGGAGGAGACATTTTTTACTATTATACTCAGTAAGTTGCAAAAGATGGAACTTTAGTTTGAATTTTTGTAGTGGAAAATATGTATTCTGAATAGTTTTTTGGCAGGTGGACATTCACACTGGTTACTATATACTTTGGGGTAAGTAGTCAAATTCAAGCCTTTGGTGTAGTAGATAGAACCAATTTATGATATTTCCTTTAAACTATGATGGTTACATTTACTTGTAGATTGGATCTTTGTTGTCTGTATCCGGGTGCTGCAAGTTGGGTAATAAAGTTTATGGTAGAACTGAAGATGAGGGAATTGATGCTGAAAGAGGTACTACAAATGGAGCTTCGATGTATATAGAAAGGTCTAATGTAACTAATGGTTCAAAACACTTGGGCCATGTTGAAGATGATGGTGATCATGAGCGCCAAATTGCTGGATTTTGGGGTTATGTTCTACAAATAGTTTTTCAGGTATCAATGAGAAGCCACATTCTGCAGTTTTTTTGGTACTTTTAATCATGTAGTATGTTCATGTTTATAACATTTGGCATCTTTTTTCTTTCCTTTTTGTTTTTGGTTGTGACAGACGAATGCTGGAGCTGTAATGCTGACTGATATCGTTTTTTGGTTCGTAATAGTACCTTTTCTTACCATCAAAGACTACAGTTTGAATTTTGTAAGTATCTGTGGACTTGAGGTCTTTAGTTTAGACTTGACATATTTGTCTTTAATCATTCCCAAGAGTTACAACATCAACATTACTCTATTGCCTTAGAAACTCCCGCATATGACGGGGTATTGGGGTCGGATGTACGCAACCATACCCATGTGTTAGAAACACACAGATGTTGTTTTCCGATGACCAAAATTGCGTCAAGATGTGTCGATCAACTGCTACTTCACAATATACGAAGCACAGCCAATTTAATGAGTCATTTTGCTTTAGTCCATTATATTCCAAAGTCAAGGAGGAATGTGTCATTGACTCCATTGGAAATGGAATACAATCATCCCAAGAGTAAGATAAAGCTAATGTGACACAGGAAGCTTCCTACTGTATATGTCAGACTAGTATTTTCCACTCATTTCTTGATCAGCAAAAGTATTCATGAAATAGTATATTAGATGGAAGATTGATAGACAAGGTACATTAATACTAAGCAAGGGACCTTCATCACAATTATGGGAAAAAAAGAGACAGGAGAAGACTTACCAGTATGAAGCCTAAGGTTTATAATTTTCTAATATACTGAAGACACTACCATTAGTTCTATCTAATTGGTGATTTCTGAATAATTATGTTTAAAAGTTTCTGTAGCACGATACGTCAGCTGTCAAGTGATCACGACTTTTACCTCTCTAACCTAAGTTTTTAATGTGTTTGAATTCTACAGCTAGTTATAAATATGCATTCCATCAATGTCGTTTTCCTGCTTGGCGAAACTGCATTGAACAGCTTGGTGAGTACTGCAGAGTTAGACAAAAAAATGTACTAAAAATGGTTACACTTAATTGTTGTAACCTTTTGTGATACTCTTTTCCAGAGGTTCCCTTTGTTTCGGATCGCCTACTTCTTTCTTTGGACAGCAGTTTATGTAATTTTTCAGTGGATTGTTCATGCATGCATCTCCATCTGGTAAGCCATCCTTTTTTTTTTCTTTCATTCATTTGATTTGGTGATTCCTTTCTCTTAGTTATAACTGAAATGGCCAATGATGGAACAGGTGGCCTTACCCCTTTCTTGATTTATCATCTTCCTTTTCTCCGTTATGGTATGTACTCTCACTTCCCTGTCATTAACACATACATTGAGATTGATACTCATTTCATTCCCTTTTAACTATATTTACAAATGCAGGTATTCAACCGTGGCACTGATGCACATACCATGTTTCGGGGTCTTTTTCTTGATTATGAAGTTAAAACACTTTCTGCTTTCAAAATATTTCCCTCAGACATACCAGAGCACAATATAGTTCAGCACCAGATATCAACTTAGAAGTCAGGGTGCTGCCCCAAAAGCAGGGTGCCTTTTCTGAAGACCGATGAGAAAGGGATGTTGACATGGGAAGCTTTAGAGTCAGGTCATCAGAATAGGCATAATATATAGTGTTTGTAAAGATAAAGAGCTGCTAAAGCAAATTCAAGCAAGTGTTTCCTATACAAGAATTTGATTGTGTCATACTAGTACCCATACTTCAGTGTTGGAACAATATACAAAGAAAGTCATGATCAGCCCATATCTTTTGCTTTAGATTTTCAGTTTGCATGACAATTTCCCATTTGGTGCGCTTGTAATTTCATTTTGTTGACGTAAAAAGGATAGCTTGGATCACAATGTCACTATTAACTGCATCAGCCAAAAAAAAAAAAAAAAAAAACTCGGATAGCCTGTTCTAATGAAACAGCTGAACAAATGTCAACTTAGTTCAAACTAGTTATGGTATGTAATGTTATTTCCCTGTCATGCCAGCCGATGGCGGAGTGGAAACCTCTGACGGCAGAGAGGCTATTCGGAAGTTGAAATCTACAGACGCGCCATTATATCTCTCACCTTCTCCTCCAGACCTATCTGAAACAGCTTGTTTAGCTTCAGAATACTTGTTCTCATATCTTAAACCCTACGCCCCGAAATGTCCGTTCACCCCTTATTGGTCAAGGGATTCGATTCCGAGCAAATGTGGCAGCAGATTGATCTTCAATCGGAGCCCTTGATCTCCTCCCTCCAACGCAAAGTTCAAAACTTTGAGAAGAACCCTAAAGAAATCAAGAATTGGTTTAATTTTTTGGGAAATGAGAAACCTGTTAAGGAAAAGAGAGAGGATTTGGCAGTGGAGGGAGAAAGTGAGGTTTTTGATGATGAAGAAATAATTGCCTTTGCTGATGGCAGTGGGGATGATTATGATGAGGAGGAGGAGAAGAAGAAGGGAAAGGAAGGAAAGGCTTCAGAGGAGACTGGAGGGGATGGGAGAGGAGTATTTGGAGAAGGATGAGGCGTGGGAATATGGGCTAAAGAGGGAGACAAAAAAAGGGAAAGAAAGGGGGCCGTGGTAAAATTGATGACGAGGAAAACGAGGAAGGGGAAGGTGATGGGGACGATGATGAGGTCGGTTTGAATACATTATGTTCTATTCGTACTTGTATTTTCCATGTTGTTGGTTGTTGATATTGTTGCTGGTTCTGTCATTTGTCTAATAATCAGCTAGGAGTAATGGGGCTTGATGATGATGATCAAGATGATGAGGGAGGAAATGCCAGGTGCCATTTTGTTTGCTTTTGCTCTCAAAGACGGTGAGTATTTCACTCAAATGCACACATGATTTTCAAACTGATGTCAGATGTTGATATATGTTCTTGCATTTAACTACAGTGGATAAATCATGAATGTCTCAAGAACTTGTGGCACAGAAGTCCTGTTTTCCATGCCCCCTTGCTAAGAGGGCGGTTTCATTTATTCTCATAGCATGATCCAGCTTCTGCACTAAAATGTACAGGTCTATGCCACTTTCCATCCATCTCTTTTTCTGGCCCACTTGGACGATTATAACCAAACGCCGCGCGCTTGAGAAAGATTGAAGAGGCTGCTGATAGTATAAGAGAGAAGATGATAATGAAGGGTTTGAATTTGGCAACTCCCTTGCTGTTTTATTTCTATTAACTGAGATATATCCAGAAACTATGTGGATACCATATACATGATCACAGGGACCCATACCCTACTCCTCTCTCTCAAGAAAAGAGAAAAAGAGAGAAAACGTAAAGGAAGACATGTCTAGAGAAGAGCTGGTTCGTTTCACGATATGATATATGCAGTCTTATCCTACACTGTGTAGAGAGTTCTTTTTACGGTTCCTAAGGTCACAATTGTTCCAATGTCTACCTCAAATACAGTCATATTCCATATTTGTTATAGTCGTGTAGTCATGTCCTCGCATTTTTCATTTTGTTTTCATTTTCACATTCTGGTCATCCTTTTTTTTCTTTTCATTTTCATATTCTGGTCATCCTATTAAAGCATCAGTCTGTTTATCTCAAGTAAGTAATCTTATAATAATTAGTAGTTAAAGTTTTTATATTAATCTTATAATTAATCTTTAGATAATTTATTTATTTTATCTCAAGTAAGTAAGAGTAGCACTGAAATCGTGATCAAAATAATTTGATTTTCTTAAATTATGTTTAATTTAAGTTAGGACAATTTTTTTTGGATCGGAGGAAGTATTTAATACTCCATCTGGTTTAAAAATAATGGCCTAGTTGATCTGGTGAACATTTTTAGGGAACATCACTTCAGACTGTTTTTATTATAATTTTTCTATTACACGCTCAATGTTATAGCATGATTTCTAGTTCTTACATTAAATGCAATGGATATGACAAGGTATTATTAGTACTTCTGATGTTAATGTATTTAAATTTTTGTAAAATGGCAATGTTTTTAGAACAAACAAAAATAAAAGGTAGGTAAATATTTTTGCAGAGGGAGTGCAATTTACACTATTTTCTATTAATTGGTTGTCATATCTTTCCACATCTGGTGTGATCATGTTACATATATCAATTTGAAAAGAAATGATTTCATATTACATGTTCCATTACATGTGTTAGAATAGAGGGTGCAGATTTCAAATGCTCCAATTGATTCGACATTTAACTTATCAATCAAATCGAGCATCTTAATTTTTTGGAACTTTAACTTTTTTATACACTATTGGATCTTAATCTCGAGCGTCTTCGAACTCGAGTCGAACTTGAACAATACTGGAGTATATTATGTGTAAAAGTAAATATAGTATTTTATTCTAAAAAATGTA
This sequence comes from Eustoma russellianum, assembly GCA_036186865.1. Classification (NCBI taxonomy): domain Eukaryota; kingdom Viridiplantae; phylum Streptophyta; class Magnoliopsida; order Gentianales; family Gentianaceae; genus Eustoma; species Eustoma russellianum. Next base: position 3,929,212 of record AP025043.1, read on the forward strand.
CTTATAAGTGTAAATATGCATTTTTAGTTGATATTATTTAATCATCATTAGTTTTTCGCATAAAATTTTTATCAATACATTCATTTCAAATACAATAACAAGCATACTCAGTATATTCTAACGACATCAATAGCTACCGCTAGGGTCTGAGGGGGGTGAGAGGCAGACAAACGATACATCCATTCCAATGTATAGAGAATTTGCTTCCAGTGAGACCTCCAGCTCTATATGTACCTGCATATATGACATAATAATAGGCATATGGTGTGTTAGTGTACTAGTGAAAGGATTTATTGAACACAAATAGAAAGCTATTAAAATACATAATAGCTTTCATTCGCTATTATAAATATATATTATAAACATGTATTTATAATATATTCTCATATATATTATAAGTTCGAATATGCTCAAAAACTATCCACTCGAGCATCAATATGTTTAAAATTGGCTTGCTAAACATTTGAATGAGGTCGAGTTTAATCTTGAGTGTTATTAAACCAAACTAGTCGAGCATCGATTCACGAACCGTTTGGTTCATCTGCAAAGCTGATTAGAAGATTGGATAGGTTAGAAGATGAGATATGAGATAATAAAACTATCTTTTTTTTTCAACAACAATTTCACTTTTGAGTAAAAAGGAAACACATTATCAATGTGGTCGTTACGGATTTTGTTATTATTGTGTCTGATTAACGAAGTAAAATTGGAAGGAGAAAGAATATCAAAATTGTTTACAGAAAACTCCAGAACATTCGACTAGATTAAATTGCATCAATTGTATCATTAATTATTAAAAAAATGATTTTACTATTAGCCATGTGATTGATCTGATAGAATCTTAATATTGGATTTGAAATTGTACTTAAAGCTCAAGGATCGCGACATACCCTTGGAATGTGGATCCCCCAAAACCTTAATATTCACGTAAATACGCATTGGATAGGAAAAGCATATGCTATCATTTTAAAAAAAATATAACAATAATAGGAAAAAGGAGAAGCATATTGAAGCAATTCAATTAGTGCCTAAAAGTCATAAAAATTCAACATTGGTTTCTCTACTTAAAAAAATAAACTCAATATATTCCAACGACATCAAAAGCTATTGCTAAGACCTGAAAAGAATGAGAGACAGACAAACAATACATCCATCTCAATGGATAAAAAGTTTGCTGACCTCATGCGACATAATAATAGGAATATGCCAGACTATTTGCATCGTTTCGGTCAAATTGAGGATACGTTCCCCTACTGCGAAATCTCACTGTCAGATGAAATAATCTTTTCTTTTCTTTGCTTAAATTAAAAAAATAATTTATTCAAGCCAAATCAGTATCATTTCATGTGTTACACCCTCCCTCCTGAAAAGTAAAAATATTATTACTACTAGTAAAATATATAATTGGTTAAACATTGTTTTTAATCAAATTGTCAAAATATATATGTTATACTATTTATTAGAATTTGAACATAAAGGATGTAAAGATTATTATTGACAAACTATTGTGTTAAAAAATATTTTGAAGATTTAATTATAATTGTTGTTTGATGGACTATTTATATTAACTAACTATGACAATATTTTAGGATGGGAAATAATAATCATCAGAGATTCTAGCAGCTCTCCTTTAATATTTAAAGTACTCAATCGGGGTTGTTTCTGAAAGTTGATAAGAAAAAGGGTAATAAACATGGCAAGAGAAACATCATGTGTTAGTGTGACGGATATTTGTGTAGTGTAATATTCTAAAGTGCATAGTATTTTTTATCTCGTATGATTTAATAAGTAACTCTTCGACATTGTAGAAATCATAAATAAATTATAACATAAAAAATGAAATTTGAAAAACGTATTTTTTTTTCATTCAAACTACAAATGAACACTTCAAATTTCCATCCATCTAAAATAAATAAATGGTCAAAAGATATTTGAGCTTTTTGCCTTTTACTTTTGCTTATTTTGTTTGTCTCTTTAATATCTGTTTTCCTTCATACCTTCAGTTCACCCAACCAGTAAGGGTCCCTGTCACACTCAGTTTCAAAAGTAGTGTAGGGAGGTAAATCAGGTACTCAACGGCCTATTGGCAGGAGCTTGGTCATTTACACATTAGTCTGCATAAGGAGCCACAGCACTGCAGGCAAGCCTACAGACCAAGAAGCTCCCACACTATGCACTTGCTGGGAAGGGGCTTTCTTGCCTTTGGCAAGAATTGAACCCCTAACCTCTATTTCGAGAATCTATGTCCGGACCAGTTGGGCTATGTTCTGGGGACTCAGACCTTCAGTTCGATTTCAATCAAGAAGAGAGGGGGAGGGGGGAGGG